>OY744507.1:6195813-6637868 GCA_963556185.1 Pseudopediastrum boryanum
CCTTGCTTGTCGGAGTTGCAGGCACCATATACAACAGTACCACCATGAATGAATCTTCAAGCCCTCGGTATGGCAAAGGGCAAGCTCTAAAGCAATGCATTTCAGAAGTACATACTGCAGCAGTTAAGTCCTTACACAGCATATACACAACAAAAAGAAAACTGGAAAAGCCCAAAGAGCCTCAATGGCACAGGAGGAACTACAAGAAAGTAAGCTAACAAAGGCGGGTGGGCGGAAGCCCACCCACGGATGTAACTATCCGCTTTGACGGGGCCATTTGGTAATTGGTAATTGGTAACTATCCTATGGTAGGCTGGTCCAGTGTAATCCTTACACGAGAGAGAGAGAGAGAGAGAGAGCTACGCAAGGAGGGGCGTGAGGTGCCCTCCCGCGTAAGATTAAGGGGAGGGGCCCATTGGTGTAAGGATTACACTGGGCCAGCCTACCATAGGATAGTTACATCCGTGGGTGGGCTTCCGCCCACCCGCCTTTGTTAGCTTACTTTCTTGTAGTTCCTCCTGTGCCATTGAGGCTCTTTGGGCTTTTCCAGTTTTCTTTTTGTTGTGTATATGCTGTGTAAGGACTTAACTGCTGCAGTATGTACTTCTGAAATGCATTGCTTTAGAGCTTGCCCTTTGATACCGAGGGCTTGCAGATTCATGGTGGTACTGTTGTATATGGTGCCTGCAACTCCGACAAGCAAGGGATAGTACCATACTTTGGCAGTGGGGTCTATGTCTTTGATTTTGTCAATGAGTACTTGGTGTTGATAATCAGCTTTGCTTTGCTGGCCTGTTGGGTCTGAATCCCTGCAGATCTTGACCTCTATTATCCAGTACTCTGCTGGGTTGTTTCCAATCTTGGGTTTGTAGAGCATACCATCAGGGCGCTTATCGGTGGTGCCTTGTGCTTGTTGCACTGCCTCCTTTAGGCCCCTTGGAAGGAGCTCCCACGGGATGTTTCTAGACTGGTGGGCCATGATGCCGTCTTCTGCACAATTTTCAGTTGATCCAAGGTCCATTTGAATGACAAATGCTCCTTTGCGTCCCCTTAACACTCTTGTCATGATTAGTCGGCCGACCTTGTTATGCCTGTTGATGTACATTCTTTTCAAAGCTGGGCATCCTGAGGCTGTGTGGTGTCCGCCATCCTCGTCACCGCACAGGAGACATTTGCTACTAGGTGCATGTCCACACCTATAGGCCATCTTCCTTGTCCACATGGTCCCGTACCGGTAGCGCAAAGCGGTTTTTCGTTCTGCATACTTGATTTTTCCCGAGGTCATGTACTCGTTGCTAGCAGGCAGGTCCAGTCTTTCCTCAATCCTTTTAAAAGCCTCGAAATAACAGGTAGCTCTGTTTGCCATCCCAAAGCGACTCTTTTGGTGGCAGTATTGGCGTACCGAGTCGTGAAGGTCTGTCAAAGGGTTCACCCGCTTGAAACGGTCAATCAACGTGCGCTGCCCATTGGTCAGTGACCAACGATTGTTCCATTGGGTCTTGTACGGCCAATATTGGGTCAACCTGTTGTTACTAGGACTTTCGTACTTCTCACATTCCTCATAGTCGGAGGTGTCCCCTGTCGCAGCCGCCTTAGCGATTGCGTCCGCTTTTTCATTACCGATTATGGAAGCATGGCCCTTGACCTTGTGAAGGGTTGTCCTCAGTCCCCTGTTGACGATCTCGGTTACTATCTCTTTAATAAGCTCACAGTGCTGGTGATTTAGGAGATCTTGTGGGCGTCTCAGCATCTTTTTGATTTGGTACATTGAGCTGAGGCTGTCGGTGGCTATCATGTGGGCTCCATGCCTCAGCGCAGCAAGGATACCAACCAGTTCTGCTCTGTTTATGGTGTTCTGGGGATGGCTGTCGCCTGCAGGGACAATTGGAACCCCACGTTCATCGTCCTCATTGGCTGCTTGTGGGGGGAAGTACACTCCTGCCCCTATGCCTGGGGCATCACACTCTGCATCTATTGGTGATGCTTTGTGGCTTGTTTGCTTGTAGCTACCATCTGTGTAGACATAGTTTTTCCAATTGTACCGGAGGGGTGGGGCTGTTGGTAGGGCAGTGGCTAATTGCGTTTCCAGGTCATTTAGTGTAGTGCTGGTGTCAACCATGGCTGGAGGGTCTTGACTGGTGGCAGAATCGTCCCGGAGGGACTCAGAGCCGTTTGTTTGTTTGGGGTAACCCATTTTGCTGAGCTGTTTTGGCGTCAGCAATGTTGGCTGATGAGATGTGCTGGGCGGGGCATTGCTGCTTGGGGGGTTGTAGTACATGCTGATGTCTTGTATCTCTTTGTCGTCCGGCAGGGACTGATTAATGGCATCCTGCAGCGTTTGCAGAAACCTGGTCATGTAGCCGCTCTCCCAGTAACGGAGGTGGGCCTCAAAACCCTTTGCGTTGCCTGTGACAATGATATTTACGTCCCATCTAGGGTTTCCTGCATACATGTCGCCCCGTTCCCAAGTTGTGGGTTTCTGGAACCTGAAGTGTTTTCGGGGTATTTGTAGGAGATGCATGCAGTTTTCTGGGAAGTGTTGTAGCCATGCAAGGTAGGCAGTTCTGTTTGCATCGGACCAGGCAGGCAGGATATGTATGCCAAAGACAGGGGCTGTTGTGTTACGGGCCGCTGCTATGGCAGTAGCCATGTTCTTATTCAGGTCTTCGTCCTCATACTCTGGGTTGTGCACGCTTCCGCCGGTCCACCTATATCTGTAGCTATCCCATTTTGCCCCAAAGATTTGGTCCCTTTTGTGGGCGCTCCAGTACATCGTAAATGTTGGGTTGTAATTGAGTGGGCTTGCGAATCTCTCTTTTGTTATGTCTGTGAGCTGCCTGAGAGCCTCATACACCTCAGGGGGAGTGGCCCAGTGGTTCTTTATTTGGACCTTCCTAATGGCTTTGTGATCTTTGATCTGTGCTCCATCTCTGTACCTGCACATGAGGGCATACAGTTCTTGGGGAAAGGTACCTGCCTTCAACTTCCGCATAACCTTTGGTTTGTGGCGAGTGCTGTGGCAGTACTGTTGGTACAGTATTGCTGTCCTTTCAGGGGTGAGGGTGTAGCGACATTTGCCATCTGGTGTGTATATGCAGGCGAGCGTTTTTATCCACAGTTGTCCATCTATGCACATCTCTACTTCTCTAATATAGACTTCGTGTCTTCCTGTGGGGTGGATATCAGCATGGGGGTTCATTGGTGATGTGTCCATGTCGAAAATGTTGCTGTACTGCTGTCCAATGTTGATGTTGTATCTTTGAGGGTGATCGGGGTAGTAGTCGCCTTGTTGCTGCAGTGCCGATAACCCTTGCTGAGCTTGAGCCAGCTCGCCAAGTGCAGGAGTTGCCGGGGACCGGTCATTTGCTGCTGCTGCCTGTTGCAACCGGTAAGCAGCAATCATCTCAGCAACAACTGGATTATGTGCGATGAGGTCGCTCTCACTTTCTCGACTGGGCTTCCAATGGACGTTGTAGTGCCTTATATCAAGAGGGAGGCCTTTAGTGGCATACTGATCCCTGTTACATTCAATGCAGGTCCAGCCTGTCGTGACATCCTCGTCCAATATGTCCCCTGCAGGGCGATGGGTTAGCGGGAGACAATCAATATGATATCGTCTGCTACGTATGCTGCAATGTGCTAGGGTTGTACGTGCAGGGATTCGTCGTGCTGGCAGGTGGGCGTTAGGACAGCAGCATTCAGTCGGGAGGTTTGGTGTGTTGCAGACTTCATGATGGGTCATTGGCTGTAGAGCGTGCTCTGGAGCATCATCAATGTGATAGCCCTTTTGCTTAGCCAGTTCCACCACCCATCCTTGCATAACTGTTGGGGCCCATCGCACAATGACCTGGTTCTGTGTTGCTACTTTCTTTCTCTTTTGCCCTCGTCCGGTGTGGCGTGCCGCCACTGCCAGACCTTCTATACCTTCTACTTGGTCCTGCCCTTCTGCAAAGTTGTTATATAATTGCTCTCGCATATCTTTGAAGGGCTGTCTTTTCTCATCTTTGATTCGCTGGTAAACGTGATAGCCTGTTTCTATTCGGTACACCAGTGGGGCTGTGATGTCTGTTGCAGTCTGGCGCACACTGCTGCTTTTAGTGTGGCCTCTTAGTGGTGCGCTGAGTGAGGACAGGTAAGCCTGTATCTCTGTCAGGGCTTGCTCTGTGCTTGGGGCATGTGTCTGTGCAGCACACAATGCTGGGAGAGGTGCATTGCGTATGTCTATGTCATCGATGATGTTGTGGAACTTCAGCAGCCTTGCATACTCCGGATGGATTGTTGGACCATGTCCTGCTTGCACAGGTGGCCTGCTGCAGTAGGTTTCTTTTGTTATGCCTGGCGGGAGAGTGAGCATGTATGCAATACGTTTAAAAGCGGTCAGCGTCCTAGCGGTGATATCCTTGTCCAGTTTCAACATGAGCTGTCCTGTTGTAAGGACAGTTCTACCTGTGGAAGACATAATGTCCTGAAGTCGGTGCATACCTACTTGTCTGAGTTGGTGAAGGTCAGCTAGGAGGAGGTCTGGTGGTTGGGGGCTTGCAAGTGCCTGCATGTTCTGCAGGTCTTGCAAGAATGGGCTGGTATCGGGTAGTTCTGTTGGGCCAAGTCCCTGCTTTTTGAGCTCGACATCTATGCTTGCGCATGCAATCACCTGCCTCAGCCTCAGGCTGTGGTGTGTTAGGGCAGGGCGAGCCATTGCTGTCAGTTTGTCCAGGCAGCTGCCATCTGTCTGCAGGCGTGTACGGCTGAGCTCTCCCACTGGTCCGGGGTCATTGAGAGCCTCTGTCAACCGCTGTATTTGTACAGTATTGTACTCTGCTAGTAGGGAGGGGCACCCTAGACCGCCTTTACTGACGTCTTCATGTGCTACTGCCGTGGCAGTACTGTTGGGAAGACCATATGCTTCTTTGGCTGCCCTACAGAGGGGGCTGTCTAACGCTTTGAGCTGAGCTTTGGTGTAAGGGGCCACACAGAATGCATACCGAATTTTTGTCCGTATGCATGTATTCAGGGTGCGCATCTTTTGGGAGGTTGTAGCGTATGAGTGCTTCATGTTGTGACACATGTCTCGAATGGTATCCCTGGTCAGTTGATATTGGGCTGACCAGTCAAGGTGCATGGTGAATTGCAGGCCCAGGTAACGGAACGGTTTTCGTGGGTCGTGGAGTGTTGCAGGGGACCGTTGGACCTTCACATCAGTTAGGCTACGCCGGAGCTTCTCCAGATTAAAAGGGTCTTTGGTGTCAGCCCCATATCTGGCACCTGTGAGGAGGGTCTTTGTGTTGTTTATTTTTAGGTGTCCCCAGTCAGCATACAGGGTGACCTTGTCAGCTTGGCTGGTTAAATCCCCAATGCATGAACATATCAGGTTCAGGTCATCCGCATATGTGACATCTGGGATCTGCTGTTTCAGTTTGAAAAGCGTATCACGGTTGTTGTATACACCTGGGATGTATCCTCTGGCACCTACCCTTAGCCAGCGTAGCAGGGGCTCCAGATATAAGATGAACAGAAACGGTGAGAGGCTGTCACCTTGAGTTGTCCCTCTGTCCATGGGCATTGGTTCGGTATTCCCGAATGGGGTTGTAAATGCTGTTGTTGCACCCGTGTACAGGTCTTTGACCACCTCTGTGGCATCTGTCGGGAAACCCAGGTCATACATGATTTGCAGCAGCTTGTCATGGTCAATTGTGTCAAAAGCCTCGGAAAAGTCAACCATAAGGAGATAGATGTCTTTCCGGGTCAGTTTGGCATCCTCAAGCAAGAGGGTGAACAGCTCCAGCTGGTCCATGCAGGTTCGTTTGTTTCTGAACCCACCCTGGGTGTAGCTCAGAATGTTGTGTCTTTCGGCATAGTCAGCAAGGACCCATGTGATCATTCTGGTCCATAGTTTGTATATTGTCATCTCTAGGCCAATGCGTCTGTAGAATTGCAGTTTGAGGGGTGTGCCTTTGTTTTTGAACAGGAGCACTGTGGTGCTCTCTTTCCATGCTTTCGGGGTGTAGCCTGTTGCCCACATCAATTGGATGTAACCGTGTAGGAGGTCTTGTCCTTGGGGAGGCAGCATGTTCAGCATCTCATTTGTTATTTGGTCGGGTCCCGGGGCCTTGCCGCGAGCCAGGGATTTGAGGCAGGCCTGAAAAGCTTGCTGGTCCCTTATTTCATTGTGCAGCCATCGTCGTGGAGCAGCACCGCTAGTGATGGCTGTGTTCAGGTCAAAGGTATCTGGGGCGTTGGGTTGTAGCCAGGGATATGACCTTGCTTGCTCTGATGGGTGGTACAGTCCAGTTTTGCTACCAGCACCTGCTGCTGGCATCAGCTTGGGCGTATAATATGTTGTGATGGCTTCCATGACTCCCTTTGGGTCTGTAACTACCTTATCTTCTCCAGTTTTAATTGCTCTAAGCTGCATGCTGTTGCGCCCCTTGAATTGGCCAGTAATCATTTGGTTGCCTATCTTCTGCCTTTGGTCATACAGTGCCTGCCTTTTGGCAATGGCATTTTGCTTGCGCTTTGTTTGGTGCTCACTGTCAAGGACCCGTAGTTCCTTGCGGATTTTGGTTTTAATCTGTTTGAGAGAGTCTTTGAGGGGTTGAGGAGAACTGCCGCTGCGCACATCTGTTCTGTTCAGTGCTTCAACTGCTTTGCACACTTCTGCGGGCAGCTGTGCTTCCTCCACATTCTCTTGTCTCAGGGCGTGGACTACCTTCTTGCGTAGCTTAATCAGGCCATCGCGTTGGAGTGACACAAGTCTGGGCCGATAGTGGTGTCCTGTTGGATTTGTCATGGTGGTTGGACCTTCTGCTAGCATGGTGTTCCGAGTCTGCAGCAGCAGGTCAGCCATCTGGGTGTTCAGCTCTTCCATAAGCTCCCGTTGAGCGGCAGGGTCAGCTGCACTTCCAAGATGAAGCGCGCGGAGGGGTCCCATGCTTGCGGGGTCTCCACTAGATAGGCGCTCCCAATATGGGTACACATCAGTATGCAGTAAGCGTTGCACATGCTCATTAAGCTGGTGATACGCTGCACCGTGTCTTTCTTCCACTGTATTCTTAAGGCCCTCCCTTTCCTCCTTTGTGAGTTTTGTCAGTCGTTTTAGCTTTTCAAGGGTTGCCTTCTCAGCACTCTCAGGTGTGATTGGTGGGGGTGGGAGCATGTTGAGCTTGTGGTAGGGAACACAGACCTCCAAGAGATCATGATCTGTGCCTTTGCCGGTCATATCCCATATGTGTGTGACTGCAGAGGCTGGAAGGGCTTCATTGTTTGTGAACATGTCATCAATGCGGCTTGCGAGCTGTTCAGCTGATCCCTTTCTCCATGTGTAGTTCCTGGGGTGACCAGCCTGGACAGGGTCCATGGTATAGAGTTTGGCTTCCTTAATTTGTGTTTGGTGAGCATTGTCCATTGGGTTGGTATTGCCACTTGCTCTATCCATCTTGTTCAATGTTGCATTGAAGTCCCCTGCAAATATTATGTTGTGGCGACCTTCCTCTTTGTCATTGGCCGTTTCTGTCAGTGCTTTCATTCTCCTGTAGATTTGGGATCTGACAAGCTTGTCTGAGGGATGGCTGGTAGGCATGTATACCCCAACAATTGTTAACGGTGTAGAGACCTCCATGCGAAGCTGCACTGCTTTTATGTAACCACCAAGGTCCCCAGGGATGTCAATTGTTTCGACAGTTCCCAGGTCTGCAAAACTCTTGTTGATTAGTAGGGTTACTCCTGCTCTAGGATTGTACTGACATGCGCTGTGTCGTTGTACATATCCATGGCCACTGAGATATTTGCATGCCTGGCTGCATGCTTTTCTTGTTAGTTTGGTTTCTGTCAGAACGAGTACATCAGGTTGGTGGTCTTGCAGCACGTCGAGGACATCTTCAAGATTAGAGTGCAGCCCCCGAACATTAAGAGTCATCACTTTCAGCTTGGGGATTGTAGCACTCTCTTTATTGGGAGCTTCTATTTCGGTTCCTGTGCAGAGCCCCTGTGCCTGCTGTGAGTGTAGGGATCGGTGCAATGTCTCCTCAATGTGCGCTGTGGGCTGTGTTTGCTTGTGAAAATAGTTCTCTATGACTGGGATACTGGAGGGTTTGGCATTAGTGCTGGCTGGCTTTGGTGCCTTGGTCTTTCTAGGTTCGTTGCGCTGCCCCGGCTCTGTTGGAGGGTTCGTATTCAGTTTTCTGATGGGGGCCTGGGTGAGGCCTGAACGTTGGGCTTGAGCCTGCTCTATATGTAGCCGAGGGGCCGGGTTGCTTGGCTCTCTTATGTAGGTGTGAGCTGTTCGTGCTTCCTCTCCTTCAAGTCTCTCTTGATGTGCTAGTAGTTCCTCATCGGTGAATTCACATGAATCTAGCATTTGTTTTTCTGTGCTTTGTTTGATGATGTATAGAGTGCCATGGATATTCTTCCAGTCGGCCTCCGTCATGACTTTCACGTGGCCTGGATGGGCAGCCTGGTCCAGGGAGTCAACTAGATACCAGTCAGGTGTAGGGCCATTGTCAGTCCTTCCCTTTCTCACAGCATGCCAGTGTCTGCCACTATCCTGCCCAGCGGATGGATGAATTGTATAGTTTACCATGAAAGCCTCGGCCTGGTGTAGCAGTCGTATGATTGCTTCGTTAGAATTGCCCTTTTGCAGCTGTTCATGGCCAGATACCACGTGCATCTCCAAAAATTCAGTTCCTTGGCAAGCCCTCCTGCACCAAAACCAATACAGAATGCGTTGCAGTGCAAGATCTGAGTAGTTGCCTTGTGTGGAGTAGTGATCACCCTCCTGCCCTTCCTTATCCTCCCCTGCAGGCCAGGTCTCTTGAAGGTACATGGTGACCTCTCGTGGAGTGGCAATGACCTGTCCTACCATGGCTTCTAATGCGTGCAGCCCACAGTGACTGGCAACTTGACTGCACACTCTAATGTTCAGTAGGGTTGCGGGCCTCCAAGGGCTGTGACGGTGGCGTGCCTCTGTTTGTTTCTTGGCTGCAATGGTAGGTTTTTTCTGGGTCTGGGAGGGCTGCAGGGCAGCCTGGGCTGTCTGTGGTGCTATGCCGCACTGTGCAGGCTTGCTTTTTGGGAGCTTTTTAGATGTTCCAGCTCGGGCCTGTGCTATTCTCTGGGCCCGGGCACGGGCTCGCTCTGTATCCTGCTCAATCCATTCAGCAGCAGGGCGCTGGGTTGGGCCTGCTTTATGGAGCTCAATGCCTGCTAGGTCCACATATTGCATGTGACTTCTGTTTGCCGGGGACGGCGTATACCTGTGTTTGTACAGAGTTAACCCAGTGGCGTTGTGGAGGTATGCATCAGCCGCTATGGTTGTACTGATCGGGCCATTGAATGCTGCCCAGTCGGCATCAGTCAACTCCTTTATTGTGCGTGTTGTTGCATAGGGGATTGAGTCCAGGCTGTACCATTTGCCGTTTATAGGGCTGCGTTTCCAGCATATGAAGTGGCCTGGTCTATGCAGGAACAATGCATTACATCCTTGCGGTGCCAGGGCGAGTATCCGTGCCTTTGCTGAGCTAGTACTGACAGAGTGCTGTGGGTGGTTTTGAGGGTTCCTTAGGACAAGAAGGGTCAAGTCTATGGTTGTTGTGTAGTATAGGAGCTTGTTGATAGCCTCCCATCTGAACCAGCCGTCGGCATTGCAGTCAGGCCTATCGCTGTATGCTGGTCTTGGGACTTGTGGATGTCGGAGTAGTGCTTGGGCTTCATCTGGAGTGATGATCGCTCTGCCTGCCATAGCATTGAGTGCATGCAGTGCACAATTCCCGCGATCTTGCTCTTGGCAATACAGTCCTACAGTTTCTGGTGTAACCCACTGTGTGTGTGAGGTGGGACTAACCTGGTGACGCTGAGCATCTGCATCTCCCCAATTGGGACTGAAAGGTTTATGGTAAGGTTCGCTGAGGCCTTCCATATCTTGATCGATCATGATAACATCTTCGTCCTCACTATCAGGTTCGACAATGGGGTCCGGGCGGTGTTGAAGACCGTTTCTGGAGATGTGCGGGGCTGCTGCAATGTTATGCGGCTGAGGGGCAGCTGTTTTAAATGGGTTCTGTTTGGTTGGTGCATTGCCAGTGCTGCCTGGGGCCAATCCAGGGACTGCTGCTCCAAGCATTGCATTGATCCGTCGCATACCCTGCTCCGGCTTCGACCTGCGTTTTAGCGTGTGGGGAGCTTTGGGGCCTCGTGTCTGTGGTGTTTTAGAAGTCTTGCCTGCACCTTGCATGCTTGGCATAGGGGGAGGGACAAGGCAGAGCACTCCGCAAGAAGCTCCTGTTGAAGTTCCCAAAAAAAATCCTTACACCAATGGGCCCCTCCCTTAATCTTACGCGGGAGGGCACCTCACGCCCCTCCTTGCGTAGCTCTCTCTCTCTCTCTAGCAATCTGGTAATCTGGGCCTGGTCTTCTAGTTTGATGGGGGGTTGGTTATCCGATGGTGTGTTTGGCCTTTTCGACCTAGCAGCCCTTTGCGGTTGCCACATTTTAATATTTGTTTGTTTGTTTTCGTTAGAGCCACCGGGTAGTAGGTGCAGCTTGCATTTATTGGTCCATTACATCCATATTGGCATCGTGGGCCTTACGCAGCGCATGGAGAGAGTCTGGCTTGTCCGTCTGCACTGTCCCATACTTTTTTTTTCCTGCCTGCCTGCATCAATATTCCTGCTCAGGCTCATCCTGGATGGTGTATACAACCTCCGTGTGTGGTCGCTGGTCCGCTAGAGTTACCATGCAGAAGATCAACTGCCGGAGAGTCATGGAAGTCACTGGATGCCTATGTGTCATGTTTATGTTTACATCCACTTTATCCAAGCCCGGGGCAATTCGCATCCTTGGTCCGTATCATAATAGTTTTCGTCTTACTCCAGCATTCCACTCACCGGCATTGCCAACTGGCTTGATTGCACCATTCAATACATGTTCTGGTCTTTTGCGTACTTAGAAGGAATACTGGGACCAATACAATCCGCAATGCCTTGGCCGCGAAGCCTTTGCCGTGAAACTTCCCGAGCACTACAGGCAGTACGGCAGAGAGTGCAGTGTCATATAGTCGCCGTAATAGAGGCCAGACCGTTGAGACCAGGCTAGGCACGTACGCTGGAAGTGACTGCACAGTCCTCATCTTGCTTTTTCGTAGTTACTGACTCCAACCACCCCTCTGATAAGGGCTAGCTAGTACCTGTCTTTGCGGGTTGATTTCCAGTAGACTGCTTGTATCGAAAGACTATCCCTGACACCATCTAAGGAAACTCTGGATATATTGCAGCGAGCATTTTGCAGGTAAATCTGTGGATGCCTATGATAACTAGCGTCTCGCTTACGAGCATGCGCACGTCCGACTAGCCGTGCAAAGTATGAAATGCTTCTGACCACTCAGCATAAGCCGCACATCAATTCTCACTGGGTACATTAGGAAGTCCTGCATCGAACCCTTCTCCTCAACCATGGACTATGCAGGATACCCAATCTGAACCTTCACTTCAACTAACAGAGAACAGACATGATACGCTCACTGCGTCTTGCCAAGATTCCTCACTTAGGAGAACTCCCTCCTGCAGGTGGGGAGTCGGTTACCTTGAGCAGCTTTTGGCTGGAGCATGTAATGGAGCATGGAGGAGGGGACAGGCCTTCCTTGCCAAGCAGCTGAGTGGTACAGGCAGAACAGGATGGTAAGCACAGAAGAAAGTCATAGCCAGGCAGAGTTAGGGCAACTGGAGAAAATCCAATGGAAACGTGCTAGTGCAGAGCTCTCATGCAGCTTCAAAGCCTGACATGGTACGCAGAGCGCAGCAGATAACTGGTAAAGGCAAGCAGGGGCTGCTCAGCTAAGGCAGCCGTGCGAGGAAGTTGCTGACAGCTCATGGCATCACATGCTCATTAGTAATAGAGCTGAAATACTGCAGGAGCACAGGAGTAAGCTTGTGTAGGGGTGCAGACATCCAGCAAGCCTGCAAGCAGCTCCTTGGCAGGCACATGTCGCAGACAGCTGCCATCCTAATGATCAGCTGCTTAGAAAGCACAGGAACAGTTTTTTGTCCAGCACCACATGCATGAACAGTTGCACATAGCAAACCATAGCATGCATGCACTTGGCAAGCACTACTAGCATGTACTTGGCAAAAATGGAGCTTGCCTTTTAGCCAACTTAGCCAACACAGGGCAGCATGCAATGGCAGCAACATGGTAATCAGAGAGTCAGAAGATTGCCATGCACATGCTGCAATTGCTTGGCAAGCACAGGAGCCAGGCCTTGGCCAGTTCAGGAGGACAGCTTCTCCGCAGAAGCAAGGTTCCAGCTCGTTGTGCAGGACAGCATCCTCCTCACTTCCAATCACATGGTTGCTTATCATTAGTCGCAGCTGTTGTGCAAGGGCAGGGCGATGCAGATGATAAGCTGGTCTTCCGGAGATTGCAGCAACAACTCTTTCCTTTCCAGGGCAATACAGTTTCAAATCCAACTTCATTAATTCCACATATTGTGTTTGTATTCATTTGATCGTGGGCAGCCATTGGTCTTCGTATACATCAAGCACTGGTATGGCAGTTGATAAGGGTGGCTGGCCTTCTGCAGATGACTACGTCATGAAAGGAGTTCTGCTGCATAGTAACATCCGTGTCTGATCTGTGTGTCACTGAACCGTTCCTTCTTCAAGGACAATATGGACACCCGTATCCCTAATCGTACAGGCAGGGAGTCACTCGGTTGGTTTGTGTGAGCTCGGTGCTGTTGCTGCACATGCATCTATCTAGCTTGCTATATTTCTGATATGTGCGATTGCATTTAGGAGCTTTTCGACCATGCAACCTGTTGACGTGCCTTCCAACCCATCACCTCCCCTGGACCACCAAGCAGTGACACCAACATACAAAAAAAACGTTTCCTACACTCATTGTTGGACCAACGTCAAAGATGGATCCTTTCTAGCAGAGTAGGTACTTGAACCTTTTTGTCCTGCCCTTGATCTGTCTCACACTTGGTCTCTGGTTGACCATATGTTATGCTCCTTCCTGCTTTGCTTCTTCAGACATCAGAAGGCAAGCCTCTCACAGGCCCTGCTTATCCGCAGCTGCAGCCACGAGCAGACAGCTCAAGCAGCAGCAAACACCCCAGCGTAGCAGAAGGTACAGGTGTGCGGACCAGTTCAGGTGCAGCAGACATGCGCCCTTCCGCCTCCCCCTGGCAGTATGCTGCCAATCCTAACGGGGATATACAGGAGATGAAACACTCCGGAGGCAGCAACAGCACCAGCCGACCCAGGAGTAGTACCAGTCACTTGCTGTCACCAGCAGCTTCTTGCAATCTGTTAGCAGCATACCATGGAGGACCTACAACACAGTATGCCACCTCCCCCAGCCTCCCCATGGAAAGCCAAGGGGCTAGCAGGAACGTACATAGGAGTGCTGGGGAAGGGGAAGATGTGGTTCCTGAGCAGAAGCAGGAACCAATCAGCAGCATGGGCGAAGGTGATGGCGACGACTCTTCCTGCAGGAGGACAAGGAGCTACAGCCCTCAGAAGCAGCAGCAGCATCAGCCTTATCAGCTGTTGCCGGCACAGCAAAGCCAGCAGCAGCAGCAGCATACTGCGAAACAGCAGCTGTCACAGCCCCACCACTCTTCCCTAAATCACCAGGACAGCCAACATGGCCACAAATATCAGCAGCAGATGCAGGAGGATGGGCTGTCAAATGCCAAACGCAGTGGGTCTGCACAATCAGGCTATCATGGCAGCACAGATAGCACCCCCATGGCAGCAGGAGCAGCAGGGAGTGGACCAGGTCTCATGAGGGATAAGTGCAAAAGTGAAGATGTGTACAGCGGCAGCAGTGTGGCAGCTGCAAGGGCTTCAAGCACGAGCCCAAGTAGGACCCCGGTAGAGCTTAGTTCCAGGCCTGAGAAACCCTATCAGGATGGGTACGGCAATGAAAGCGAGCAAGAGGGGAGGCAGCGTTATGGGAGTGGGAACAGGTGGGATGGCAGTGTAACTGCAACATCTCGGAAGAGTCTCTCAAGCGAAGGCCACGGGAGCAACAGCGGCAGCAGTATGGCAGCTGCAAGGGGTGAAAGTAGCAGCTCAAGTAGGACTCCTGTGAAGAGCAGCAGTACGTCTGGGGAGATACGCAATAACGGCTCAAGTAATGGAGAGCAGCAGCGTGGGGAATGTGATCGGGAGGGTGGTTGTGGAGGTGATCATCAGGGTCCTTTGAAAGAGGGCTATCAAAGCAGCAGCGTGGCAGATGCAAGAACTCAGAACAGACGCTCAGCTGGGTCTCCAATGAAAAGCAGTCCAAGGCATAGGCAGGCTCAGCAGAGTGGGTTCAAGCAGGGGAGCAAGCAGGATGCAGAGGAAGTTGCGGGTAAGGATGAGAGAGGTGCTGCAGCTCTTGCTCGCTTCTTAACTGCTGCTTCAGGCGGCTTTAACCTATCAGATCCGGAGGGAAGCTATGGATCAGCCAGTGAAGAGTCTGATCCCTGGAGGCAGTTATTCAACGACGGAGAGGAGGAAGATGCAGCAAAGAATGCAATGCTGTATACAACAAGCCTGGCCCTGGATTCGGTGGATGTCTCCTTCAACCCGTCGCTGCAGACCTCGTTGAACGCCAGCAGGGTGCCGTCATATTCTGCGGCGGCTATGTCTGCTGCAGCAGCTGCTGCAGTGGCAGCTTCTGGGTCGCCCTTTGCTCTCTTACAAGCACCAGTAGCAGCAGCAGCAGGTTCTGGGCGTTCTGCTGTGCCTTCAGCAGGGCCACTAGTTTCAGGGCACCACGCTGTTGCAATTCCTGCGTCAGCAGCAGCAGCAGCAGCAGCAGTGGTTGCTCGTGGTTACCAGACTGCTCCTGTTTCTGCTGCTGCTGCTGCTGGCTACAGTTCCGGGGCCATGGAAAAGGACTGGGGGGATGAGGCAATCGCACGCAGGGCTTGGAGGGAGGTGGTAAACTCTGGCCAGACTGCAAGCACGCACATGGGGGTGGCTTTGATTAATTATTTTGGGGCTAGGGGGTCTGACCCAAGGGATAGCAGGGAGAGAGTGCAGACTTTAGAGAAGAGAGACGTCAGTGGGACCACAATGCAGATGGAGGAGGATCGGGAGGTTTGGGATGAGCAGCAAGCAGATAGAGAGGGGAATGAAGGTAGGAGCTTGGAGCAGCAAACGGCGGGAAAGAGAGGTGGCGAGAGTGGCTGGGATGGAAGGGGAGCAGATAAGAGGGAAGTAGGGGCGGAAAGTCGGGAGGGGCAGGAGGGGAGGTGGTCACCGGGGAACAGTGCGGCCGCCGGCAGAAGCTTTGGCAAATCTGAGGGAGTGGTGGTGCAGAGTAAGGAGATGTCCGGGAAGCTATCCAGTCAGAGCAGTCTGCAAATGCAGGACAGTAATGGGCTGCTCAACAGGACTTCTAGCAGAACTCCCACACAGACAGGCTCTGCTAGAAAGAAGTGGAAGCAGGATGGGTTCATGAGGTGGCATGCTAGCACTGAAGAGGGGCAGATGGGGTGGGTGCAGGAGGAGGACACTGACGAGGAGGAGGAAGGGGAGGAGGAAGAGGAAGGTGGCTCCACGATGCAGGGGGACGGGCAAATGCAGTGGCACCGGCAGCATGAGCAGCAGCAGAGAGAGGGTGCAGACAGGCACAGTAGCACAGGGCAAAGAGGGAAGCGCAAAGAAGAGCAGCAGCTGGAACAGGAGGAAGATGAAAATGGAGAGGAGGGGGAAGGGGAATGGGAGGAGGATGGGGAACAGGAAGAAGGGTACTACTCAATTGAGCCCTTGGCTGATGAGGTTGTGTTCAATGGGGGAAGTCCCAGTTCTCAGCCACCCTGGTGGGAGCAGCAGCAGCAGTTGCTGATGCTGCAGAAGAAGGCAGTGCGGGGTGGGAGCAGCTGGGGAGGAGAGGTTGGGATGGTTGTGGCATCCTCAAGACCATCTGTATCATACCAGTCAGCAGAGGAGGAGTTTGCTACCAGCAGTGATGGAGAGAGCCATGGTACGCAGCACCAGTCACAGCAGCAGCGGTACTATGTGAATGGCAGAAGGGTTAGTTCTCCTTCATGTAAGAGGCCTCCGGACGATTCAGCAGGGACGGTGGGAAGGGAACAGAGCAACTGCGGCAGCCCGATGAAGGGGCAGGGCAGTAGTAGGCTGTACCACCAAGGGGTAGCTCCTAAGCAGTGGGAGCAAACCTCAGCATCAGAGGGAGACAGGGGGCTCGCAGACAGGGGGCTCGCAAACCACCCACCTATGACAGTAGCTGTCTCAAGAAGCCGGCAGAGTCACAGCAGCGAAAGTGGCAGCCCCAAATGGCGGCAACAGCAGCAGCAGGAGGTAAAGGGTCTGCGGGGGGTCCTTGGCTCACCTAGGTGCTCCCCGAAGGGCTCTCCAAGGGTGGGAGGCGCTTGGGGGAGGTCAGCTGGGTCGGTGCTGTCTCCTGGGAGCTCTCCTAGGGCTGCTGCTGCTGCGATACGAGCAGCAGCAATGGCATGGAGCTCTCAGCAGAAGCTCCAACAGCAGCAGCAGCTGGCTGGGACTAGGAGCCCACTGTCAAGAAAGTCCTTTGCAGGTGCTCCTGCTGGTGCTGATGGTGAGGGCGATGGTGGTGAGGGTTTAGGGCCTGTGGGTGCTTATGGGCATGGGGGGATGCAACTGAGTGATGATATGGGCTCCAAGGTGGATGCCTTGAATCCCAGCAGGAGCCAAGCAGCATCAGCCACAGCAGGGCCTCTGTCTACTCTTAGTTCAACGTCTGATGTGACGGGGGAACCTAGGGAGTCACTTTCCATGGCTTCTATAAGCGTTGCAGCTGCTACTGCTGCTGCTAGCGAGGCAGGAGAGGCTTCTTGTGATGAGGGTGATTCTGATGGGTACGTGGGTGGGAATCAGCACAGGCGAAATGATGGCTTCTACAGTGAGGGCGAGAACGCTGCATTTGGCGTTGCTAGCTCCAGCAAGGGGACAGCAGCAGCAGCAGGAGGAGGGGGAGTAAGAGAAGGATTAAGTGGCAGACAGCAGCAGCAAGTGGCCGGTGAAGATAGGAGCCCTAGGAGGCAGTGGTCAACAGGAGCTGCTGCTCTTTGTGGGGATGCTGATGATCGTCACGCTGGTGAGCTAGGGCGCTCCCACAGCATGGGGCACACTGCTCCTGCAGGCGCAGCAACTTCAAGCAGAAGAGCAGCTGCTTCAGCCAGTGGCACTTCCTCCCTAGCCAGAGTGGCAAGGGCTGCTCACAGTCTGAGTGGCAGCCAGGGTTCCGAAGTGTATCGCTACCACCACCACCAGCAGCAGCAGCAGGAGAATTCGCCAAGGGCTGCAGCAACACCAACAGCAGTTGGGGCTGTACCTGCCCGTAGGACGAGTGGCAGCCAGGGTTTCGAAGTATACCGCCACCACCAGCAGCAGCAGCAGCAACAGGAGAAGTGGCCAAGGAATGCAACACCCACGGCAGTTGGGGCTCTACCTGCCCATAGGACAAGTGGCAGCCAGGATTCGGAAGTATACCGCCACCACCACCAACAGCAGCAGCAGCAGCAGCAGCAGGAGAAGTCGCCAAACACTGCAACACCTATGGCAGTTGGGGCTGTACCTACCCATAGGACGAGTGGCAGCCAGGTTTGCGAAGTATACCACCATCAGCAGCAACAGCAACAGCAGGAGAAGTTGCCAAGGACTGCAACACCAACCGCAGTTGGGGCTGTACCTGGTGGTTACAGCCCTGGCCGTAGCTGGGATGTGGAGGGGCTTCAGAGCCCGCACCAGCAGCAGCAGGAGCGGTCCCCAAGGACGGTGGCAGCAGCAGCAGTGGTGGGGGTAGCATCTGCTGATACCATGGGTGTGATTGGCGAGCATGACCCGGGTGTAGGCTGGGACACAGATGGATCCCAGCAGCAGCAGTATCCATCATCCAGAGCAGCAGCAGCAGCAGGTGGGAATGGAGTCAACGGGGCAGGGCGTGGGGGCAGTTGGGCTGCAGAGGGACATCAATACCAGGCAGACTGGGAGCAGCAGCATCAGCAGCAGCTTTTGCAGCAGTCAGCAGGTGGGCCTGTGGGCGATGCGGATGGGCTCTATGGCAGTGATGGTGGTGCTGATGGCGATGCTAGCGGCAGTACTGGTTACCAGTGGTTTATGCGGCAGTCATCATCTGCAGCAGCGGCCGCTGCTGCTGGTGTGTGGACTAATGGTGCGAGGATGGCACGTGACACTAGCCTGGGGGGAGATCTGCCGGATATCCCACATGCAGCAATGGTGGGGATTAACGCGATTGCTTACATCCTTGCATATAACGCAGCAGAGCAGCCTTACAGGCCTCGGACCAGTATTCCTGGCTCTGTTGCAACTCCTATCAAGAAAGGCCCTGGTTTTGAAAGCATTGAAAGCTGGCTGGAGCAGCACAAGCAGCATCTTGAGGAAGGTGTGGCACAGGAAGAAGGGGAAGGGGCGGGCGGCGGAGACACTGAGGAAAGTGAGGAAGAGGGAGCAGAAGATGACGAGCCTGGGGTGAAGAAGAAAAATGGATGGTGGACTCGGTGGCGAGTGAGTAGCAAGGGAGTTTCAGCTGCTGGTAAAGCGCCAAGTAGGTCCAGGGGTGTGACATCTGCTGGCGGAGGAGGTGCGGGCGGAGGGGGCTCTCTTGTAGCTGCTTTGGGGGGTAAGAAGCAGGTGGTGGGCCCAGCAGCAGTATTTGGGGCTGCATTTGAAGCAACAGGGTTCTGTGAAGAGGTGGTGAGCATGCATGTCCTGCAGAGCGCAGAATCTGGAGGGGAAGCTAGAAGAGCAGAAGCACCAGCAGCATATGGAGCAGTAGCAGCTGCTGCTGCTGCTGCTACAGGGAAGCAAGTGGCAGGTGGTGGGCGTTCTATGGATGAATCTGGTGACTTCAATAGAATGGCGGCCAGCGCCACAGCGGTCTCTCCTAGAGAGCTTAGGTACGGTTCTCCTGCTCGATTGGCTGCTGAAGAAAAAGCGGGGGTGTGGTTGTCACCCAAGGGGTCACAGGTGACACTAGAGCAGTCACGCAGGGGGTCATCATTAGCAGAACGGGTTACATCACCTAGCCCCCCTTTATCTCCGCCCAGTGCAGCTGTTGTGGAGAGTATCCGAGCTCTGGACCGCTTGCTGTCGACCGCCCTGGACTCTGAGACCCTGATCTCAACACTTGACAGCGTGGTTGAGGCCCATGCCCCTGCTGTGAAAATCTCCATAGCAAACTCGGTCTTGAGTATGTTGCAGCACAGGAAGCTGAAGATCGTGGAACCAGCAACAGCAGCAATCGTGCGACTAGCAAAGGGGGGTGCTGCTGGCGTCCTGGTGGAGGCTGGGGTGGTGGATATGCTTTCGGAGCTACTGAGGAGTAAGATAGCAGGGGCACCAGCTGTAGCTGCAGCTGCGCTAGACAAGCTCAGCTACAGCCCGGAGGTGCAGGTGGCGATGGCTGGTAATGAGCAGCTGGTTTCGGGGCTGGTGTGGCTGATGGGGTTGAAGGATCAGCAGGTGGTAGCAGCAGCAGCTTCAGCACTTTGGGGGATGCTTGCTAGTGATGATGCTGGGAAACGGAAGGTGGCACGGGCCCCAGGGGTACTGCCAGTCATAATCAAGCTGCTGCATAAGAGCAACTTGAAGGTGTTGGAGATAGTCCTCGGGATGATACGTAGCATGGCATACGATGCTGAGGTCACAGCACTACTGGTACTGCGGGAGAAGGGAGCAGTTGAGGGGCTGCTGCACCATATGAGCCATGGGGATAGGGAGCTTGTCCCCAAGGTGATATCTGTGGTGTCTGCTTTAGCGGAGTCGCCGGGGAACGTGCCGCTGCTGCTGGAGGTGTCTTTGGGGCCCAAGCAGGGGAGTGCAAGCAGCATCGTTGTGAAGGTGCTACAGAGGGAGTTGGCTTTGCAGCAGGAGGCGGTGGAGCTTATCGGCAAACTGCTGCAGTACCGACCAGCTGCTGTGCAGCTGGCACGAGAGCCTGGGATCCTTAAGGGCTTGCTGGAAGTGCTGCAGAAAGGGGACTTGGTTGCATCACGTGCTGCTGCAAATTGCATCTGCCAGCTGTCAGCTGTGAGTTTGGACTTTGCAGCGGCGGCAGCAGCAGCACCCGGGATGCTACAGGTGTTTGTGAAGGGGATGCATGGGAGCAGCAGGCTCGTGATAGATACTGCGCTGGCAGCACTGCAGCAAGTGGTGTCTTTGGGCGCTGAGATGTGCTTGGAGGTAGCAGTGCAGCCTGGGGCGCTGCCGCGTCTGCTGCAGCTGGTAGACGAGGCGGAGGAGGATGTTTTGATGGATAAGTCTCAGCACAGAGGGAGAGCAGCCACAGCAGCAGCGGCAGTAGATGGTGGGGCGGGCAGTCCAAGCGGATCGCCTAAGGGCAAACGGGCTGATAGCTTCCAAACCAGGGCTTTTGCGGTGCTGAGTGTCTTGGCACTACACCCTGAGTCCTCACTGCAGGTGATCTCGGAACCGGGGTCACTCATGTCACTCATGGCAGTCGTATGGGATGAAGATGAATCAGTTGCTCAGATGGGTGCTGTGGTGGTGTTGTCACTACTGGTGCAAGATAACGATACTGTCCGCGATGCAGCTGCTGCAGCTGACAGCACTATCGTCCCTGGGCTAGTCAAGCTGCTGGACTTCAAGCACAGGGGTGTTCTGCTAGAGGCAGTTAAAGCGCTGCAGAACCTGTGCTACCCCAGCGGGGAGATGCGGTCGGCGTTGGTGGAAGCAGGAGGTGTGACCCGCCTGCTGGAGCTGATGTGGCATGCAGATGGGTTGGTGTCCGGGTCAGCTGCGCAGGTGCTGCTGTTGCTTGCGGATGATACAGTGAGTGCATTGATGCTGTGCACGCAACCGGGGGTGTTGAGTACTGTGATGCAGCTATTGACTGCGCCGGACCTCAAGGTGCTTAAAGCAGGGGCACAGCTCATCATCCAGCTGTGTGCATGCACACCAGCTGCAGTGCGTGCAATCACTGGTGAGACAGCATGTCTTGCAACTTTGCTGCAGCAGCTCATGGTGGGGGGTGCTGGTGTGGTGGTTGGGGGTAGCAGTAGCGGGGATGGAAGCAGCAGCAGTGTATTAGATAGCAGCAGTTCCACTGCCAGCAGCAGTAAGAAGCTCGGGGGTACTAATGGGCGTGCATATGCTCAGCGGACCATTGCAGGCATTCTGCAGCGGCTGTCATTTGATGCTGGCTGTGCCCTGCAGCTCTGCCAAGAGCACGGGGCCATTGTTGCCTTGCTGCGAGTACTCGGGCAAGGCACCAGCAAGAAGCTGACAAAGCAGGTGGCAGTTACGATCAGCAACTTAGCGGATGAGCAGCAGCAGCAGGTCTTCATGGAGGATCTGAAGGGGTTGCTTCGGTCCGGGAGTCTGTCAGCGGACCTCAACAAGCTTGTGCCTGTTATTGCAGCTTATGGTGATGATGTGATTGTCATCAGGGCTGTGGTTTGGCTGTTGGAGCTGGCAGGCCAGCTGGGTAATGAGGAGGTGTACCAGGGGGCACTGGATGCTGGTTTAGTGGCTGCTCTGATGCAGCTGTTATCACACCGGCATTTGAGCGTGCTCACCGCTGCAGTAGCCCTCTTTGCCCGCCTTGCACAGTTCCATAACCCCGCGCTGCTCATGTGCCAGCAAGAGGGGCTGTTGGATGGTTTAATAGAGATGATGGGTCACGAGGAGGAGGAAGTTGCTGCGGCAGCACTGCAGACCTTCCGGGCTCTTGGGAAGAAGTTTGAAGATGTGCGGCAGCTGGCAGCGGGACAGCCGGGGGTGATTGAGGGGCTTTGTGCTCAGTTGAACCATAAAAGCAGTGCAGTCGTGTGCGGTGCTGCAGCAGCCCTTGGGAATTTCTCCTTCAAGAACCCTCTCATGCTGCAAAGCTCCGAAACCATTGGGCAGCTGGTGTCACTGCTGGGTCACCGGAGGCCAAAGGTCGTGGCGGCGGTTTTGGGGCTGGTGCATAACCTGATCCAGGATGCGGGAGCTGCACTGAAGTTCTGCAAGCACCAGGAGGCCATTGGCAGCTTGGCAGAGCTGCTGATGTCACAGGACGATGGCGAAGTAGTGAAGGCGGTAGTTATGATAGTGTTCAGGCTGGCACGAGGGAGCAAGACTGCGCTGATTGTATGCGGGCGACCAAGGGTTCTAGCAGCTTTGGTCCAGGTGCTTTGGATCAAGGATACAGAGGTAAGGCAGAGGGTTGGAATGGAGGCAGGGGTCGGCAGTTTACAGCTGAGGCCAGGCAGATGGGGTGGCTTGCAGCGGCGTTAAAACTGCACTGGGTATATGGTGCTGAGCAAAATTGTCTAAGTTAGCTCATAGATCACGTGGTGTTGAAGGACAGCAATGAGCTGAGACTCTGAGCTATTAGCTGTCAGTGGCACTCAAAGCGAGGAGTAGAGCTAGGCAGGCTGAAGAGCGCCTGGAGTTTTTGATGACGCCACACATCCATCTTTGTCCCGTGAAGCAGACATTTGAAGCTTTGCTATAGATATGCTGATGCAAACCCATGCTCTCATGTTTCTGGTACCGTCATACTTTACATCCAATGCATGTGTTCTGCTGCGGCACCACAAGACAGCAAGTCTTGCAGTGCTGCAGGAGCATCTGGAAATTGTGCATAAGTATCCTTTGCCTTACCATATTTCCTTGCCTACTAAGAGGGTCATGGCTAGTAACTGATGTTTTTGACAGCTTGTCTAAGTACTGCTGTCCAATTCAAGCTACTGCTACACAAGTCATGCAGGGATGCTATTACTGTTGCCTCTGGGGGACTTTAACCAAAAGCCATGCACATGCGTTTTTTTGTCAGTGATCTCACACAGAAGATGCTTGCTGCTGTTGTTGCTGCTGTGCTGACAGGTCCAGGAGCGCACTGCCAACATCTTTGCAGCTCTAGCAGCTGCAGGGAGCCATGCGCAGAAAGCAGTACTATCAGAGCCCGGGGTCCTCACCGGCTTGTGCTCCTTGCTGGAGGAACCCAAAACCGCTGTGCTGGTTTCAGCAGTAGAGGCCATGCGACGGCTAGCCAGCCACAGACCAGATGCTCAGCAGGCTTTGGCTGTAGCTCCTGGTGTTTTAAAGAAGCTGCTACAGCTCAGTGAGCACCATAAGCCTAAGGTGGCTGTAGCTGCACTTGCATTGCTGCGGGTGGTGTGCAGTCACTCGTTGGTTTCGATGTTGGTGCTGGAGGAGAGTGACTCGGGGCGGCGGCTGCTGAGGTTGATGAAGGGGGAGGTGCTGGAAGTTGTGCGGGCAGCAGGGGCGATGCTCATGCAAGTCACAAAGCATGAGAAGGCAGCAGCGGCAGTGTGTACGTCACAATCATCGGTGGCGACGCTTGTTTGGATGCTGGGATCTACAAATTTGGATGTGGTGTGTGCTGGGGTGAGTGTGGTGACGTCACTGGCGGTGCATAAGGGGAGTGCACATGTGCTCAGCAAGGAGCAGAGCCTTGTGGAGGCTTTGCAGCGACTTGGGTCGGCAGAGCTTGAAATCGCACGGGCAGCGTCGTACGCTCTGAGCAACTTAGCACGTGCAGCATCGTATTCAAGAGGAGGGGACAACTGGACGCCGTCTTCACATAGATCGAGCCGCAGCAGCGGTGGCGGCCGGGACAGGGGGCGGGAGAAGGACAAGGAGAAAGAGAGGGAGCGGCGGGGAAGCAGCAGCAGTAGAAAAAGCAGCAGCGGGAGGAGGTACTCTTCAACAAAGAGTCCTATGCCGGAAAGTCACCGCAGCAGCACTTCTGCCACTCCGATGGGGTCTGTGGGGGTAAGCAGTGTGGTAGAGATGGGGAAGAGCAGTCAAGGGGGCAGTCTGGCTTGGGGTGCTAGTAGTGGGGGTGGGGCTTTACCACCTACTGGCAGCAGCAGCGGTGGAAGGAAGTCACGGGGAGGGTGGAGAGGGTGATGATATCGGGTAGCAGAGAGATGACAGCTTCAGAGAGCTTGACAATGTAGGGGAGCAGTCAAAGCTTCAGAGAGTGTGACATTTTAGGGGAGCAGACAGAAGTTTGGGTGGGCGGCTGGGAAGGTTGGTGTAACCATTGTGCACAGGCAGGCTGCCTGCCAAGCTCTGAATGGCCAGAGCTTCCTATCCTGAAGACAGTAGCAGCAGCAGAATGAAGGAAAGACTGGGTGGGTGGACGGGAGGTCAGAAGCTTAACTGCAGGGAAACCCAGAGGGGCTTGCATTGCCTGAATGCACTGCAAGTGGTGTTTCTGGCACACAGATGGTATGGTATAAATCTTTTTCCGGCTCAAGTCCGGCGCTTACTTGTCACCTTCAAACACTAATCTAAGGAATTGCAGGGTACTACACAAAGAAAGGTGCTTGAGGGGCCATTAACAATAGGTTTTGGGCATTGCAACGAGTTGATGGGAAAAGCAGCCTGGCAGCTGGCAGCTGACAGTAGTAATCGGCAACCAGTTATTAGAGGCAGCTTTTAGCCAGTGCTGGCCAGTAATGTTGGCGCAAGTGGGTTGTGCACTGGCTTCAATGCCCTGATCTTGTCCTTGGTGACATGAACACTGATTGAAGCAGGTTGGAGGAAAGCCTTTTGGAGAATGTTGTCGGGGGCCTGGCGTCAAGACATATACTAAGCCACGGCCAAGGCACCTGCCTTGTATAGGTGATAGCTTTAGAGACTTGGGGGTGCAACTGCGATGCAAGTCCTGTCTAGGGGGGGCTGTGACAGTAGCGGTGGCACCCTTGGATGTGCTTGTTGTAGTTTGTGGTGGATGTGGGCTTTGTTCTATCATGGCACCATAGCCTTTACTGCTTCTCAGCGGTAAGGAATGGCTGTGGAAGGGAATGCAATCCTGATGGAGATGCAGCATGGAAGCAGTGTACAGTAGCATGAGTGGCGTCGCCTAATGCATGCCCAGTAAGAATGCAAATTCAAGGAGTTGTAGTGTAATATGTTTTGCATGTGTGCCCTGGTCGAGGGTGGGGGGTAGTAAGGTTTGTACCATGTTCCATGAATGCTATCGAGAGAGGTTCCTCTAGGTGTTTCATCCCTTGTTCTGAAGTCATTGAGAGCCAGAAACGTTAGTGCTGTCAGACTTGGATCTCAAGTATTATCAGTCCTGGATGCAGTGGTGTGTGTCATATTAGCATATAGTGCAGCATGTTGTGCTTCTAAGTACCAGGAATAGATAGCCAAGCCTGGAAGCATAGCTCATTTGCAGTCTGTCGAGTATGCAAGATGTTCTGATCATATTCTGACTAATGGGATTTGAAGCGTACATGCTATGTGATGAGGTGCATGGTTGCAGGGTTACATGGCTTGATACCTTTATACCTGTTGATTTATTCACCCAACAGCATTTGTCACTTGTAGGTAGCCACGAGCAATGGGCATGTTTCAGTGGCAAGGCACCTCATTTTCAGTATTACATATAGTATAGGAACATCATGACTGCCAAAGTGTTTGTTTGAGGGCGTGGGCTCATCACCCCCAGGGCACCTGGTTGACTTTGATCACTATGTGCAGGCCCAAGGGCCCACTAGGTGATCTGTTTAAAAATCCAGAAACTTGTACAGGATTCGCTCACATACGTCAGAGCGTACACGTAAGCCTGCCTCTGCTCGCGAAGATTCGCGGAACTTCATTAGCTCCCTGTAAAGCTCTTTCTTCACAGTAGTAGGAGATCTTAAGTATCTTCAGACTTGACTCCACCGGAGTATCGCCAATCAGCCAGTGGGAGACGCAAAGCTGCCACTAAAAACTGCACCTTGCAGTACATGGATGAGGTGAGGCCGTTCGCTGCCGGCTCCGACACCACATATTGCGGTTGCTTGACTGTACATCGGCATGCGGTACAGCAAGTGAGGCTGCTATAGATGACGCTCACCACGGTAAGGCACAGACAGCTGTATTGTGCATATCCAATCGTGTTTATAACGCATCTAACTCCGCATACGCACTGGTTTCCGTGGAAGGGACTCTGCCACTCTGGCCTGCCCGCACTGCAGTTGACGTTTCGCTCTCACCTGCTAGTGTAGATTGTGCATGCTTCCCGGACAACATCCTTGCTATCATCGCGCCCCCGACTGCTGTCGGATTTAAGGGAGCAGGCAATCCACATCTTCCGCTTCACTACCTGCTCATCCTCGATACTTGAACACCTCAACCGGGCAACCACGTGCACCAGCGAACACCTGTGCTCGTGGGAGCACCTGCACCAGCCTCAGGAACAGGAGAATGCAGGGGAAAAGGCCCCACCGCCACCACTACCACCACGAACAGCATCGTTAGCAGCAGCAACTGCAACAGCAGCAAGATCCGCCCTGCCCCTTCACCACAGTCATCATCAGCAGCAGCAGTAGGAAGATCTGCAGCAGAGCTTGGGCCCTGATCCTGACCTCTCGGACCAGAACGCGTCAAGCAGCAGCAGCAGTAGCAGCAGCAGCAGCCTGATTCCAACCCTTGAAAGGAGGCATCAGCAACAGCAGTCCCAGTAGTTGTGGCAGATACCCAGACCTCTAACACCAACAACCACCACCAGCAGCAGCAGCTGCAACAACAAGCCCCCACTCTTGGCCACGAGCAGCACAATCAGGCGTTGTAGCCGCACGAGGAGAACCCACACGGCAAGGGTCCCAGTTGGCCTAACATCCCCCACCCCTTCTCTCATGATCAGCTGCTGCACTAGTTATAGCATCTTTTTTCAAGAATCTTAAGACGTCCTCTACCTGAGCTGATGGTATGATCCTTTAATTCTAGCATAGAAAGGGCCCCTTCCATACAGAGAAACCTGCAAGTTGACGCCCTGAGTAGGTGTTTAGGGTTTAGGGGGTCTCCCTGCAGGCGGTGGCTGTTTAGGGTTTAGGGGGTGTCCCTGCAGGCGGTGGCTGTCCGGCCCCTCAACGACAAGGAGGCAGCATGGCTGATGAAGAGCAGCGGCAGGCACGTGCAGCTCGTGTGCGTGATCGCATGGAGCATGTGCTTGCCCACAGGACAGATCGCATCCTGCTGGTGCTGGAGGGGTGCTCTGATAATGACAACTACCTCGCATGCATGAGGTCAGCAGATATACTAGGTGAGGGGGGAGTTTAGGTGGCTTAGTTCCTGGAGTAAAGGGCTCTGGGTGTTAGTTTAGGGTCCATCATGCAATTTTGGGTCAGCAGAGTACATTGCTGCAGACCAATGAATTACTCTATATGATTATAATCAAATACAGGATATGCCGTGGGCAAGGTGCCGTAGGCTCCCCCTAGCTCAAGCTCTTCCATGCATAATAACTGCAATATAGGCATCCCCTGGGCCCTTGACTGGCTGGGATGGTTAGGAGCAGATCTTCAGAACTTGAAGGTAGATAACAGTGTTTTCATCGTTATGAGAAGGATCACAGCGCAGCTATCTGGCTGTGCAGCGCCCAGGGCATGACTCCAACCAGTTGTTTTCTCTCCTTACACTCGATGACTTCAGAATGGGATGAATTCAAAATGGTATGGCAGAATACTTGTTTGACTTGCCCCAGCATTAGCAGGGCCAATAAAGTCTGTTAAGGCCATAGGATTTTATCTTGCCGCTCTGTGGTTTGACTTTCTTATGTGTGTGGGTCTGGGCATAGGGGTGTATGCCAGCTTAGGATTTAATGTATGACTTTATGAACTGCATGGGTTTTGGTTTTGGCAAGAGCACATGTAATGGATCAATGCTGCATTGAGGGGTGGGGATTCAGTCAGGCTTGAAGATGGAAGCTAAACCTCTGCAATGTTGAAATGGAAGCTAAACCTCTGCAATGCTGAAATGGAAGCTAAACCTCTGCAATGTTGCTAGCTGTTTCTTGAGCTGGAGGGAGGGCAAGGAGAGAGACCTGCAAAGGTTTTGCAAAGATGCTGCAAAGATAGCAGCAGCAATGGCTGCAAAAGCACAAGCAACACAAGCTGATGTTGCAATACCACTTGCACGGACCTGTGCTTGGTTTAAATGTCCGAGTTTTTGGGCTGAACTACCTTGCGCCATCTGCCCACAAAGCTTGGCGGGAAACTTCTAGGACTTTTTTAATTTTGTGTTGATACTTCTGCCTGCTACTCTCTTTTCTAGGTCAAGTACTGAAACAGTGCTTGCTCCTTTTTGTTTTGCCGTATTCAGGTGTGCAAAATGTGTGGGTGGTCCATGAGGGGGTTAATACAAGACCAACAACCACAGCATCAAGGGAAGCAGGTGGAGAGGCAAAGCCGGCATTACCACCACCACCAGCAGCAGCAGCGGCAGGGGCAGCCCAAATATCAGAAACGCTATTAGCAACAGCAGCAGCAGTAGCGGATGGAGCACCGTCAGCAGCAGCAGCAGCAGGGGCAGCAGGAGAAGGAGCAGCACAAGTAGCAGCACCAGCAGCAGCAGGCATCTCAGTAACTCTACCAGCAGCAGCAGCAGAAGGAGCAGCAACACCACCACCAGCAGCACCACCATCAGCAGCAGCAGCAGCAGAAGGACATGGTGTTAAAGTTAAGGTAAGAAGCTGAGCTAAACCCTGCATGCTTAGCATCATAACTGCTGCTCTTTGCCCATGATTGTTTTTGGGGATTGGATAGGTGCACTCTCTGTTGGTTCCACTTTGGTGTTTTGGTAACCGCTTAAGGTGCGGGGCCTATGGCAATTCTACTCTGGCATGTCATACAAGATGATAATTATAGTAATAGGTGCACTGTCTGCAGCAGCTGCTGCTGTTTATGTTAGGACCTTGCAGCCTCATGAAGGTATGCATCTGTCACAACAGCACAGCCTTCCCTTTTGCACCTGATGAAGGCCGAAAAGGCCGAAACCGGTAGTGTGGCTGGTTGCGTGTAAATTCCCATGCGTTGAAGCTTCCGTGCGTGCGTACATCACCCCTAGGCAAACAGCAGGGCAGTTAAACTATATCAGCACAGCCTTCCCTTTTGCAGTGTGAGGGAATGGAAGCTTGTGGTTCATTATGGGTTCATGAATTGCTTGGGGGTTACCCCATACAACCAATCAAACTGTTGGAAGCAGTGTCCTGTCCTGTGGCGAAATCTAGCCCAGCCTCTATGCAAATGGCTCCTGACATGTTGAGCCGTTGTGCGTTGACAATCTTATGATAATGTATGCGCTTCCAAAGCGAGCCAGCTATTCGAGTGCTGTTTTGTCTCTTGGCCCATTGCTGGGTCGTTTAGGTATCATATGGTTTATTCAAGTGAAATTTTGACTAACAGCAGCTCCATTGCTTTATCCCTTCCCAGAACCACAATCGCAAGAAGGTGCGCATGAGTAGGGCATGTACCAAGTACTTGGATGTGCGCGAATTCCCAACAACAAGAGACTGCTGGGAAGCACTACAAGCTGAAGGGTGGACCATCTGGGCAACAGATCTGTCAGAGGTAGGGTTTAGGGCATGTCAAAGGTTGAGTTTAAGGTCAAAGTCCTGTGCAGAGATAGGTTTTAGGGTACAGGCCATGTCAAAGATTGGGTTTAAGGTTTAGGTCTGTCAGAATTAGGGTTTAGGGTATAGGGCCTGTCAAGAGGTAGGGTTTGAAAGTTAGGGCTTGTTAGAGGTAGGGGGTGACCGTATCTGCCGACGCTGAGATTAGGCTAGACTGGAGGCAAAAGGCTTTGTGTCACTCAAGGGGAGGCATGGTGTCGCATCATCTTTATTGGAGGCGAGGGGGGTGGAGGGGGGTGGAGATGGGGGACCTCTCCTATGGTGAGCCAGCATAAAGCCAGGTGTTCTGTTTATACCGGTAGCAAACCTTGGCCCTCTGAGAAGCTTAGCACAGAAAGCCAATCTTCATTGTGGAGCAGGGCTCCAGAAAAAAGTATTTGTGTCCTGTACCTGCTTTTAAAGGTAAGGCATATGGGTGAGTCAGTTCACCTTCCATTTTGGCCCCCTGGTTTCTGCATTTGCAGTCTCTTTTTTAGGCAGTGTCGGTGCGATTAGAGGTGTTTGGAAACAGCTGCTGCACTGGACGGAACGTGTGTACCCTGGACGTCAAGAGGGAAGATATGGAGTATGGCAGCAGCTCTCCAACCCACACATGCGCAGCAGGCTTAGGCTTTTTTAACAAGGAGTCACTTTTGGGTCCCCTCACATCATTGAGTGTGAAGAGGACTGTATACTGTAGCGACTCCGGCACGCAATAGGGAACTCTGCATGTCAGCACAGAGACTCGTATGTTTGAGGGGCACTTGAAGAAAGGAGGGCTGGGCTGTACTTCATCTATGAGAGGCCATAGCACATATTTTAGGCCCATAAGTCCAGTCACATCAGCAACGCATATCCCACTTTCTGTTTCTGCTAAAGGGGCCCAAAAGGTGTGAACCACCTGTGTGAGAGGAACGCACCATGCGCTTGTAAAGCTTCCCTGTGAAACAGTTTCCACTGCCCTAGGCAGGTAGCAGGGCTTTTAAGAGTAAAGCAACTAACACGGCTGTAGCGACTATTGTATCTAGCCCGTCAAATGCTGCTGGTTACGCATGATTGTGCCTTCTTGGGTTGCTGATGTGTGTAGGGTTCAGAGCCCCTAATTGGTGGTGTGCCTCTTGAACTTCCGGCCCGGGTGGCTATTGTTCTTGGCGCTGAGGCCAAGGGCATAAGCCGAGAGATGAGGGACGCAGCTCACAAGTAAGTAGCAGGGATTTTTATCGCACCTGATGAAGGCCGAAAAAGCCGAAACTTGTAGTGAAAATTTGCAATGCTATGTTCTCGGCTTGCTAGTTTGTGACTGAAACAGCTTTCGCCCTCAGGCAAACAAAAAGGCATTCCCTGTTGCGTTTGCAGGGATTCCTTATTGGAACAACAGACAAGCATTAAGGCATGCCAACCCTCAGGAGGTGGGATGTCTGTAAAACCCTAGACTCTGAACAGCACACGACATGTAGTGACCGAATGTGGTGCATGTGCTTCTTTCACCTGTTTTAGATGTGACAATAAGTCTGGCGGGAGTGTTGTATGTCATTTGCAGCAGAAGCAGAAGCCCCTTAATTCTTGGGACCTAGTAGGATGATTGTAATCTAGGGTAACAAGCACTGGCAGACTGCTTGAAGTTCTCTATTCCACAGAGAGAGAGGAGACCGTGTGTCGTTCTCCAGCGTGGGATTGTGGGAAGGGTTCCTTGGTGTAAAAATTTCTATTCCGCACATTACATTTTTTGAACCTAGTATGTTCTGCGCTATCAAGTGTTTGGATAGTTTTTGCAGCCATGTCCTAGGCATGTGGTGGTGAGTCTAGGGGATTGAGATTCTCAAGCAAGTGGCCGTGGACTCTCAGACGTGAGGTCCGTAGACACATGGACGTAAAGTGTATTTGTTCGGTTTCATACGCGCGTGGCTGCAATTTTGGGCTTTGGGCTTCAGGTCTCAGTTTGAGAGTTTGAAACCTAGCAATTCAAATTTTCCATGGGCTTGGCCTGCGTCTGTGCCTGGCTGACATGCACACTGCACGCAGCTGCACATCATGTGCATAGGTAGTGTTGACAACATGGCTGAAGGGGTTTAGGGCCTAGGGTTTAGGGTTCAGTGTAGAGGCAGTCACAAGCAGGAGGTATCTTGCAACGGAGCTGCACAGTGGCATTTCAAACTGCTTCGATGTCCCACCTGCAACAAGCATGCCGCCTTGGTTACGTTGGTGTGGTCATCTACGCATCTACAATTTGTGGAATACAGAAAGAAAGTATGCAGACAAGGGAGAACCACCTTCCCAGAGTATGACTCAGCAAGTCCGAATCATTCTGTCAGAGCATGTTGCCTTATTTCTGTCAAGCACTTCGACCCCTTAAAAACCTGAACACCTTCAAGGTGTGCACTGAGTGTGTGTGTGTGTGTGTGTGTGTGTGTGTGTGTGTGTGTGTGTGTGTGTGTGTGTGTGTGTGTGTGTGTGTGTGTGTGTGTGTGTGTGTGTGTGTGTGTGTGTGTGTGTGTGTGTGTGTGTGTGTGTGTGTGTGTGTGTGTGTGTGTGTGTGTGTGTGTGTGTGTGTGTGTGTGAATCTTATATTGGCAAACCCATCGGCACGCGTGCGGTGCCACAGGTCACCACATGGGTGGCAAAGCCACTAACACAGATAGAACCAGGAAAAACTGAACACCATCCACCAGTTTGAACTTCATGATCATGCATGTCCAAGCAGATACAATGATGCAGAATACTGGCCCTGGAAATAATGCCCACACTGTGGTTGGTTGGTTTGTGCCGCAGGTGCGTGCATTTGCCTATGTATGGCTTTACAGACTCCTTTAACTTATCAGTGGCGACAGGCATGGTGCTGCAGCAGCTGTTTGCCCTGTGCCCTGAAGCCAGAGGGGACATGTCACAGCAGCGGAAAGATGCCCTGAGAAAAGCTTGGTAAGTTGCTGCATAGATAATTGTGCTGGGGGGTTTTGGTGAGGCACGAAGCATGCTGTTTGCACAGCACATACCTTTGTGATTATCTAAATCTCGGTATGTCTCCCTGTCTCTAATGGTAGCAGCTAGACTCTTGCTCAGCCAGTTGCTATCCACATACTCACGAAATGGTTGAGGTCATGTGATGGCTGCTGCACGGCTGCAAAGGTGTGCTGTTGTTTATCTTGTCTTCACAATGTTTCTGTAATGCTTGTTCTGTCTCCGATTCTGCTGCCGGCCATGTCTGCATTTCCGCACTACTGCCCCCCTGGAGCAGCGGCCCTCATTAGCCTCTGTAAACTTCCGCTGTTTCTATCTGGCTGTTTGTTGCACCTCGCTGCTTTTGTGGCAGCTTGAGCTGCGGGCCCTATGGCACTTTTTGCTGTGGTATACCATGCATTATATAAATGGCTCTGATCCTCGGTTCTGCAAACGGCAGTCCTCTGCAGCCTGATGCCTTAAATTGCCACAAAAACACGGTTAGGAGTCTTTTCAGTGAACCCTAGGCTGGAGCTCAAGCAAGACATGAGAGGTGGCTCTATGTTTATGACCCATGGTATGGCTTGCCTGGATTCCTCCTACGAATGTGTCAATTCTCTGGTAAGCATGTGTGGTGCACTTTAACATGCAGGAGCCTAGCACCACGTCTTTCTAAGCCTTCTCTCACACTTGCCCATGGCTTTGTATGCATTGCTGTGCAGGTTGGAAAGCCTTACATGAAGAGTTCGTGATTGTGGGAATATCTCAACCGTGCTTTCACTTTGCTGGACTGCTCAATACAACCCCTGGCTGATCCTCTGATCGCACCCAGGCTGCAAGTTCGCACATGATGCAATACAAGGGACCCAACTGCTGAAGCAAACTATTATCAGGGACAGAACTCCTCCTTTGGTCCCAGATTACGCGCCGTCGGCATGAGCTAATAGGTGCGTGCTGCAGCGCCCATGTCTGCCGGCCAGGAGGAGGGATGAAGAGAATGTAGCGAGTTTGTCATGAGCAAGATTGTAATTGTGTTACATAAGGTGAACAAGGTACTGACACCTGCCGCGGGTGGCTTTAATCTTGCTTGATGTTGTGGGCTTTGTGGTTTAGTTTCATGTGCTGTGGGTCGGTCAAGTGTTGCCCAAACAATGTGTGACTACCTACCTATTAGCTCCAACATAACTACCTTGACAATCTATGTTCCAATTGATGTGCCCATTCTCTGATGTTCAGAAGGAGAGGGAGCTGTCTATTGTGGGACAAGCAAGCAGTATTTCTGGTGAAAATTCTGAGGATGAACTGGTTGAAGTCCTCTAGATGAATACCTGGTTGGTATCCATTTACTTGGTGGTATGGCGCCCATTGTGTTTTGGATCCATCCGATGGTGTGTTTGGTCGGTTCGACCTAGCAGTCCTCTGCGGTTGCCACACCTTAAATGTTTGTTATGTTATGTTGTTAACATCCGCAGATTTGGGCAGAATTCGGTCTTGACAGGATGCCTGGTTTAGGAGGCTGAACTTAGAGATATGAAGTGCACTTGCACACTCATAAAAGGGAGCGGCATCAATACGTGATGGTATTAGTGTAACTTGCCTCAATAGCTGATTCTTCTGAGCAGATCCTACATACGTACATACAGCTGCAAAGACTACTACTGCTAGCTGCTTGTGTTAACATTAGGCTCGAAATACCACACCCCGTCTCCATGCAAAGAGGAGTCATAGTGAGTTGTATCTGACTGGACCAGCATATCTGACGTGAAATTTTACAAAGGTAGATGTAAGCACCCACATCACAACCAGCAAAAATCCCGACATCTACAAGCAACCCTGGAGCAGGGCAACCTAACATTCCGCGCAGCCGGATAGGGGGGGGGGGGTCGATTTCGATCCTTCTCCTGAAGCGAATATAGCACCGTTCCTCCTCGCGCAAGCTGCAGTCGGTAGTAAAAATGTATACCTAGGTTCTGCAATCGCTAGCTGTGCATGCACTGCATTATTGTTTTGCTTTGAGTCTCTGGACATCGGCAAGACACATCTTTGCCCTTGCTTGAAGCGAAGAACAGGGCTACAACGTCTGTAACACAAGCCATCAACGCGTAATAGTATTTGCATGTCTCCAGCACCCTTCCTGTGCCCTGCATACCTCAGCTGATGCAGGCTATTTCCGCTATGATGAGGCCTGATTTTGAGAAAATGTGCAATAAGGCTCGCAAGCCAGTCACTGACGCTTGGAACCAGTCATGGCATGCATGTTGAAGTTAAGAACACGTGCTTGGGGTGTGGCAGCCCTTTTCTGGCTGGTTCGCTGAACATGCTTCGCAGATGCTTCAGCACAGTTTGCCCTCAATACAGGCGAGCATGGCTGCTTCCGCCAATTGAATTTCACGCCTTCGTCAATGTTTTCATACCTGATAAGCTGCAGTAGCTTAGAAAGCCCTCAGGCAGTGGCCCAGCACTAGCACGATGCGAACTTGCATTGACTCAGCTGAGCTTAAACGCCAGCCTGCGGCCTTTCAGGACTAACTTGCATAAGGAAGGTGCCCTTATGTTTTGGCTACACAGTGCGCTTCGCAGAGTCAAGAAAGCTGCTCTGTAGAAGCGACGGTTGGGCGTCGAAGCGACCCCCCCCCCTATGGGCGGTGCGCGGAATGTCAGGTGGCAAAATTGCCCAAGAGCTCCCTTTTCCAATCAAACCGATGCAACGGGTGTTGCACCGAAATACTCCACCATTGTAGGAAGAATGCCGTCACCATCAACGGAGAAGAGGAAGACCACCAACATGTTTCACTTCCACTGCAGACCAGCATCAGCATATATGGCAGGACGGGGCACCTAGTAACAGAGACACAGTAGCAAACAGACACACAAATTTTAACGTCTGGGTCCAAGACCGGAAGTTCAAATGACTCATCAGACGGCCTTGCGCCGAGGGTGTTGCCCAGTTGATCAGAGAGAGAGAGAGAGAGAGAGAGAGAGAGAGAGAGAGAGAGAGAGAGAGAGAGAGAGAGAGAGAGAGAGAGAGAGAGAGAGAGAGAGAGAGAGAGAGAGAGAGAGAGAGAGAGAGAGAGAGAGAGACAGATGTACGCGAGGAGACCGTGTATTGTTCTCCAAGTTGATCAGACCATAGCAACAAACCCACTTCAACAACGTATGCTATGATCCCTGTTGCAGCTGTTTTGCCAATCTGACTGTTCCACCACACGTGCTTCGCCTAGCTTCAATCCTCACGTTCGACTGCATAGATGAAATCAGGGATACAAACACAAAATCCACATGCGACGCTGCGAACCCATTACTCAAACCATCTCCAAGTTCATGCTACCAACCCAAGCCTTTCACCAGCCTCAGTCATATATGTGCAGAACCAGATTATATGCGGATAAAAACAGATCTCTATATAGAAGCCTTCTGTAAACCAAAAGACCTAGGCGGTGGAACTGAACATGACATACAAAGGCTATTTGTGCCAATTGAGTATACATAGAGGTGCTTCCCCTTTCCAGCTATGCCATATTGCAAAGATACAGGATTGTCTGACAATGTACACAAATGCATATAGTTCCTCAGTATAAAAGACACATTTTAAATGGCATCCTGCACCTTAGCCACTTCAGCCTTTCATCATCCTGCTGTCAACCCGTCCACCCTCACCCAGCTCATAAAGCCCTAGTATTCATTTACAAAGCATACATGACATGCAAGTCCTTACGCCAAGACGAGTCGAGCAGTAACCAGTAGCTAAAGGCCCTCCACAAGCACTCAAAACACAGGGTGCAGCAAAATCCTCCTAGAGCCCCGCACAGATGTCGACGGGACAGAGACCAGACCTCTATGTATGGTACAGTCCTGTTCTGTCAGGGATCTAAACAGAGCAGGATGCCTTTAACATACATCAAAGCCAGGTCCCAACACCAGCACAACATCAAAATCCAGGAAGTTGCCCCATAGCATCCAACAATGCCCCTTGCCTATCAGGTACTAAGTACAACATGCCCTTTCCTGCTCCCAAGGTACTTGGTACAGGATAAGAGCACAGTAACGCCTTGTAACGCGTTGGTTGTGCTGCCCATATGAACAACTAGAGATAGCAGCGTGAAGCAAAAGGGACCATGTCCCTGTGCATACTGCAGCATCCACATTCCCATACCAGTTCCTTCACCGGATTCACAAGTTTTTATCAATTCTGCATCCCCACCCTTCCCCATACACTCAAGGCCACCTAAGGCATTTGTGGCATGTACAGTGTGCTTACTGCAAAATAAACACAGGCCAAAACTACCATTCAGTCTGATCCAGTGGCTGCATGATGATACATATCATTTGGGCACTTCCTAATAGCCCCAGAGCACACTCCAAGCACTGTTACACAGTAAACCCCATCCCAGGCACCCTCTGACCCCCCTTGTCACCCCAAATGCATAAACACTCCATAAACACAAAGTAATAAGACCTTTGATAATCAGCAGCTCTTCTGACTTCAGCCCCATCCCAAACAGTATCCCAGAAAAGATCCAACAGGAAAAGCAGTGCCCTACCTAAGGTTATCTAACCGGAACTGAGAAAGCTATCATACTGCACATGGAGCCGGCGAAACTTCCACTAAACTTTTTCAAACATTTTCATACAGGCTGTTGGTGGTGCACAGCTCCCATATGGAGCCTGCCGCTTTCCACCTCGCAGAAATGGAAATCTCTGTTGCTGAACATATCAATAACCGCTAAAATGGAAACTCCTGTTGCTGAACAAATCAGTAACCCCTGGTAGCAGCTCATAACCCAGATTAATTCAGAATGATAAATGAATATGAATGACAGAGCCAATCTCTCAAATTCCAGCACCAGAGCAAGTCAGGCTGGACTAGCCATTTCCAAGGGCTGCAATGTAGCACGTAGCTGTTGCAGTCGCAGTCACACTGAGACAGCAGAACAGCCAAAGTCAGCAGCAAAGGAGTGCTGCTGCAGACATTCTAAAGCTGGCAACTACAGGGGTGTTACTCCTGCTAATTTGAAACCCCTGACAAAGCCATCATCAACAATAACACAGCAGCAGCTCTGCAGATGCCCTTTACCAATATGCTGCAGGCCTGCCGCTGCTGCTGAATCAGACTGCCTGTCGACACCCTCCCCAACAATCAATAGCACAGCAGCTATACCGCTGCATCTAGAGCTTGCAAGATGTAGGACCGTTGCTGCTGCCGCTTGCGTTGGTATCCTGGACAGTGTCGCCATCAGCAGCAGCAGTTGCAGGTACCAACACAGGAGCGGTAGCCTCTGTGCAAGGCGCTGAGATGGCTGCTGCAAGAGCAGCTGCTGCTGTGTTCATCTTCTCCATAGTTGCAGTGAGGGCCTTGCTGAAGGCACATGGGATGTAGTTCTCAGACAGGATGTCTCCATTCTGTGCCCTGGCCTTCTTGTTGTCAATGATCAGCGTCTGCACCAAAATCAGAGCAGGACACGATGATTCAAGATGGCTACTTTGTAAAGCCTCAGAAAGGCATACCTCCAGTGTTATGCAGCACAAAATATATGCTCTTGCAGAGAGATTGCAAATGATGCTCTTCATCTTCTTTATGACCTTCGAATCTTTACCTCGCACAAGCATTCATACTTCACACGCAACCCCAAACACACTTTCCCGTGTTACTTGGGGAATCTCCTTTGAAACTTGAAGCCACCGTACGCACCCCACAGCACACTAAGGCTGCATCTTGCTCTTGCATACTCAGCATCTGCTCCCAACATTAAAATCTCTAGAGCAATAACAGTTCAAAGTAGATGGTGCAGCCAGAAGCACTTCCAGCTTTTGCTTAAGACCCAAAGGTACGACCTGTTATCGCACAGATATGATTTCATGGTAATAGGCACTTTAGTGGTCGTCTTCTCCCTTCACCCACCTTACTCCACTCCAGGTCCAAGCACAAGAAGGGCTTCGTGCATGACTCAATGAGGTGTGCCATGTGGGCCAAGTTCTTGACCTCCTCGCCATTCACCCTCAGCACTTGCACGTTGCCGATGTCCTGATAACCTGTGTTGATGTCAGAGGCCAACACCTGCACAAGAGCAGCAGCAAGGATCTGTCACATAGAGCCTCTTCACCTTTCCCTGCAATGCCTTAGCCACTGGGGTGCCCCTCTTCCAATTCTACCCTGCCAGTGCCCTTCAGATATGTACTGCTTTGCTGCACTGCTTTGCTGCACTGCTTTGCTGCAAAAACTGTGTGTCTCAGGTGGCGTCTAAAACTGAGTGCCACCAATACACAGACCCCATACAATTCGATTCTCCTCTGCTGGGTTTCTGTCCAAGCATGTGCCGAGTTGTTGGTTCAAGCCAAATGAGCATTCATTGGCTCCAACAGATGCCATCTTGGGATAGTTGGTAATGTGGTAATCACCAGCATTCTGCAACCTGGCGCAACTTGATTGGTATGTATGCCCCCCGCCCCCCAGCCCACTCCTTAGCATCAAGCCCACTTCCTACCCCTTCTGCTGCACCATACGAGGAACACCCAACTCCACAACCGCTTTATCCTTGTTCCCGCATGCCCTCCACTAAGACTGGGCCACTGCATCTTTGTTCATTTTATTGTACACCAGACGTGCATAATGTCTTATCATAAACCCTAAGGCAAACCAGTCACCAGTCAATGCAAGTCAGCAAAGCACAGCAGCCCATCAGTCTCCCCCCAACCCACCTTTGACAGCACCACCACCTCCTGCCCCTCCTCCTGCATCACCCCAGCAAAAGCCCTGTCCACCAGCTTGATGGGCGCCTTGCTGCTCCAGTCAGCCCCATACTGCGCCTTGAGGTACCAGGTGGTCAAAGGGGTGAACACAAGGCCAGCGTAAATGTAGTAGTCTGGCTTCACATCGTGGCTGTGGATGGGGACGAGCTTCTTCGGGGTGCTCAGGCTAACTGCCAGGTCCACATGTTGACCATCACGCCACACCTTGATCTGCAACAGTTGGAGCAGCATCAATTACAGTCAGGTCTTGGCACCATCCATGTCAATTGAGTGGTAGACTTTGTGTAGGACAGTGCATGTTACAGCACAGTGCATGTTACAAGTCTGCCATGTTACAATGTTGACACCCATGGGACAATCACAGAATGCTGCAAGCGACCAGTCGCCGCAGCAGCCATGTACTAGGACAGCCATAGTCTAGCACCACGGATGCCCGCTTGCAGTAGGCCCTTCATTGCATCTACATATATAATCAAGCCTGGGGTGAAACTCAAGTAACCATCAAAGCCCAATCTTCGCAGCCCTACTTGCGGTTAGCAGCTGGTTGCTTACTGCAAACCACCGTGGGCTACACCCCACCAGTTTCATCCTTCAGCCCATTTCTTGGCCCAACCAGCAAGGCAACATCTAGAGCTGCAAAGCCCTAGAACCAAACCCTCACATTTGCCAAACCCAAAGAACTGAAGACCTACCATCCGGCCCCAGCCTCAGTAAACCCCTAGGTCCTCACCTGAGCAACATCCCCATGGAATGCCTGGGACACCAAGTGCCTGAAGTCGATCCTCACAGCTTCACGGAACAAGAAGGTGCCATCATCAGCAATCTCCACCCCATTGAAGTGAGTCAACACATCCCCGCTCTGCAGGACCCTGGATGCATCAAACATGGGCTCCACCTTGGAGATGTAGACCCCAGTCATGCCCTTAGGCATGGAGAGAGCTACCTTCATGTCCTTGTTCTCCAGAATCTGCCACTGCACACCCAGCTCACAGAAGCCTGTGGAAGCAAGGGAGAGAAGCAAGATAGTGGTGAGCAGTAGCCCAACCTGAGGGGTGCCTGGCAGGTGTGTACATATCTTGTACTTATAATAACTGTGCTTCTATATCTCCATAGCCTAGAACTTTCCAGAGTCTTGAAACATGACTCCATGTTCTCAATTCTGCTTTCCAAATTCTTTTAAAGTTCTCAACAAGACAAAGGTCACATGCATATTGACCCCAGGAGTTGCTGCACCACCAAACACATCCTTGCACCAACTACTGGTGTCCATGTAGCCCACTACTTACTAAGCCTCAACATGGTCTTCACAACCACTCTGTTCCTGTGCTGTATGCCTTAAACAACAGTTTCTCAGACAGTCATAGCTAATGTTTAGCAATTAAACTGCAACCAAGATCTGCTCTTACACACATGTCCCAGAGCCCTGGTAGAAGAGGCATGGGGCCATCACAAGGCTATCTTCACCCACCTGTGTACTTGTCATGGCGCTCCAGGTCCTGCAGGAAGTGGTTGATGACTGGCACAGGGATGATGTAGCCAATGTTCTCCCCTGAGGTCAAGCACTGGAAGGCAATGCCCACCACATGGTCTCCAAGCAACACAGGGCCACCACTGTTGCCGCTGTTGATCGCTGCATCTACTTGGATGGCAAGTAGGGTGGTCCGCCCGTGGCTGTAAAGGGACCTGAGGTGGGGGGCAAGGGAAAAATGAAGCTCATATTAGCATACTGCCAAGCGACAAAGTGCTGTTGTGCTGCATTAGCAAGCAATTGCATGCATGCAGGATAAGCATCGCATGCAGCAGGGGTATCTGCAGCAGGAGGCAAGCAGGTACTGCAAGACAGGTGTTTCCACAGCCTTTTGCAATGATCAGAAGTACTAACTGCTCCATCGCTTCAACTCGGGGCAACATCTGACTTGCCATCAAGCTGCAGCATTCGTCCTGCCATCAAGCTGCAACACCCAGCTGTGGACACACTTGCTGAGCCAAACTTTGACCATGGCCACAACCATAGAAAAATCAAGCATTCTGTCAAAAACCATCAGTTGGGCATCGGTGGCCCATGCCAGACCTTCCCCTCCCTGCAAAGCATCTAGGCACACGATTTCTGAAGCCAAACCAGACCATTCCCATCCTCCCCATCTCACCTGTCTATGCGGGACACCACTCCCTTGGTCACACACACATTATCACCACCAGTGGGGAAGCCCACCACCATCACAGACTCCTGCATGGCTGGCAGTCCGTTGATCTTCAGGGGTGCCACATCCTCCCAGAACTCATCATCATCCACAGTGAGCATGGCAATGTCACACTGCAGCAGATTGAAGCAAGGAGGAACAGTGTGCATGAGCTTCAGCTGTTTAACGAGTGTGGGGTATCCCCATACTACCTGCCTTGCCGGGATCTGGTAACAAGACAGCAGCATTGCCAACAGACTAAATGCACAAGTTGTCAACAGTTACAATACAAAGATGTCCCAAATAGTTAACATCCGGTCTTTTCAATAATCCGTGACAAATGTATCAAGCATTACTTTCTGTGTGGCTGTACCGTGTGGCTTGTTGTTATGGAGACACAGCAGCATGCTGAGAGAGGTACTTCCATCTTGCGGCATTGAAACCAAGGCACTGGGATTTACGCCAGCCTGGCATGAGGCATGGGCAAGCTGTAAGACATTCATGCAGATGCCTTGTCTGCTTGGAGCTGCAAGTCCTTTAAAACTTGGAAGGACTTAAGAAGTGCTTGAGACCTTCCATGCCACCCGCAAAACATAGCTGCAACCACCTTCAAGACAGCCACCAAGTTGTAATGCCTGTACCTATGGTTGACCATTACTTCATTTAACTTCCCCCTTACCTCATGTCCAACTGCCAGCACACGTGCAGTGTACTTCTGCGCACTGCCATGCTTGCGAACCTTGACCTGCACCTGGTTGGCAACAGCATGGGCATTGGTCAGGATCCTGCGCTTGCCCAGGGGCTCGATGACAAAGCCAGTTGCTGTGCACTTGGTCTGGGACAGCATCTGCCAGGGCTGGGAGAAGGAGGGCCTGCAGGCAAGCAACAAGCTGGTTCAGGAAGCTGTGTGACAAGCATGTGAGTGGATGGCCATTGCAGACAAGGAAGCTTAGAAGGCAGCATTCTTCAAGGTGAAGAAGCTCCATGCAGCTGCACTTAACATGCACAGCTTGGCACAGTAAGTATAGCAAGATGTGACAGGGCTATGGTATTAAACATGGGCACATGCTGCTTCTGTCCCCGTGCTGCAGACCATGCACAACTTTGCACAAGATACACGGCAGTCACTACAGTGCTCTGCAAGCTACCTTCATGGATGTGTTCTCCAGACAACTGAGCAAGCTTCGAACACTGTAACCCCCTTCTGCCAAGCACTTGCTGACATTGGTTTGCAGGATGCTGCAAAGTGACTCCATGAAGTTGCATTGAAGCCTGCTGCAAGGACTTCCTTGCACGACTGCTGCTGCTGCAAGGGGTTTGCATGAACTGCTGCTGCTGGCATGCAGTCTTAAGACCTATAGCATTCATCTTCTGCCCCTGCATGCTGCTTCCAAGCTGAAAGGAGCTAACCATCTTCCTAGAACTGGACCGAGCTGCTGCGGGTATTATTACTTACGAGGCCATGGTGGTGAAGATTTTGACGACAGACTTGAGGGCCTTGGACAGCTCTGGGGAGTAGCCCGCCACATGCTCACTCTGGTGTGCTGCTGACGGAGAGTTCATCTTCAGCTTCTTGAACGGGCTGGACAACAGACCCGTTACTGCGTCGCCCATGTCCTGGTCCTGGTCCTTGATGTCGTCCTTGTTGGAGGGGGGGCTGCGCTTGATGGGCGTCATGAGAGCTGCAGCAGCGGCGAGATTGGGGTTGCTTGCATACGCCCAGCCAGTAGTAGCACCATCGTCGAACTCCCTGCGGCTTGGGGACATGGGTGCTGCGGAGGAAGAGCTTGAGCGCTTCCGGTCCATGTTGGCAGCTGTAAGGCCTAGAGAAGGTTGGGAAGCAGAAGACGAGCTGCCAATGGGCTGCGTCTCAAAGCAGGCGTTGCACTTGAGGCTGCTGCTGCGAAAGGCTGCGGTGGGCGGGCAGCTGCTGTGTGCTGTTGAGAAGTCGTTGAAGCGCTTGAATTTCCTTGGGCTCTTGCTTGCATGCAGAACACGGCTAAACTTCCGACGAGGGTTCTGAACTGGATCCAAGTTGTGCAGGCGGCGCCTAGGGTTTGGCGGGTTGCTGCAAACTGCTGCTGGTGGCTGAAGTAGGCTCTGATGATGGCCGGCAGACACTGCAGGAAGGCGAGGTCCAGGTTGCATCAGTCTAATTGCACCAGCAGCTTTACCTAGCGAAAGATGCCGAGCAGCGGACAGCAGGGTAAGAGGTAGAAACTGTCCCAGAGCGTTCTGCAACCCAGCGCCAGACAGGGCTAGCAGCATTTATGAGTGCACTGCAGATGCACTGACGTGCTTCTGAAATTTGGGTACTACTTAAAGAACTTATAATAGCCCAATAGGACAAGTCTCTGAACCGAATAACAGTTCGTTAGAGCCCAGCGCTAGACAACCGTGCCCACCTGCTGCTACTGTAGTCTTCTTGGAGAAGGCCCAGGAGCGGCCTTTATCTGTCCTCTTGCGCAGCAGTTCGATACAGACAGTGCAAAGACAATGCTTGAAGTGACTCTCGAACTACCATTTATGCCGCGCAGTTTCAAATGGAGCTGCCAGTCGGGCGTGAGTCACCTGGCTTCGGAGAGTTGGAGATCTTGGTCACTTCCAAGGTAGCACCGGTCAGACGCATGTGATCCTGTACATCTGAGCTTTTCCGGAAGCAGTGCTGACTCAGGGCGGCTCAGTGACGCTCCCTGTTTGGCGCGCTTTCGGCGAATGAAGGCTCAACTGGGTTGGCAGCCCACGCTTCTCCACACGGCAGAATAGTCCAAGCGGCTCTTTTAGCGATTCTACTTTGCAAACTGCAAATCCGGCTGCAAATCCACAGATCAGCAATCCAGATCCCTACCTGCAACCGCAGTCTTCATGGAAGCCTTCAGTACTTCAGCCTTCAGCGGGTCAGCTACTTGATGGCGGTCTTTGTAGTTTCCTGGGTCTCGTTGGTGGTGGTACGGGAGCCATGCCTTTGAATCCGTCTGGTGGTGCGTTTGATCGGTTCATTTGACCTGGCAACCCTCGCCTTGTGTATTTGGCTGTTTGGTCGTCTGTGTTCTGGTAGTCTCTACCCAGCAAACTCAAACTGTTCTCTTACATTGGACGCTTGGAGAAAGCCGCTCATGCTGGCGCTAGTTCCTCCCCCAGAGCTTTATTTGCTGTGCTGGCATACACAGCAGAGGGAATTGGACCAAGGACCGCCCCCCCCGCAAGGTCAGTACCAGTAAAGGCAAAAGTGGATGGCCGTACTAGGAACCAGCTGTATGGGAGTAAGCTGCAGCGGGTGGTTATAGCCACCGCAGCGCGCGAAGATCAGGTAGCTGGCCGAGCTTATCAGGGTTGACAACTGGTCTTGATTTTGCATGAGACTCCTAGTGCATGCAGGGGTTAGCCAGGCATGCATGCAGTCTGACATGGAGCCATGCCTGCTGGCTTTCAATTGCAATGGTATTGAGCTTGCAGAACGAACCTTTAGGTTAGTAGCTTACTGCTTTTTCTCGACAGTTACATTGTTACATCTACGCACACTGGTTGGTGGCGTACAATTAAGGAAGTAGAGCCTACTGGTGAGGGTACCCACAACCCAGAGCACAACCCCGGCCAGTTCTGGCTCACCACAAAACCACCTCCAACCCAACCACCCCACATTTCAGCGTCTACACCATGGCCTCTTGGTCCTTCTGGGCGTGCATGTACTGGAGAAAACGACACAATGCACCCATGTTACAACATACATGCATGATGCACACAAACTGCAGCACACACCAGGATATGCAGGAATACCCATGCCCCTTCTTAAGTTGTCCATACATACATTGGCACAACATACATGATGAACAGTGCCCACCCTGGGCCAGGGTCAGAGAATTGGTACTGCAGCTCTCTCGACCACACTGCAGATCGGCTGTTAAAGGGCCTCAGCTCTGCCCAACCAATGCACGTTGCTTCCTGTAGCTAGGCATTTAAGGCCCGGCACCTAGAGGGCCGGTCACAAGTGGACAGCTAGGGTTTAGCGCCCCCTAGATGGCACTTTTTCTCGACAGATACAGGGGACAATCTCACCAATAGCAATAGCTTGCCCTGATCATCTTTCTGCATATAATTTAAGTAACTATATCCTGGGGACACCTCAGGTGTTCTTATTCTTCCAAATTGACTGGATAGGAGCATGAATGTACTTTGATCATATCTGTTGTGAATTGAGACCGAATAGACAGAGCACCTCTAGACACCTGGCCTCAATAGTCCTTCTCTTTTACAGAGCACAAGCCGCTCTGCTGCTGCAGTCTCAGCAAGAGCAGCTGTGTTGCGGCGTTCAAATCAGTAGGGACATGGCTAGCGCAACTATCTCTTTCCAACCATGGGCAGCACATAGAACCACCTTCTTGACATTGATGAGCGGGGTTATCCAACAGTCTGCAGAGCGCGGGGTCGATGCTGAAGGGTGATTGCGAGCGTGGACAGTGTTCGACTAGTTGCGGCTGCCGAATAACGCCCCTCTAGACTATGCAATGGCCTGCATATGTGGTGCTCAATTATGTGCAGTATGCTGTGTTGTTACTTACGGATCTAAGAAGCATGTGCTGGCAAATGAGTAATTTGCAATTGACTGCCATGAGCTGTGCAGCAAGTTTCCGGAAGAAGCAACCTTCAAATACTATTGGAGGGTATGTTGCAAGCTAGGTACATTACTTGAGTCACTATCAGTGCCTCGTCATTCTTGGATGGCCAAGGGGGTGCACACATGCGCCCTTATAAGACACATTACAATGGGTATCTGCAGGATCCCACACACACGAATTCAAGGTGAAAGTCTCAAAAAACAAATCGGGCTTGCTATTGAACATGAAACCACTTTGCAGACGTCCTTCCCCAGGATGAGGGGCTGCAACGGCATACCCAACAAGTAACTTATGCAGAGGACAATGAACGGCTGATGGCTGTACCTGCCCTGGCCACCCCATTCCTTCTGAAAAGTGACGAACGACAGGCTGATCACTCATGGCCCAAGATCATCACATTCTGGGGCAAATCAGAGAGGTCACTGCTTGTGATCTACTGTCTGTCCTCCGACTCCAACAAACTGAATGTACACTGGGAAATACATAGCCAGGCCAGCCCAAGCTGACAGAGCAACTGCTTTACAATAATCACACTCCCCTCACCATTGCAAATGGCAATGGCTCCTAGAACAGCTTGCTGTGTCACCACCTCGACCAGCCATATTTGCATGCAGCTACTGCTGGCTGTTTTTGGAGTTTGTTTCTCAAGTACTTCCCACTCGTTGGATCCATGGACATGAGCTTTTGGTAGAGGGCTGCAAGGCAGGCAGACAGTAGACAACACATCAGCTTGAAGAACCTACGGGAATGCAGATTGGAATGGCCGCATCATAGCTGAAGCCCTCCTGGCATCCACCCATATGCCTGCCAAGTGTGCCCTGCAAATGCCCGTAGTGATGGCTCCGTTTCTGTGCCACTTGACACCATCTTCAATCATGTTTGACTTCACCAACAAATGCATGTGCTGCACTCCAGTGATGCCCTGATGTTATGCTTCTCTGCTTGCAATTCCAAATATGCCATGAAAGGAGTCCTATCATAGAGAGAGAGAAGTACGCAGAGAAGGCGGGAAATCCCTTCTTGCATACGTTAAGGGAGTGGGCCCTTACCTAATAATGATAGGCCCACTACCATTCGGTTCCCAGATCACATAAGCGGGTGGGTCCTATCATAACACATCTAAAAACAGCCCTGTCCCTACCTTTGGCAAATGGTTGGGACGTGGCACAGCCTGCTACCCGTACCGTCCCAGCCAGAGATGTACCAAGTGTCTCTATTAGGTCGGAGTTAGTGCCTGCAATGTATGAGAGCAGAGCACATTGAGTCCTGCTGAACTCCTTGCAGCCAAGGCAGTGAACGGAGCCATGAGCAGATGCTAGCGTAGAGCAGCTGACATGGTATAGAGAGCGGCTGGCCCAACAAAGGCTTTCAGCCACGGTAGAGTTTGCCATCAGCTGACAGGTATTTCCTTGAGGCAAGGTTCAAAAAGGTCAGGAGGCAGGTTTTATGCAGCTCTGGCTTCTTCAAGAGTACATCTGCACAAACAGATGCTTCCTGTGGCACACCCTCTTTGGACCATACGCACCTGAAGCCCCCTTCAACTCCAATGCAGCAGCTGCAAAAGCATTACCAAGCTGGGATTGCCGGTTGTCCTGACCAGCTTTGGTGATTGCTGCGGTGTAGATGTCTGTGATGGACTCGGCTGGCAAACCTGCAGGAACATTGAAGCCAGGACATATTGTTGTGATGTGCTCTGCTCCAATCCTTTCGTGCATTTCCCTGCACCTCCCTGTTGCTACCTCTGCTAGCTCTTGCAGGGGATAAGGTTGATAGAATCGGACATTCAACCCACATCTGCTCCCTTTTCCTGGTGCTCAATGGCACATTTATTGATAGCCAGAATGGAAGGAGACCCAACATTATTGTGTGCACCACAGTTTCACAGTGTCTAGGCAAACACAGTAGTCCTGCATGCCTTCACTTTTCCGGCAGACCGCCTATGCTTATGCAATGTACTACATTGCTTTGTGTTTAAGCGTATCAAGAAGTGTGGCTGCGGTGCCCTTGGCAGGCTCATCGAGGACCTGTAGTCCTGTTGAACTTTATGTTGAGACTATTATATGCAGCAGCAGTATGACAATGGCCCGCTGCAAGCATGAATGTCCATGCTTGACTTACCAGACATCATGGAACTTGTGACTGCACTTGCAAAGCTGCAGTTGTCTTTCACAGCTGCGGTCACAAGAGCAATGGCAGCTGCATGTACCGAGGAGTTGGATGTCAGGTTGCATGCTGAGGCTGTGACAAGCGACACAGACATGGCAGAGGCCTGCTGCATGCGCCTAGTACATGGGGATGGCGGAACTGGGGTCCCAAAGGCCTTGGAAGAAGCTATTCTGTCCAGGCGTCTCCACCAACAAGGACTGGCTTGCTTCTTTGCTGTGCTTAGGAAGACTGCTGCAAGCTTAGCGCTGTTGAACCGGAGAGACTGGTAGATTTCTGCAGGAATTAGCAGCAAAGAGGGCCCATCTCAGGTTAAGGCTTTAAGATACAACAGCTTCTCAACGTAACTGCTGCTTCTATGAATCGTTAATGCAACTGATGTTGCAGCCAGTGTTGGAAGATAGCATTGTGCTCCTGTGTCCTGCAGTAGCAGAGCACTTGGCTTGGAATCCAGCAGTATGGGTGCTTCGAATGGCAAGCAGGTCTTCAATATTGGGTACAGAATTGCATGACAGCTGCCTAAGGGCTTGGTCAGAGCCTTGAAGGAGAGATTAAGGCAGTGCTATGAGCAACTATAGAAGGGCTTCCACTACGCACTAAAGATCTGTGTGGCATGTGACTTACCGATGGAGACAGTGGAGGCAACAGAACAGCTGATGTCTGTAACCAGATCATTCAGGGACCTAATGGTTTCGTTGCACATAGCTCCAAAGGCGCTGCCACTCATTGAGGCCAGAGCACCTCCAACAGCAGATGCTACACCAATGGTGCGATTATTGCTGTTTGCTGTTGTGAAGGTGGATGTGAGAATGTCTGCCAGTTGTCCCTGCTTGCCATCATCACGCCCTGCATGGGGGCATGTATGGCATGGTTTCAGCACAATATAGGCCTGCCATCACGGTGCCGGGGTCTGATGGCAAATGTCACCTGACAGAACTGTTGCACCGATTGTCAAACCGGCACTGAACGCCTCCAAGTCGCCATTAGTGGCAGCTGTCGACACGGCCCTTGCCGCCCCTTCGATGTCCCCGTTGCACCCTAAAAAAGCCACCATAGATACTGCCAATGCTGATGCGGTCCTCTGTTTCGCTGGGAGCTTCTCGCATGTGTTGGGACACCCCCCTGTGAAACATCGCTAATGGTTGGAGGTCTCTTTATGAGCACAGGAGCAGCTAGCATTTTAACATCCGAACCTTGCGCTGAAGAAGCTGTTATGTATACTGCTAGTAGCAAACACAGCAACAATGGCACAATTTGCATCAAAGCCATCATGAACTTGTACGGACTTAGCTCATCAGGAGCCTTGAGGCCTTCGTTCAGCTAGCACGCATGCATGGTTTGCTGATACAGCCAGATGCAACCAAGCGATGATTCAACGCAAACCAGTGCGTCAGTGAATTGACCATTAATTCAGCTCCCTGTCTTTGTTCCCAAAACTCGTAGTGCCGCGTTCCCTGGCGGAGCGTTCCTCACTTGCGGCTAGGATAGAAGCAAGCTCGCTTGGTATATAGCAGTCACCACTCGGCTCAGGTGTTCAGTTTTACCTCTTCGATGTTTCAAGCGTACATGAGAGTGGGCGTTGCCTCTTGCGAACTGGTTTTATGTATCATGGGCTAGGCGTACTCTTTGGCACAGCATCAACTATCTGGTTAGGCCTAACTTGCGAGAGAAAGCAGGGATGAAAAGCTTAGTCTGGTGGAATGTTGTCGTTTTAGCCCTGCTGTTGACTGGCAGTTCTGGGCAAGAGATTGTGCAGCCATCGCAAATCGCCACTTGCAGCTCTTCAAGTAAGCATAGCGCCAGTCACATATCATACTCAGCATCCACCTATAAGGGGTGTACCTCCTAAGGCAATGCTGGCGTGACAACGCTCATGGGTGAACTCAGCTCGATGTTGTTCCGTGACACCACCAGCACGGGACCCTTTCTCAACCCTGACATCTTAACATTGCCCGCTTCTGCCGCAGATACCAGCAGTATCCCCCAACTTGTCAGAGTACAGACATGCGTTCAGGCGCAAGTGACAGGAACTGGTCTTGGGTCGGCCAGAGCCTTCTCGCAGGCCCAGGCCTCCTCGGTAAAAGTCGCTGCTGAGGCTTGCGGAGATGCAGTCGCAGGTGGCATGGGCAGCCTCTGTCAGGGAGCTGATCCCCTTGCTGCTGTCTTCACGGTGTCCACCACGTGTGCAGCTGCCTTGTCAGCTGCCTACACCAAGTCTCTGACCCAGACGTCTGCTTATGATTACAGCCCCAAGCTGAAATTCCTCAACTCTACCAACCCAAAAGGCCTTTTACAGGCATGTGGGTCGACATGTGCGAGCTCTAGGGGCACAGGCCAAGCCTTTGCACAAGCAGCAGCATGTGGGGTCATGTCAGCCACAGCAAGCTGTGTCAAAGCCCTAAGCTATGTGCAAAGCAGCTCGTTTGTAAAGTCCTTCGTAGAAGGCAGCTACAGGGCATGGAGTGGTGGCTGCTCCCGCGGAAGGGGTGACTCGAAGGCCAGCAGTGAAGTTGTAGCAGGCAGTCTTGCTGCAACCTTTGCAGGCACCTTCAGCGCCTTGGCAGCAAGCATCTGCGCAAACTGCCCTGACTGCAAGTGCAAAAGCATGCCCATTATAGGCAACCAAGCGGGGTCCTTTGCTAATGCGGGCTCTATCCTGTCTGTTGGCAAGCTTGGCCTGTCCAGGGCCCTAGCTCAGGCGACAAGCAGTGTCTGTGCCAATGGTACCGTGTCCAATACCAGGCTCAAGGCAGAGAGCATCATGGCGAGCTTCACTGATGTTGTTGGTGGCGCCATTGGCAGTATGAAGGGCTCAGCAAACAGCACAGGCAATGCTGAAGCATGCAGTGGAGCTGATGTCCTTATCAACATTGAGGTAAGTAGGGCAGGCTGCAGATGGGGCTTTGCAATGCAAGATGGGAAAGGCAAGAAGCATGAGCCGCAGGATCAGAGCACTGCCAGAAGTCCAGGCTGCTGCCCAGCATTTGCGAACAGTCTGAACTATATGTCTGCTTGAAAAGCTCCTGACCAATGTGCAGGGCTATTACGTGCTGCTTGTCTCAAGCTTTTAGATGGGATTTGTCCTGTGCATCAAAGCAAGATCTATCATCGCTTGTTCAAAGCAGATATACAGAGCTGCTGTCGCTCCAAGCATGTGCGTCAGAGCATACATTGCAATGCAATTATTATTTTAAACCGTTACGGGCACAATGTGTGCCTTTTGATATAGCTGAGACAGTTTAATTAATACTCTCCTGCTTTCCTGTCCTCGCAGACGGTGAGGAGGGCAAGCACGGGTCTTTTTGGTGACAGTGCAGCCACTGTGTTTGGCTCCTGGTGTCCTGAGGCTGCTCTTAAGCTCACCAACATCACCTTCTTCAAGGATAACACTGTGAAGCTCATCGTTAACCAGACACAGCAGTACTGCACGAAGAGCAATGGTGGACGGCCTGGTGGCTTTAGCCAGATCATCGCCAAGTCTTTGCAAAAGGACTTGTCAGTGTTAAAGAAGATTCAAGATGCTTTGACCACTGCCAAGTCGTGTGGTTGCAAGAAGACCATGAATGCCTGTTTGTGGTGTAAAGCTGATCAGCTCCAAGAAGCTCCTGTAGTTCCTTCACCATCCCCGCAGCCTAAAGCACGTGCTGGGTCACAACGGACTTGATTGGAGTCTCTTGCTGTGTGGGCTGGCTGTTTCCTGGACGTATGGGGCCCGGTCTCTGGCCTTGGCTGGTCGCCACCGAGAGTGTAGTGTTGAATGGGCTCAACGCCTTGCTCATGCGAGAGTGTTTGTGTGTGTATACTGCCTCGCCTGTGCCAGTGTTTGTCTTGTGAGGGCCCACTTCAAGAGTGGCATGGGTTTGTACTCGCCTATTAGGTACCTATGTATTTGACTCTTGCGTCCAATTGTACAATAACCAATTGTATACTCCTGTGATATGCGGTGTGTTGGTAGGTTCTGTGTGCCATGACAGTCTATGATGCTTTTCTGTTTGTTATTAGGAGTGCAAGTGCTGGTTTTACAGTGTTGTTTTCCGCCCTTATGCGTGTGCTATCTTCTTGAGGGATATTCAATGAGGTCAGGTCCCTTGACCTAGAGATGTGCTTCTGCAGTCTGCAGTCCCTACAGCCTTCGGCTGACCATGCCATTCAAGCAAAGGCACCTTGGTGCCAATGCATCTTCAATCCAGCAGCTCTTAGGTGTGCTGCCCCAGATAGTTGTTAAGCTCAGGTTTAGCGGAGCCACAGCTATTGCCTGCTGCCTTCTGCAGCTCATATTGCAATTGCTGGAGCTTTTTCAGCATTCCATGAGAGCTGTTTCTGACAAGCACATGGTTACATAGGCAATGAGACGCACTGACATATTTGCACTCTGAGCCTTGAGCAGACACACATGATTTAGTGTTAGATGATGACTTGATGTGAGGTTGCTTCCCAGTAGCTGGTTTGCTGTTAGTAGTTGCACTCATTATTCATATCTGCATATGAGGGGATCTCCAATTAAGCAGCATATCTTTCAGGGGCAACTAGTGTTCTCTGGTGCTCTCTGCGATCCTCATTGTTTGCATATTTTGCATAGGTCACCTGTAGCCAGGTGTACCACTGACCACATTTTTGACCTCCACACTGCATTTAGATGATAGGCTGACTTGACATTACTTTATCATTTGGTAGTTGTTGACAACAGCTACGCGCTGGGAAGCACCTCCATGTTTTGCTCGAGTAGTACTGTAACCATGTGCATGGGGATGTATGTGGCAATCGGGGATGGTAATTCCCGTGTGCCGCCTCCTGTTTGTGTGACAATGCTGATGACCACTGGCCGGAGATGGTGCTGTGGACCACCCAGGATGAGATGCTTTTCATAGGATGGTATGAGCCAGATTGATATCTTTATGCTTCAATATACGATATTGTGAGATCCTATCTAAATGTATTGAACCATTTACTAAGACAGACGTGCGCAACTACTAGACCACCAGACTTGCAGAGGGATGAGGGAGATGCGTGTCGAGACTGGATGTCAACCAATTGTAGCTCCGTTCTTAACGCCATTGTCTTTTATTTTAATCAGATGCATGCCAGTTCTTCCCCCCAGTTCTCCTCCTGACCGGCTGGTGCTCTGCAGGCAGTTGTCGCATAGGCAGTGTAAAGCCTGATGTACGTCTCAGATTGCTGTCTTGAAATCGATAAAGGACATGTTTGCAGAATGCTCGGCAAGCACGGCTTACTGCTAAGAATTGTTTAGCCCACTCCGGGTGTCCCATGGTCACCCGCAGGCAGTTGTGTCACACACAGCCGGAATCCAAATTTACGTTGTGCAGTGCTGTCGAGATACACATAAAGGACCCTCCCGCAGAAAGCTACGTCGAGCAATGCTTCTGGCCAGAGTTATTTCGCCCAGTTCGTCCCATGGTCACCCGCAGGTGCTTGTCTTACACACAGCCGAAATCCAAACGCCTGTCCTGCAGTGCTGTGAAGAGAGATATAACAAACACGCCTGCAGAAAGGCAGGCACCGAGATGCTTGCTGGCAAACGTTATTTCGGCGAAACCGGTCGGAAGCGAGTGTCCATCGCAGCGTCCGCTCCTTCCGCACCCGCTGCCCTTCTGCAAGGCGCTTACCTTGTGGTACTGACGGAGGCGCTCACATAGACGTCCTAAGTGCAGCATGGGATACCCTGTAGCCACAGCCTTAGTCGCAGTCGGCACCGGCCGGCAGTCTTCGGCACCGGTGTCACTACTGCTCGACGACTTGTCAATAGAACGGTAGTCAGCTTCACCATGCAGCACTGATGTGCCTCACTCTGACAGCACAGCACAGCTGCCACGTAATCCAATGGGTCTCAGCGGAGACTGATATAAAAATGCTCTCTGGAAAATAGGTTAAAAACCATTGTGCAGCAGCCCTCGGACCGTGCAGCGCCCGTCACATGACTCGAACCACTTTTGTTGAGAGAGACCACTGCACAGCCCTCCGGGCCATGCAGCACCCAAGCATGACGCCAACCAGTTTGTTAGGGTTGTGGGGTGGTGAGTAAGTAGTGAGAGAATAGAGAGCGGTATTGACGCGCGACTGAGCCAAGCAGACCGTAAGCGGAACATGATACACATCTTACATTGGATTTGGTAATTGGTATTACATTGCTAATTCAGAAAGCACTGCCAATCCGAGTCAGATGCGTTGTGACTGGCCAACATCCCCTTCCCTGCCTCCCCCCTGACCTAAACGAGTCCGAATGCAGGCTAACGCTGAATACGCTGGACTATACGAAGGAATGCAAAGGACCTAAGCGACAAGCAGGCATACTCGCGAAAATACAGACAAAACGAGCGAGTAATACAGGCCATACGAGCAAAAATGCACCTAGAACGCGACAGAGAGCTGGAATCTTCCCTGTAAATTGTGGCTGCTGCTGTTCCTCCTCCTGAAAGCGTGTCCAGCACTCCCCTCCTCCCACTAGGCCAGCCATTTATAGAAAACCAATCGGCACACACACCTGCACGGTGCCACACGAGGCACGTAAGCAAAGATCCAGACCAGAAGACCACGTATGCAAGTGAATGACGCCCAAGCAGAAGATGCCTATGCCTCGACTCGAACCACTTTGTATGCTCTCTCCAATATGCTGCAGACTGGTCATGTACAACCAAAGGATATGTAATAGGCATGCAATGCATGGGCAAGCTTGTGTCAGATGCCCAGCAAACGAACAAGGTGGGGACAAGACCCACCACAGCAAGCAGCCACAAGGAAATGGTCAATCAATCAATCAAAACGCAAGACCAGCAATGCCAATGGCCAAACAAACCTAGGCCACAAACACAAGGCTCCTGAACACAATCACGAAGCCACACAACCGATGGTGGATTTGCCACACACAAGCTGAGGCTAGATGCAACGGCGTGCACACCAAGGGGAAACAAACACCACCACTAAAACCCAAAACCTGCTCCACTTCCATCACACATGGGTGGCGGGGAGGCAGCAGGATCAAGCACCACCCTAGTAGGGGCTGGAGGTGGCTCCCACCACCTAGGTACTGGTGAACCACCATCCTCCCAGCCACTGAAAGGCACCACATAGCGCTCCACATGCTTATCAATAGCTTGCTTAGTGCGCCTTCTACACCTCACTAACCGTTGGCTTTCCCAAGGGTGCGTAAGATCCCACAACCTCTTCCTCCAAGCACTCTTAATCTGACATGAAGCCTCCCAGCTCCCCTCATCTTGACCAAGCACCTTCAGATCAGCACACACGCATTTCTCCCAGGTATGGCGAGGCCTACCCACTGGCCTCGTCATGTCACCATGTAATGAAGAGAACAACGCAATATGCGGCAACCTGCCCTCCTCCATGCGGCCCACATGCCCCAGCCACCTCAGCCTATTTGCTGTGATGTATGCTGACAAGGTGGCTACCCCACATGATTTCCTGATATGCTCATTGGTGTGCCGATCTGACAGCCTGACCCCCAGGATGCTCCTAAGGCAGCTAGAGTGCACCCGCTCAAGCTTTTGCGATTGCACTTTGGTCAGGGACCAACACTCACTCCCGAACAGCAGAATTGGCAACACATATGCCTTGTAACACTTCACCTTCGTAGCCAATGACAGATGCTTGGTACCCCACATCTTTTCAAACTGCTTAAACCTCCCCACAGCCTTACCCCTCCTGAGATTCAACTCCACATCCAACCTGCCATCAGTCACAAGCACACTTCCCAAGTACTTGAACTGTGACACCTCTTTTACCACACCCTCACTGATAACCACCTCTGGTCCTTGCTGCACTGGCACATCCCCCTCCTTCCAATCCTTGTCAATGGACAGGATCTCAGTCTTGCTTGCATTGATGCGCAACCCAAGACTAGCAGCAACCTTGTCCATCACCTGCAGCATGACCACCAACTCCTCCCTGCTGGGACTTAGCAACACCATATCATCTGCATACAGCAGAACAGACAACAGCTCCACACACCCACCACTACCACACCCATCACGCTCAAGTTTCCCATCTGCATGATAGGCTAGCTTCACCCCACATCCCTCCGGCATCTGAGCCATTGCCTGCCGAACCACAAAGTCCATGTAGATGTTGAACAGCAAGGGAGCAATGACACATCCCTGCCGCACCCCAAGGAAATGGTATACTTTTAAATTCCACAAATGCATGGTATGCTCTCAAGTAGATAAAACACAGCACAGAGCTGCAGCACATGAATAAAAGCATAAAATAGCCCGACAGGACAGCCAACCTTTGCAGCTGCGCTGTGTTGATGCTGGCAGGCCATGCGGATCATATCAGCTGTCCCTTGCAACCAGATTACCAAAATGGCAAGCCCACAATGTGGGCGTAAGGCGTCTTGCAACAGCCTTTGAGGACCAGGCACCACACAAGAGACCCGGCCACTAGATTGGAACTAAGCACACATTATAAACTCAACAAAAGAGTCTCATCCCAAGGCAGGGTGTTGATCAAGAGCACTATGCTTCTCACCGTCTCCAAACATGTTTCCTCATAAGCCATAAGCAACTCCCGGCACCAACATGACCAATGATGCTCTTCCTGACAGACATTCTGGACACAAGCCAGGAGAATAAGCTGTGGCCTAAATCCAAAGGCCCACGACCTCCTACATGCGATTGATAACATGAACCCCAAAGAAACTTTATTTACTGGACGGCCTTGAATGAACACATCTGCTGGCCCAAAGGAAGGTAATGGGAGTAGGAGCGGAAAATCCATGCAGGAAGCAAGTGAAGCTGGTTAGACAAGCCAAGAAAAAGTTTGAGCAGTGATCTGCTCAGGGATACAAAGCCATATGATATGGAGGCACTATCCCATCATCCAAGCTCAAGTAACACCCATGGTGGACAGACAGAAAATCTCAGTCATCTAGGATCAGCGCCCATCTGGCCATGGTCAAGACCCATCATACACAAGAAACCTTTATTAGGGCAGGTATTTCAGATACCCAAGCCTCCAAATCCCACGACTAACCTCCGGCCCCTTTTCCTCCTACAGCTCTCCCAAATGTATTAGTTTATACTAGATCCTACTATAGGACCACCCGAATCTTCATAGGGCTTCTGCAGCAAGCACAAGTGCCAAAAATCGCAGGGATGGATGAATGTGGGACATACCACTCACAATTTGAAAGGTAGCCAGGGGATGCATGATGAATCAGGATGCAGAACCACACTACTAGACAACAACAGCACCAGCTCCCAGGCCCTAGCCTTGCCCACTACCTGCTTGCCACATGTCAAAGCTCGTCTCACAGACAACATCTCTGAAGCCACCTTCTGTGCACATCCACCAAGACAAGATGGATATCTTCAGCAAGATGGGACCACTCCCAGAAAATCACAATACCAAAATGGTACTGCCAGTGTCAGTTGTCACAAAGACTTTGCAAAATAGTAGCGTACTAAACTTCCATCCTGCAACTAAGAGGGCCCCCCATACAGTAATGCCCTTGAGTTCAGAACCACCAATAAGTGTGTGCTCAGGCCAGAAGGCTAGCCTCGCCACAACAGCACTAGATGCCCCAGGCCTACATTGTGCAGCAATAGAGAAAGAGTAGCCCGGCCATGTGCCGGACTTAGACTAGTATGCTCAACCAGCCCCTGCCCCTTCTTGATACAAACAAGGGCACATGCAACGGCAGAAAACGCCCCAAATCCAATAAGGCTCCCAATTGCAGCTATGGCAGAGTGGCTTACCAAGCCTACAAGGCAGGCTGCTAGCGCAAACGGCCTGAAACCCAAAGCCCAGGACTCCTAGTTTAATTTATTGGCCATCAAAGCAGCAGAAAGGAAGAGCTGCACGATGGCAGCAAAGGCCTGGCTTGCCCCATGCACGGCAGCTGGAGCTCCATTTGCGTTACGGCAAGCCACCTGATTGATTCCCACGCCCATAAACAAGATCATGGACCATGGACCAGTTTCTTGACTGAGAGAGCCTTGGCTGGCAGGAGATCTGTTTGCCAAACCTACTAAGCAAAAACGCCAACGTCTGAGTCCCCACACACCAGGAAATCGCAGCACATTGCTGCATGATTCCATTGACTGTAAACACAGAACAATCCCAATTTATCATCCGTTCTTCCTAAGTTTACGAGTCAAAACCCAAAGCAGCTGCAGCTTTGAAGAGAGCTGGCAATGCTCCATCATTTGGTAACCCCAAGGGCAGCGCAACCCAGCGCCATGACAGACGACACAGTCTGCTCCATTTTAAGTGTGCCACCAGGACAGAGAGAGGCAACTAAAGGCTCCAGCGCTAGTCGATGCAAGAGGAGCTACTAATATGCACACTACATGTCAGGCCATCATTAACCTGAGGTCCCAATTGCAACTAGATTGTATGGATGCAAAAGCTGGGCAACAGCAAGCTCCCCTTTAGCATCTACAAGCAGCAATAGCGCCATAGCTCCAAGGCCATCATCTGATGGTGGGATCAAGCTCAACCAAAGGGGAGCTACACCCAGAAACTCCAACAGTGCAGTGCCTCTATGGCAGCATTTGTTGTACAGAGCAGAGCAACACACCAACCCTTCATGTGCTAGAGGCAAGAGGGATGCTTTTTAAGCACCACATCTGATTCAACAAGGTCTCCTTTAGGTTCCTTTAGGTTTAATTGAGGCTGCCAAACAGGCACTTAGGTGAGACAAATGGGGCAACACCAACCTCCACAGTCTAAGGCTGCATCTGCTATACACCAATGGTAGCAACCTTTCTATAACCCCACATCAAGACGATGCTGCCCAGCCTGAACTGTAGGAGCAGCAGCAGACCCTGTCACACTTTATTGTTCTCTTTAATTGCAACCCATGCATACTCAGAACTTTCCAGGAAAGAGTTGGAGCTTGAAGCACACGTGCCTTGCTTGCAATCTGGCACAGTCGGGAATAACAAGAGGGAAAGCAGGAACCTGCTCATGAGGTGGCTAGAACCTATGCATACTTCATGTCACCAGCAAGCCCTAAACAGAGCCTGGATGAAATTGAATGGATGGGGATTGCGCAATACCTCAAGAAAAGCATGCAGACCACCCCCAAACTCAGATCTCGGCATGAGATGCACAAAGAAGTCCAGAAGGGTTCAGGGTTAGGGGTATACCCTAAACCTCAAACCTGGGCACCCCAGGAGATGCACAAAGAAGTCCATAAGCAAACATCACAAACCAGCTGCAACCCTTTATGTGTAGGGGAAAGCAGGCATGCACCTGCCGTACCTTGATACCATACAGCCTAAACATCATCCCAGATACTTCACAACGTACTTTGCCTTTATGCATAAGGGAAAGCAGGCATGCACCAGCTCATCCCTTTTTTAACGGTAAATGGAGACAGGAACACCACTGCCTAATAAACGTTCCACAGCCAGGTGGTATTAGTGGTGTTCCTTGTTGTGCATGCAAGCCGCCGACTGTGCTAAATGGCTGCACACAAACCAAACAGTGGAACCTGGCAGAAACCCATCATGTCCTTCATTATTCTTCTACTGGCTTCACTACCACCAATGCGCGCTGCCTTTCTAGTCCCTTTCTCCCAACATCAGCCAGAAGAGGGACCCCACCCTTTGATAAACCTGGTTGTGCATGCTCGCCAAATGCGCAGTGGCTGTCACATGCACTAGAGGTAAACCCCCGCAAAAAACATATTTATTCTCAGAGGAGCTACCTCACTCAACTGATGTCACCTGTGCCTTTCCAGCAAGCACACTGGCTGATGGGCTAACTCTTTCATTGTAGAGATATTTCAGGGAAAGCTCAGCGCAGAACAGGATCCATTGATAAAGCCATCGTTGTGCAGAGCAGATGAACTAACCTTTTTGCTGCTGCAAAGATCTGAGCATGGGGCACCCTTCTTAGCATGGTGGTTTGCAAAGAAGACCACCTCTTGTGACGTAAAAGCCCTGTATACTTTCTTGCATGGGCAAGGGTCTGAAACATACTAATCGACTCCAGCAGGAACATGGGTGCTAAGGGGGCAGAAAATGAGCTTTGTAGCTCCCCTATAAAACAAGAGACCCACTTAAGTATCATCCAGCAAACACACCTCCTTGGCTGCTTGGATGAACGTACCGTAAGAGAACACGCTTGTGATAGCTTTCCATAGGTAGCTTTTCTGATAGGAAAGGTGTGCCTTGCGAGGGGGCTTCGTTTGAGAAGCCTTTTCCTCTGGCACTTCTCCATACTCTGTAAATCATCTCATCGTATCGCCCTCATGTACCAAGCATGAGAGAGTCTTGTCATCAACATCGCCAAAGAGACTCGGAAGGGCTCCGTTTTAGGAGTTTTACCTTCCACCCATGGTGATGAGAGGTGTAGGAGGGCAAGCCCTGCACCGGCAACAAGGTCCACCACCAAATCCATCAGCATTCTTACAGCTAGCACCACCTGCATTGTTGCACATGTTGGAAGCGTAGCCTCCAGCCCGAGGACCACATTGAAGGGTGCAGAGTGTGTTGCATGTTTTCTCTCCACATGAGGATCCGCAGCTATTGGTGGCGATGCACGCAGGCCAGTTGTTGTTTTTGTCGACGCAGAAGTTATTGAAGCCACCAACAGGGCACAAAGCGGCGGGGTACTTGACACAGGTCCCCGTGGCGCCGCAGAGAGCGCCGGCACAGCAGGGGTTGGTTGCACTGCAGGATTGACCTTCCTTGACACACACTGCAAGCAGAAGGAATATAGCAGTTCATTAAGGATTGTAGTAGCTTGCGCCAATGCCCAATCTGCTGCTGGGATTGCCTCATGCAAATGCCAGGCAAGCAATTACCCACATAAGCAGCAGCAGCAGAAGCTTCCGCTGGTGTATAGAGTGAGCAGCAGATATCACCAGTCACACACACACGGTAAAGACAATTACACAACGGTGTACCATTTATCAGGTTTTTCAGCTTATTTCAGGATTTTCAGGAGGACCATACAAAGACCTCATCAGCATAGAGCTAAGACCAAGGCAGGTCGGCTTAGGGCTTGACAATCAACATGAGCTAGAAAAACTGCGTGGATAGCAAGGGGAAGATAGGCTGTCGAAGTGAAGCATCTATCCTGACATGTCCAACATCCTTCATCAAGAACACTGCTGCTTACCATCAGGGTTTTGGCCTTGACCTGGGGCAGGTGGGGGAGATGGGGGTGAGGGAGGGGAGGGGGGGTTGGGGCTAGGTGGGGAAGGGCTGGGGGGTGGTGGGTGGACCACAGGAGGTGAAGGAACAAAGGGCACAACAGAGGCTGGGTCTTGGGATGGAGGTGGAGGGAATGCCATAATGACAATACCTGACTCTTCTCTGGCTGGGGGTGAAGGAGGAGAAGGAGAAGGTGGGGGGTGGGGGGGACTTGGTGAGGGGGGCTCGGGAGGAGGGGAAGGAGGAGGAGATGGAGGGGAAGGAGGGGGGCTTGGGGGGCTGGGTGATGGGGGCTCAGGAGAGGGAGGAGGGGAAGGAGGAGGGGAGGGAGGAGGAGAGGGAGGAGGGGAGGGAGGAGGGGAAGGAGGAGGTGAGGGAGGAGGAGAGGGGGGGTTGGGTGATGGGGGCTCGGGAGGTGACGGAGACAGAGGAGGTGAGGGAGGAGGAGACGGAGGGGGGGAAGGAGGGGGAGAGGGAGGAGGAGAAGGGGGGTTTGGTGAAGGGGGCTCGGGAGGTGACGGATACGGAGGAGGTGAAAGAGGTGGAGACGGAGGGGGGGAAGGAGGGGATGAGGGAGGGGGAGACGGGGGACTTGGTGATGGGGGCTCAGGAGGGGGAGGTGAAGGAGGGGTTGAGGGAGGGGGACTGGGTGGGCTAGGGGAAGGAGGTGAGGGGGGCTCAGGGGAAGGAGGGGGTGATGGTGGCTCAGGTGGGTTGGGGGTGGGGGGTGATGGTGGCTCTGGAGGGCTGGGGGAAGGCGGGGGTGGGGTGTCTGGTGGGGATGGGGAGGGGGGAGGCGGGGAAGGGGGGGATGGAAAGGCCAATGGGATGCATTGGGTACTGGTGTTGGTGGCGATGTTGAGGGTAGTGAAACCAACAGGGCACAGGGTGCAGGTGGTAGTGTTGGCAACTATGTTCTTGAAGAAACCCAATGGACACTCAACTGCATCAGCACCGGATTGAGGTACGAACCATCCAGGGGCAGCCAGGCACTGGGTAATGCTGGTGGAGCCAATGTTCAAGGTCGTGAAGTTCGGGGCGCAAGGGGTGCAGCTGGTCAAGTTCGCGGTGACGGGTTTGTAGAAGCCGATTGGGCATCTAAGGGGAGAGGCTCCCAAGCTTGGGAGGTACCAGCCGGGAGCAGCGATGCAAGCGTCGATGCTGGTGCTCAGGGGAGGGGATGTGAGGCCGGCCCTACATGCGAGGCATGGGCGAGAGACGAGGCCACGGGAAACGACGGGTACTCCATAAGCGTTCGCGGGGCAGTTGACAGCGGTCCAGATGTTGTTGCTGAGGATGAGGCCTTGACCAGGTTGGATTACTGCAGATGCAACAACCGTTGCAGACTTCAGATGCTCTTGAACGTATGGTATCTGCTATTCAGCAGTAAGGCAAGCCCTGCCTTATCACAGTCAGGCAGGTTAGGTTCACTTCAGTGAGGGAGATCGCCACACCCTGTTCATAGACTAAGTTTGCTTGAGGCCAGGAACGTGACCCGATAGTGCACAAAGGATAAGAAGCCATGAAATTGCTGTCACTTCAAGAAAACCCAGGAGATTGAGGAAGCGCGGTGGGTGCAACTGCTGCCCAGTACTGGTGGCACTATGCCACCAGTACAGGAGTCACCTCGGAAGTTCCGAGGTCAACCCTTAATCATGCTCCTTGCTTTTCAACCCTTGGCAATGCTTTAGATCTGTGAACCCTCCTGACCACGTTTGTGACTTACCGCAGTCATTTGAAGTCATCCTGGGCTCGATGCTGAAGACATTCGTGCCACAGTTAGTGCAGGCAGCTCGGTTCCAACCCGCGTTGAAGCCAGTCATGCACCTCTCGGTTTTATTCCATGCAGTCAGGGACGTGTTCAAGCCGTTGCCAGGCGGTACCACTGCATTGGAAAAGAAGCTGGTAAGCTTTTAACACCTCGCCTTTGCCTCATGCAATTAGTCAGGCTGCAGCAGAACAGTGGTAAAGCAGCTTAAATTCTCCATAGCTTCCCGTTGTTGACCCCGAGCTGCAGAACAAGCACAGGCAAGCTGCTGACAGACTTGAAGGCCTGCAAACCATGAGTTAACAAAACCGCAAAAATGAAAGCATTTGCAGTCAGGCCTGTGCAGGGCTTGCACAGTGACACTTACAGCAAAGGCTGCTGCTGCTGGTCATTGTGGACCTTGTATGATAGCCATTGACACAAGCAGTGCAGTTCGGTGAGGCTGCACCTCCAGCATTGAAAAAGTTCATTGGGCAGGGGATGGCCACTGGGCCACCATCAGCTGTTAAAGCACCAGTGAACCCATAGCCAGGGAGGGCAACTGCAAGCAGCAAGGAATGAAACATCCAGTCAGCTTTGTGCGCGAAGTAGGCAATGACAAGGGCATCTTGAAAGACATGTACAGCTGCAAGGCCACATGGCCGCTTTCTGCACATCTATTGCAGACTGATCACGCATGCATGCAGCAACGCAGCAAGGCAAGCATATCTAGACATAACACATTTGAGATGCCAGTCCCATCCATTCTTGGTGTGCATGACATGCTACCACCATCATCCGGCTGTCGCAAGATTTTGACCTGCAAAGCCCTTACTTGTGCAATTGGAAGCCCTTGTTGCCCCCACTGCTGGGGTGGTTGACCCAATAGGGCATGCCAAGCAAGCCTCGCGGCCTACTGATGTGTAGAAGGGCTGGTATGTACCCGAAGGGCAGACAAAGATGGAGGTAGATTGTTGGAAGTAGCCTGGAGGAGCCTCTGCACAAGCAACAGCACAAGGGGAGGTAAACATCCAGGTGTAGACTGGAGCTGAAGGTGGCAGACGGCCTGCTGAGCAGGCAACCTGGGAAATTTAAGCAGAGAGTGAGAGACAGAGATGCTACAAAACATCTGCTGTCATCCAGAGGTTGTCCTAATAGCCTGGCCGGGCCTCTAAGGACTGACCATTCTGCAACAAGACTCGTCCTTTAAGCTGCTTTATTATATTGCTGCACTGTTCAGCTGCCCAGTGGGTGCGTACAGGTAAATAACACCAAACAAACAATGCTTCAAGGTGTGACAACACCCCTGCAAGGGGGCTACGATAATCAAAGGAGGGGAGTGATGCGACAATCTGGCTACCTGCTAATCAGCTGCCTGCCTGATGATGTATTAGCACTCTTGATATAATAGTGCTGAAGAATGTCACTTACTGCAGCTGCTAGGTGACGTTCCAAGGATGGCAGGGTCTGTTGTCAATCCTGACGAGCATAGGCTGCAGCCAAGGGTATTGTATCCTGTATTGTAGGTTCCCGCTGGACAAGGTGTCGCCCTGGGCACACCATTCACGAGGGAGTACCCATAACCTGGCTCTGCCACTGCATAGAGCAAAGTTGATGAAGTTAGAGAGGAGGACCTTGCAGCACATTGAAGGGTTAATGGAATGTTCAGGGGACGTCAGAGCCGCAGGCGGCTTCCAGTGCGTCTCACAGACGTTGCAAACACAGGCATGCAGACATCGCGGGTACTGTTTCCAAACACTTAGGGTTGTGTACTTACAGCAGCCACTTGTAGACGCGGCAGCTGTGTTGTCAGGATCGTTGACGAGGTTAGGCCCACAAGCCACTGCGACAGCAGAAGGTTTGGGGCCTCCCGGACAGTAAGAAGGGGGACTGGTCGGGCACGGAGCGCAGGCAGCGCCGTTGTAAAATGCTCCGGGGGCGCAATCTGCGGAGGTACACAAAAGCACGCATGTAAGGGCGGGTGAGCCCTAGAGATCTACCGTGCTGAGCACAGCGGCACTAGCTGCCCACTCGAAGGTGCACGATGCCAGGCCCAGGTGTATGCCCCTAGAGAGCACTCAGATACATATAGTCGAGTGAATGGCTGTTTCTAGTGCGAGCGGGCTGGAAAGTGCTACCTCTCCATGGATGGCGGAGCAGGTGGGGGTACTCATTAGGGATGATACGTACAGCAAATCTTTTGCATCCAAGTGAAACCCCTTATAATTACATTATACTCACCGCACTCGCGCTGGTCAATAGATGGAGTGTAGCTGGCGTTTATGCACCTCGTGCATACAGAGATGAGGACCATGTCACGCCAGATTGTCTGGCAGAAAGACGGGGAACAGTCTGGTATCCTGGACATGCACTCGGACTGCAGAATCTTGCGAGCAACTTGTGGTACAGAGGCAGAATTCCGCAGCAAAACATTGTTCCTCGAAGTGGCCGTAGCTAAGCCCGCCAGGAGCGCCAAGACGAGAAGGGCAAGCTGTGGTACTTGCCCCATCCTGCCGCGGAGATAAATCTCTGTTGGACTGTATTGCAACCTTGTTCAAGACTCTAGAAGCAGACAGAGGTTTACTGCTAGCTTTGAATTACACTGATATCTGTGCAGCTAGCCTGTTTGCTTACTTAGTTTGTGTGACTTATTTGTGTATATTCCTTACGCCACTTCGAGGTCCTAGAATATGGAGCAGGCTGGCGCCTCTACTGGACACAACTCGTATAGGCATTTTGCAGACAGTGGCCGCGACCGCCTTGAGGCAGTGTGACCACGTGGGCGAGCGCGGACGGTGACACTATTGACGAACTGCGATCTTCAATGTGCTTTTCGGACTGAAGTGCCCCGCTCGTCGCCGTGCGAATCTCTATGGATTGGATCCTGGATTGGGTTTGTGAATATCATATAGAGCTGCCAGATTACGATGTTCGCATCAGCGGTGCAGGAATTGAAGGCATGAAAGCACAGTGGAGGGGGTTGCTAACACTCCATCAACACTTTCACTCCTCGACCTCAATCTGCACGTGCAGCTGTAGAACCCGCGCTGCCTGGCTCTAGAGTCCTGCTTCAACCTACGGCGAACTGCCTGTGAGCCATGCTAGTTTCCTGTTTACATGCGTTTTGAGCTTGATTGGCTTCTGAGTGCCGCTGTTTCCGTTGATGCTCATCCATCTGGTGCCGAGATGAGCCACGTACGTGCTCAATGAAGAGGGGAGCAGAGAGCCCTGGAAGGCCTGCAGCACTGAAACGTAGGGATGAATGCTATATAGCTGGTGAAGTACTGCTCTCAGCAGGAAAACAGATGAATGCAACGCGGCCACACAGGTTTACTCACCATGCTCTGCCATGCTTTGCCTAATTGGCCCATCCCCCTCCACCAGACAGGCCATGACTGTCACTTAGCAGAGAGCAAAATGCACCGCTGTTGTTATAAAGGATCAGTTTTCAAATCTCCTGCTGAGTAGTTCAACCGATACTACACAAGTTCACATACGGCATTTCTGTGCCACCAGCCACTAGATTACAGTTCTATCATAAAGTGCAGACTTATAGTCTTATGGTTGCCTGACTGAGGCAAAGCTAATACGCAGCAGAAACATGACATGCTATAAGCAGCAGTTGGCAGTTACAGCATGTGTATGCATTTCAGGTGGTGATCTTGTGACAGCTGTCTTATGCCAGATCTGAGGTGATCTGCCAGCTACTACATGATCTCACGTGACAGCTCATCCAATGGATAGACAGGGCCGCTAGACATGCAGGCAACACATCATTAATGTACATGTAGATTTCACCAACAAAAGGATGGATGACCTGCCATGTTTTACCACGCTTTAGAACAGAGGTTAAGACAAAGAGGCCACTCATGCAACTGGCAGCAGAAACCAATTGTAGCTCCGTTCTTAACGCCATTGTTTTTTAGTTTGAGGCAGGTGCATGTCATTTGTTCCCCGGCAACAGTTAGAGTCGCGGCCGCCCCTAGGCCTTCTGACCGGTGGTCCTTTGCAGGCATTTGTCGCATAGACAGTGTAAAGGCTGCTGCACATCTGAGATTGCACTTGTGAAATCGATAAAGTACAAGTTTGAAAAGTGCCAGGCCAAGCACAGCTTGCTGCTAACAAAGAACTCTTTAGCCCAGTCCGGGCGCCCCATGGTCACCTACACACAGGCAGTTGTGTGAATTACACACAGCCGGAATCCAAACTTACGTTCTGCAGTGCTGGCTAGATACACTTCAATGACACGCCTGCAGAGTTCCAGGCCGAGCAATTCTTCCTGGCATGCTTTTTTTGGGGCAAACCGCCCCGTGGTCACCCGCAGGCGGATGTCTTATACACAGCCGAAATACAAATTACGTTCGGCAGTGCTGTGGAGATAGACAATAATGCCACGCCTGCAGAATGCTAGGCCAAGAAAGGCTTGCTGGCAGGAGTTATTTCGGCCAGTCCGCCCCGTCGTCACCAGCAGGCAGTTGTCTTACACACAGCCGAATTCCAAATTTACATACCGCAGTGCTGTCGAGATACACATCAAAGACATGCCTGCCGAATGCTAGGCACAGGGAGGCTTGCTAAAAAGAGCTATTTCGGGAAGAGCTATTTTTAAGAGCTATTTTTAAGAGCTGTTTTTAAGAGCTATTTTTAAGAGCTATTTTTAAGAGCTATTTTTAAGAGCTATTTTTAAGAGCTATTTTTTTTATTTTATTTTCCAACCAATGGGGTTTGTTACCAACTATTGCTTGCACCCGGGCTTACAAGCCCTCCTTGCTTTCTCAAGTAGGAGGGAGGCTCTTACCCCCATTGGGGCAGTGGAGGTTTTGGGTGATTTTGACCTAGCTGCTGGACCTCATGTTTAGGCATGCATATATTGTCATACATGTCGAAGTTTACCCGTATTCTGTTCCACCTCGCTGCTCTTTGTGACAGCTTGAGGTGCGGGGCCTATGGCACTTATTGCTATGGCATATCATGAAATGTAATAATAATATTTCGGGAAAACCGGTCGGAAGCGAGTGTCCATCGCGTCGTCCGCTCCTGCAGCATCCGCTGCACCACCGCAAGGCGCTCACCTCATGGTACCGACGAAGGCGCTCACATAGACGCCCTAAGCGCAGCCTGGGATGCCCTACAGGGCACAGGCTGCCTCGCAGCAGGCACCGGCCGGCACTCGTCGGCGGTCTGTAGCAAGATCACGAGCAGGCCAAAGTAACATTTTTGAGAAGAGCCCAAGATGGCCTTTAGAAGCACTGCAACTTTATCAGACTGCCAAGCATGCTTATTGGAAGCCTTTTCCGCATGGCGTAGCATGGTGTGCGCTGCAGAATTTGACGTCGCAGACCAAAAGACCTGTGCTCGAGCATCGTCATGCACTCAAGGCACATAAGGTCCTCCTGATTTTGGGCGTTTTGCTTAAGGAGCCGTCAAGTACCTGGCATGCTACATCAGGTGGCGTGTTTGTAGTGCAACAGCCTTAGCTCCACTGCTTCGGATAGGCACTGAAGCCCTTTGCTCAACTCTCTCGATGCTGGGCACATAAGGTCCTGCTAATTAAGCGGGCTTTGCTTAAGGAGCGCTTACGGACCTAGCATGCTCCATCATGTGGCATGTTTGTAGGGCAACAGCCTTAGCTCCGCTGCTTCGCATAACCACTGAAGCGCTTTGCTCCAACTCCTCCCGATGCTGGGCACATAAGGTCCTGCTAATTAAGCGCGCTTTGCTTAAGGTGCGCTTAAGAATCTAGCATGTTACATCATGTCGCATGTTTGTAGGGCAACAGCCTTAGCTCCGCTGCTTCGCACAAGCACTGAAGCGCTTTGCTCAACTGCTCTCGATGCTGGGCACAGAGAGTCCTGCTAATTAAGCGCGCTTTGCTTAAGGTGCGCATAATGATCTAGCATGTTACACCATGTGGCGTGTTCCTAGGGCAACAGCCTTACCTCCGCTGCTCGATTAAGCACTGAAGCCCTTCTCTCAACTGCTGCCATTGCCATCCTCACCAACACCCGGCATATCTCCATTTGCATGTTAAGGTTGGATTAAGGTACACAACGTACGATATGTAAGGGAGCTCCTGGGAGCCTCTATCTGCCACCAGCTGTCAAATATCGAGTATGCTGAGTCGAACTTACAGACAACTAAACGATGATCGGCTCTTGACAAGGCCAAAGATCGGATGGGTTAAGGCTGGGCTAAGGTTCACAAATAGACGGTAATAGCCGTCTTATACCTTATGCCAGGGACATGATAACGTGCCTGTGGAGCAAATGCTTTCGCAACTATTGAACAGCATGGGGGAAATGCTCGGTAGCATCTCTTGCAGCGCAATCTGGTTGAGGCCAGCGTAGGGATTAGTACGTGCCACTCTTGTGAGGTGTAAACCTTATCGTAATGCGGCAGGTGCTTGAGTATATTCTCCACAAAGTGGAATTCCCTCCACTTCTGGCCCTGAGGGCCTCCACCCTAAGCCCTGCATATTCAAACTTGCTCAATGCCAGTCGCGGAGATGTCGCAGCCTTTCTACAGACTGGGCGCTTTTCAGATAAGGTGCAATTAAGGTTGACGTTCCTTATGGTGTGCTTGGTCCATACCTTATGCGGACCTTACCCAATACTCTATGGTAGTCGAGTTTGCCCATCGCCTGGCACATCGCCCAACGCAGATTCTTGAGCGAAATGGCGCTTCCCAGTAAAGGTGCACATAAGGTTTAGGTCTTCTGTAAGGAGCTTGAATCATACCTTAAGTGGACCTTAAGCAGCGCGCTCATATTCATGGGTAGTCGACTTGGCCCATGGCCTGCCACATCCGCACTACGCAGATTCTTGAACGAAATGGCGCTTCCCAGGTAAGGTGCACATAAGGTTTGGGTCTCCTATGATGGACTTGACTCATACCTTAGGCACACCTTAGGCAATGCCCTCAAATCGGTGGGTACTCGAGTTGGCCAATGGACTAGTCACATCGCCCATGGCAGATTTTTGAGCGAAATGGTGCGTCCCAGCTAAGGTGCACATAAGGTTTGGGTCTCCTATACTGATCATGACTCAAACCTTATGCTGCCCTTAAGCAATGTGGCTTCAGCTCTGATCTGCAGAAGGCCCCTCAGACATTTCCTCATCGGTTGCACTGGAATTCTGCGCGACGAGAGGCTTTAAACGAGCTTCGACTTAAGGTGTGTCACGTAGTATGCATACGAAGCTTAAACCTTAATTCCACCTTAACTATGCGGCTCTGGTTCTCTTCGCTTGGTGGTCCAATCGGACATCTGCTTGTAGTGGCTGTTTTAGAACAACAACAAACATTTAAGGTGTGGCAACCGCAAAGGGCTGCTAGGTTGCAGTAATCAATCGGTGCAGAGGTTTTTACGGGCTCCACTTTGAAATATTGTCACATACTGTCCAGACCGTTCTGAACTTTGTCTCAACCTTAACTTACAGTACAAAGGTACAACAGTTGCACCCACTTCTTGATGCTGGTCAAGCAAGCGGCATCTACGTGTGTAAGATCAAGAATAGACCACGTGAGCTAGGCTTGGCAAGCAGCTCAACGTGTGCTATGTACTTCATATATGCAGTGGCGTTACATAATCAAACAAAATCAAGATCTCTGGGGTTTCCCAAGCATGTGGTGGTATGCAAACATGTCCATGTCATATATACATCCGGTTATATGTAAGTGTATTGCACTAATCATGGGCACAAATGGAACATGAGGCAGCTCCCAGTGTTGGTAAAGTGTCATGGCACATGTGGGCGTTCAAAAAAATGTCACAGAAGTGTTTGCAAAAAATGTTACTTTTCTAGTAGGAGTGCCTGCTCGTGATCTTGCTACAGACCCGGCACCGGTGTCACCATTGCCCGACGTCCTGACAATTGACTGAACTGTGCTCTGACGTCGGGGGGGGGGGAAGCTGGGGTGTGTCCAGGGTGACAGGAAAGCGGGGGCGTGGGGAGATGTAACCCGAATGTAACTGGATCTTGGGGGGTGGCCAGGCTGGGGGGAAAAGTGATTGTGCTGACATCAGGGCCGTTGGGGCCGGCTGCCGTGACGGTTTGATTGCTTGGGAAAGTTGAGGGGGTCCTGGGCTGGGCTACCTCTTGGAAGACGTTGCTGCCGCTGTGGTCTCTAGCTGCAGGTGCCAGACTTGTGCTACGGTTTGTTTGCCGCCTTGCGGTTGCCATCTATCGCCACCCTGTGGGCAACTAGCCCGTAGCAGTCCAGAGCATCGCTTCGATGGGGATTCAGCTGGCTGTTAGGCCCGCCAGTTCTGGTATTCGGGTCCTGCACCCGAAGGGCGCTGGAGGTGGGTGCTTTGTGCCAGAAGCCTCGTATGCATGCATGCGGTAATCAGTAATTTGGTCTTGATTGTTTTAGCTAGAGTGCTGACCGTAAAGAAGGTTTGGTTGATATGTTTGATCTCTCCAAGATGCAGCTACAGAACCTCAATAGAACTTCCTCTTATAGACACTCGTCAGTCTCTACAAACCCAACAATAGAGCCATTTAAACAAACAAGCAAAAGTTTAAGGTGTGGCTGCACCAAGGCAGCTAGGTCGAAACGACCAAACACACCGTTTAGCAGCATTGACCACTAGGGGATCGGAGAGTGAGTTCGTAACAGCGCACGGTACCGAGCGACCGACATTGGGGTAGCCTAGAAAGTATCAGTCATGTCTTACATGATTTTTGGATCCACTCCGATGGTGTGTTTGGTCGGTTCGACCTAGCAGCCCTTGGCGGTTGCCACACCTTAAATGTTTGTTATGTTGTGTTTGTAGTGAGCCTGTTGTACCTGGCCCAAAAACCCCCCTAAGGCATGGGTTGTGCTTATGGTGGATTACTTTACGAAGGCGGCAGAGTTTGCTGTGGTCTACACCAAAGAACCAGCAGCTGTTGCAAGGGCTTTCTACTACTCTTGGGTGTGCAGGTTCTTTGTGCCTGCTTTTGTTACGAGTGATAATGGGACTGAGTTTAATAATGAGTTTGTGCATCTTTTGCAGCGTTTAGGTGTTAAGCATATTCACACTTCTGTGGCTCATCCTGCTGCCAATGGAGCAGTTGAGCGGTTGGTGAAGCAATTCAAGTCCATGTTGCAGAGGCACATCAATGCCCATCCGCAACATTGGCTTCAAAGTGTACCTGTGATGCGCATGCAGTATATGGCTCGGCTTCATGCAGCTTTGGGTATGAGCCCGCATGAGATGCTGTATGGGCGCAAGCCACGTCTGGCTCTGCCTCTCAGCTCACCTTTTGTGTTGCAGGCAGCAGCTGTTGGAGTCAGTGTGTTCCCTGATGTAGATCCTGTCACTGCTCATGCACATGTTCAGCACATGCAGCAGCTGATGGCAGAGTTTGGTAAGAATGTGTTGGGTTTGATCAAGCGCCAGTTTGCACGTAATGCAGCTGCCTGGTCTAAGAACCGCTGCCTGGTTGAGGGCCGCCTTGCTCACAATCAGTTGCAGGTTGGCGATCTGGTGTTAGAAATAATTGAAAATGCGCCTACTCTGGAGGAGTGTGCCAATGGGCCTTTTCGTGTTGTGGGCTTCCAGAAGGATGGTGCTATTGCTGTGCTTCGCACTGGTGAGACTGAGTTCAAGCCTGCGCGTGAATTTACACGGCATGTGAGCAAGTTAGCTCGGTTCTTTGATAAGTATTCCGTCTAGAGACTTTGCATGTGGTGGCTGGTATGTTTGCATATGCATTGATTCTGGACCAGTCAGCTCGTGGCAACCTATGCTTGCTACATATGTAGTGAGCCTGTTGTGCCTAGGCTGCGTCGTGGATGAGCAGGGTCACTAGGTGGTTGCGGAGCCGGCAGTTAGCTTCTACCGCCTGTCTCTTGCCTTCCGCTGTGCTTGTGTGCCCCTGCATTGTGGCATAATAGCCCTGCGCTAGCCTTGGCACGTTGGTGGAGTGCATTTGGCGTGTTCAGACAGCATACATGTTGCCACTTGCTGACACATTCTATAGCTTCATAGTGCCTGTGGCAGTGTGTGTTCATTGTGCAGACGCTGTGTCTTGCTGGCCTCTGGTCCTAGCTGTCAGTGGTTTTATTTTTTTCCCTATGGGTTTTGTGTTTCTACTGAGCAGCTTCCCCATATACATGTGATTGTGGACTAGTATGGTGATTCCTGCTAGCCGTCTTTGACATCTTAGACATCTTTTGGCTCTGCTTTGTGCATCCAGGAGTCCAGCTAATACTCCTTTGTTCCATGTCCCCATGATTATGCAGTTCTTCCATGCAGCCTTGGTTGGTCTTTATCCCCCCCATGCTCCATAGGTGGTGTGATTCTAGGGTTTAGCATGTGCACTGGTCCCTCCTGCAGGTTCTTTTTGTCCTGTTGTACTGGGCCCAGGCTGTAGTGACTTGCATTGTTGGTCTGTAGCGTGGGCTACAGCCTTGCCTTTGTTGGTGTTGAGATCCTATTGCATGGCATCTCGGCCTCTGTCTCTTTTGGAGGGGGGAGAGCCCAGTGCATGCACCCAAACAAGCTACAAGCCAGAGTCCTTGATGCTTGAGGTAGTCTGGGATGATGTGTGCTTGTGGTGAAGCCGTGCCAATGTAGGCACGCGCTTTGAGCGTTGTTAACCTATGCTTGCTACATGTTGTTATGACCTGGTAAGCAAGCTCAACAAATCATCTCCGGCACATATGCTAGGTAAATCTCAAATCGTCTCCAAAACCCCTTTCCGGAGCATTCAGAGCATGTAACATAACAACATAACAAACATTTAAGGTGTGGCAACCGCCAAGGGCTGCTAGGTCGAACCGACCAAACACACCATCGGATGAATCCAAAACACAATGGGTTCCATACCACCAAGCAAATGGATACCAGCCAGGTATTCACTTATCTAATGGCATCACAATGACGATTACCACGGGCTGGAGATGTACAAGAACCATGCAAAGGACTCATCCACAGAGGGATATATGCAACCAGACCCAATCACCATGGAATGTGGCCGAATCAATCCCTCCAAAGTCAAGGCAACGCTCCTATCGAGACAGAGCCCATGATCAAGAACACCACCCACTCCTCCATCGGTTGCAATGGCATGGCAAACAATGACTATTACCACGGGCTGGAGATGTACAAGAACCATGCAAAGGACTCAACCACAGAGGGATATATGCAACCAGACCCAACCAACATGGAATGCATGTGGCCGAATCAATCCCTGAAAGGTCAAGGCAACACTCCTAGCGAGTGCAGGCAGGTGCGGATGATGGGACACAGCAGTCCTCCAATGCCAGTCCACAAATAGCATCAAAGGGAAAATTGCATCAACCATAATGGCTGGCCACAAGCATGGAATGCTATAGGCCAGCCCAGCAACAGCTGGCCCGCTGACATAGGCAAGCTGCGGCTGCGGACCACGGGACACAACGTATCACACAGCTGTCTGAAGAGGGTAATCATCAGGTTGTCAAAGCATATAGCCCAATGGCTGCCACCAGCCCACCCTGGATCCCTTGCTGGCCAATGTATGTCAGGCCAGCCCATTTCGACTTGCCGTGCGCTGACCGGTGGACCCAGTCAGCAGCAAGCCAAGCAGTTTAATGCCTTGCTCGGGGCCCTATGATGGGCAGCCGCGGGTTGCCGCCACTGCTTGCTCTCCGTCCGTCACGCCCACAATCCAACATAGTACACGACCTGCTACTAGTCCTCTATGCTGATCATTCTGCTGCTATGGTCCTCTGCTGACTGATGAGCTGCTATGTTCTCATGTTGCTGATCCTGATAGCTGCCTCTTCATCTTCTCCATGTGTCCATTGGTCTTGTTGCTCTTCCAGCACCTGCAGAAGCAGCAAGACACACAATGCTACCCCCCATCCTACATCCCCAGTACTGCCACAGAATTCTGCTTTGGCTCACTTGTGTCATAAAGTAGTTCCAGAAATTGGGCCATTGGCCCCACCGCACTGCAATAGTGTGAATTGGAAAGTGGTTGGGACATCTTGCAAATTGAAATCTTGCAAAGGCGTTTTCGGGGTCCAACCCGCGCGGAGCGAAGATAGCACCGTTCTGACCACGGAAACTTCGCAGGAGTCTAGCTTTGTAAACGTTATACTGTTTCTAATGTTCGCTTTCCGCTTGTTGAGATGTTTCGCGAGGTGGTTTGGCGCGGAGTGGCCAAAATCCATTTTGCAAGCGGGTTACTTTGCGGTGACTCTTGCAAAATCGAATATGCAAGAGATGTCCCAACCACTTTCCAATTCACACTAGTCTAGGTGGCTGTCTGGTGCTGCTGTGCTGCTATCAAACAAGCTTCTCCACGCCGTGCCTTGCAGATAGAATTGAATCTAGCGGTGGCAAGCAACAAATAGCACTGGCCCATGGGAGACAATGTATGCTGTAGTTTGTAGTAAAAGGAAGTTCCATTGAGGTTATAGTATGTAATCTATACCTACGTGGTGGAGCTTGTGCAGCGTCAGCAGCAGTCTGGCTTCGGGATCGATCCCCAATTCGAAGTGAATTCCTCCATGATGGTCGCAGCTTGTGGCAGCAGCGTTAGCAGCAGCATGCAGTTGTGCGTCAGCAGTGGGGCATAGCTGACGTGGCATTCCAGTTTGCTGGAGCAAAGGCCTAGTTCTATGTGTTCTGGACGAGCTCATAAGGCAGCTGTGCTTGAGGTTCATTCACTAAAGGGTACTGATGAGGCCGCATTGGGCTGCAGTCGAAACATGTATACCCAGCCCTACATTACGCCACTGCGCAAACATTGGTGACCCTCCTCGTGGGGGTGACGTAGGGGTTGCCTCCCTGCGCTCGATTATAACCAAAGGCTGCGCATCCTGGTATCCTTGTGACGCCAGGCCTCGTATATCTGGGATGATTCTGCTGGAACTACCCATTCTAGGGCCAGTGGATCTTTCTTCACTCTGAGGAGTGGGACGTTACCGTGCTAGTTTAGTGCTGTAATGCCTGGTCCATCCTCATGATGGCGAGTACAACATGACTTCCTCTAGGGCAGCTTGGCCGCTGGTTGCCCGAACATTGCTGGCACTCGTCATACCATGCGAGCAAGTCGGCAATGCCTACGTGGTGGAGCTTGTGCAGCGTCAGCAGCAGTCTGGCTTCGGGATCGATCCCCAATTCGAAGTGAATTCCTCCATGATGGTCGCAGCTTGTGGCAGCAGCGTTAGCAGCAGCATGCAGTTGTGCGTCAGCAGTGGGGCATAGCTGACGTGGCATTCCAGTTTGCTGGAGCAAAGGCCTAGTTCTATGTGTTCTGGACGAGCTCATAAGGCAGCTGTGCTTGAGGTTCATTCACTAAAGGATACTGATGAGGCCGCATTGGGCTGCAGCCGAAACATGTATACCCAGCCCTACATTACGCCACTGCGCAAACATTGGTGACCCTCCTCGTGGGGGTGACGTAGGGGTTGCCTCCCTGCGCTCGATTATAACCAAAGGCTGCGCATCCTGGTATCCTTGTGACGCCAGGCCTCGTATATCTGGGATGATTCTGCTGGAACTACCCATTCTAGGGCCAGTGGATCTTTCTTCACTCTGAGGAGTGGGACGTTACCGTGCTAGTTTAGTGCTGTAATGCCTGGTCCATCTCTATGATGGCGAGTACAACATGAATCTATACCTGCTGGGGGGGAAATCTGGCCATGTCATGTGGTGTCTGGCAGGAATAGTCTCTGGCAGGGAACATATGTTGACAGCGGGGGAAGGGGCTGTACCGAGCTCTTGCAGCCGGTGCCCAAACGTGGCTCATAACATTGTATGGACACAGGCAGCAGATGCCATCCAAGTAAACAAACAAACAAAAATTTAAGGTGCGGCAACCGCAAAGGGCTGCTAAGTCGAAACGACCAAACGCACCATCGGATGAGCATGACTAGCATTGGTGACGTGTCTCGCCCTCTGCAATTTGTCACAGTCTGGGTAATTCATGAGTGCGTCGCAGACCATTTCAGTGAGGGCCTGGGGGCCAAAGGACCCTCTATTAGAAATACCCGAAGGAGTTTACTCCGAAGGGCTAGTGCCGCCCTTCCCCACTGCCCGAGACTTGCCGTTTTGGCGCCGGAACCACTCCCGAGACTTTCTTTCAATCTGCTTTTGCCGCCTGCATGGTCGCGGACATTACGTGCTTGGGGTATAGAGTGGCAGAAATAATTTTTTCGCCAAACAAGCATCGCTTAGACCGCTGTTTGGTGTGCTGTTGAAGGTGGCAGACCTCGTGCTAGATGGGATTATTATTATTACATTTCATGATATGCCATAGCAATAAGTGCCATAGGCCCCGCACCTCAAACTGTCACAAAGAACAACGAGGTGGAACAGAATACGGGTAAACTTCGACATGTATGACAACATATGCCTAGACATGAGGTCCAGCAGCTAGGTCAAAATCACCCAAAAACCGCTACGAGGGCCCAGCTTTCCAACCCATGAACGCGCGCCATGCGTTGCTCGCGCATGGCAGTGTCTAGTCTTGTATTAGCCAGCTGTAAAGATGGAGAACGCGATTGTTGGAGACCCCTGCCGTTGGCGTCATTGGACCAGGATCCAGTGGTGCAGGCTCGTACGGACATTGCTGGTTGGCTGTGCTGACGAGCTAGTTGATGGTGGATCTGTGGCGTGGATACCAATTGGTCTCACCTGGGCATCATAGGAGTGGTGGCATGCTGGGCTCCATGCTTTATTCCGCTGGGTGGCGGGTGCGGAGCTTCCGAGGCAGCCCCAAGTCCACCAATGAGCAGGAAATGTTCCTACCCAGAGGTAGGTATGTTGACCCCTTCACAGACTCTAATCATGACCGGTCCATTCCTGCAGTAGTAGTAGTATCACGTGCGTGACCTTCGAGGCATGCCTAGTTGGTCTCGCTCGGTTTTCCATATCGCTTCTTGATGCAGAAAAGGCCGGTTTAGGGTATTTTGTTGAAGAGCAGCATGTGCCGGAGTTGCCTACCACTTACCTGGAAAGCTCCATTGCATTACTGCAAGCACCTACCAGGGCTGCTATAGTCGATGCATGGTCTTTTCGAAGAGGCCCTGCATAGGTGGCCCCTCAGCAAGCCTTGCTCTTCTTGATGACGTGATTTGTTCTGAATGAATTTGCTCCTGTGTCTGCTGTAGGTCGCCAACACCCTGCCCTCGTGCACATTATTCGCCATAAGTCCCCCTGGACCCTGGTCAGAAGCATCAGCCTCAGCTAAGGAGCTTCCTGCTGATCAGCGTACTAGCAACACTTGCGTCTTCAATGTAATGGCTAGTCATCCCGTGCTTGCCAGAGGCGGTGCTGGTGCTAGCGGCCAATCGCAACAGTAAGCAGCAGGAGGCAGTGCTGGTGGTGAGCAAGCTGCCAGCAGGAGCGAGGCAAGTGGACTGTCTTCAACATTCGGTAACCATCAGCGGCAGCGAATGATGACAGCAAGCATGGAAGCAGCAAGTCCAGCAATGTGACAGTATGCGATAGCAGCTGTCCGAATGGCTATGAAAAGCAGCCAATCAGCACTCACCCCATCCATTACCTAGGACTTGCCAACCCCAATGTGCAGCAGTAGAATGATCACTGGCCTTGCTACAGTGACGAGTCTGCAATGGTGGCTCCAGTTCCAGCCTTGCACTTATGCTTCGGCCAGTGACAGAGCTGTTGTCTGTGTGGCGAGCATTCAGCTGTATCCAGTGCTTGTGGCCTTGGACTGTATGGTGAGCGGTGAGGTCAGAGCTAGGGCGGTATTGGGCACCACTGTTGAGGATGAATAAGGGAAAGACTGGGGATGGAATTTATCATATGGCTGAGGTTCAGATGCACTCACTTTTGCATGGCCCCATCTAGGGCATGATGTTTTCAGTCTTGGTTGCGTCGTCTGGAGATGCGTGCATAACGATGGAACCATGCATAATGATCACAAGTGGTGCTAGCAGGCAAAGGCATTTTTGGCTATGGTTTATGTTTACAGAAGTCTTCTGGTTTCTCTCATTTGGAACGGTGCATGGGGTCCCAAACACATGGCTCAAATTCACAGACAGCTAGAGCCATGCCTACTGCCCACGTCCATGTCAAACTGTATTGTCACTCTCACTGGTGATAGTTCTTTCTGGAAAGTGTTTGATTTTGCAGTCATGTTGACGGCAAGCATGGCAAGAGGCGTCTATCGCTGGCCCGTGTATGCATTGAACCTGAATTGTTCCCTGAAGTTGCGGTAATCTGTGTCATTACTGTGCAACCTGTGCTGCTGAATGTGCGGCAGCCTGTCTTAGTGATGGGTTGCAACCTGTGTTACTGAATGAGCGGCAACCAGTGTCACCTGTGCTGTGCTGCAGTCTGTGCTGTTATATGTGCTGCAGTCTAGTTTATAGAGTGTCTCACTACTGGTTCTTGGCTGCGCTAAAGTGCTGTACGTGCCTCCAGTTGACTTCAGATGTGCTGACTCTGACTGCCAGCACTGTGGTCTGGGCCATGCCGGCATTGTTGGAACTGTGGCATTATTGCCTTTACGGGACTGCCAGAGTGTTTGTCTGATTACCCAGCAGAGGCAGCTGCAGATATTTGCAGCCATGCTTGCCCCTTGCAGTCACCCAACCAGCTCGGTGTAGCTGTTCTTTCTTCTTCAGCTGCAGATATCTCATACCTCATTGGTCTGAAATGACATGTGCTTGTGATACATCCCTTGGGGTGCTTTGTCATGTGATGATGAAGTTTGTTTGCAGCTCCCTGAGCTAGGCATTGAACTGCTGGGCTTGTTGTTGACTGGGTCAACTGGTCAGTGCACGGCAAGTTGAAATGGGCTGGCCTGACATACATTGGCTAGCAAGGGGTCAAGGGAGGGCTGGTTGCAACCAATTTGAGACTCTTGGACAGGATCTTTGATGGGGCCATTTGTTAATCTGCAATCTGGGATTCAATGCTTCCGAGTTGCCATATGGGTCTTTTGCTATGGCATATCATGAATTGCAATGACTCGCTGCGTGGTGGCAGCGACCCGTGGAGCAGGGTTTGCTCACCTTCTCTGCTTGCACATAAGTACATACGGTCACTAAGGATGGGTTGTTACGTTAGAGCTTATCAGAGAGAGAGAGACAACTACGCAGAGAAGGGGGAAATTCCCTTCTTGCACGTTAGAGCTTATCATGCACATGTTGCAATGGGTGTGGTTGTGTCCAATGGGGCTGAGATGGGTGGGTTTGATTGCTGCCTGGACTACTCCATCGGTGGATGAAGTCTCCTAGTTGGGGCAAGTACTATTAATTGGTGGTCTGGAATATATTGTTTTTGGATCCATCCGAAGGTGTGTTTGGTCGTTTCGCCTAGCAGCCCTCTTGCGGTTGCCACACGCCTTTTTCGTAAGTTTGTATGGTACACATTGAGTCCGCAAGACATGCCACAACATAGGCATTCATTCCTAGAGACCACACCTTGTGCCATGAGGACCTATGGGAACTCGGAAGCATTCATGCATACCTCCTTCGGGCCGTGCGCTGCGCGCACCATTACCAAGTCAAGTGACCCTCGAATTGACCCTCGAATTGAACGAGAGCGGTATATAAGCTCAAGTACAAGTGGACCAGATAATTGGCATCGCGCATTACCTGTACCCAACCTGCGGCCTGCTGCGAACAGCCATTTGCTCCGAAAACAAGAGAGAGCGAGCGAGAACTCAAATGAAAATGGTACATAGGTACAATCTGGTCATCTTGCCTCGAAGACGCAGCTATACACACAAAGACTGCCTGGAAGCTCAATGCCTTAATGCAGGAGTTACCACCAATGACCATAGCAGTCGGCAGTTGGGAAGCAGTCGTCTTGCATGCTGTGAATGCTTGCTGCTATTGGGACGCGAAGCATACAGACAAGAGCTAGGCAGGGGCATCCACGGGTCTTATATGCCCCCACGGATGACAAGCACCCTCTGCATGTGTGTGCGAGCATTGTTTCGGCCTCTTTATCATCCGACGGAGAAGAGTGTTGCAGATTGCCTTGAAGCAGTTGTACGTGTGTTACGGTCTAGCTGCAAGCTGGCAGATGGGGGTGGAGTACGAGGGCCACCAACTCCTGCAGTGGACGGATGAAAACCCTCACGCTTAAAGGGCTCTGCTGACCGTGCTGGACTAAATCAGCGCCCGTCCCCCAGTTGAGTGATTTTGCTGACTACCGGCGATGATATAGACCACTGAACATGATGCACCTCTAGAAAAGCATGCACCCCAGTATATGGAGCAGTCGATGCAAATATGTCCGGCATCCCCGGCTCAGAACAATCATACAAGGCATGCACACCATGTCACAAATCCCACAGCTAGAAGCGCCTTTGAAGGACTTTACAACTCCTTTTGGTATCTACGGGCACACTTAACCACGTCACCTTGCTATACTGTGGACACACATCTCCTATATTCTCATCTTTGCAAGCGAGGGGGGGGCAAGAAATTTTTTCAGATACCCCATGCCACATTTATCAAATGTACCCCCCGGGGACCACCCACCCACCACCCCCCATTTTTGGGCCCGTAGGCCCTCCAAATCCCTTCAAAGTCCCAGCACAGTCCCCCGTGCCCTCAAACAAACAAACAAACAAAAATTTAAGGTGCGGCAACCGCAAAGGGCTGCTAAGTCGGGAATATGGGTATGCCTCAATATGGGTATGGGAAGACACTGGTTACCTGTACAGCAAGAGCAAAGCCTGAAACTGTGTGTTAGGGTTTTGTGAACAAAACAAAAAAAATTTAAGGTGCGGCAACTGCTAAGTCGAAACGACCAAACGCACCATCGGATGGGTCCAAAAACAATGGAATCCATACCACCAAGCAAGAGGAAGACCCAAGCAGACATCCAACTACGGACACGGCAAATAGGAGCACCAGCAAACAAAGCACCAGCAGGAGACTGATGGGTGTGTCCAAATCAAACACAATCCAGAGCACCAACCAAGCAGGATGTCCAGTAAGGCCACCGCATATGTACCACCCAAGACGTCCAGCATACCAACCAAGGCTAATACCCAAACATGGAGCTATTTAGACTTCAACCAGTTCCGCATCAGACGACAAACAAACAAACAAACAAACAAAAATTTAAGGTGCGGCAACCGCAAAGGGCTGCTAAGTCGAAACGACCAAACGCACCATCGGATGGGACGAATCACTAGGAACATCTGTCTCCGACTCCGAATCAAACATATCCAAATATTGACCTGCCGGGAGCAAGATATCCGGTAAATCCACCACATCAGTACCACCTGTCTGATGGCAGTACCAACAGACACGAACACACACGGCCACATACTTGACCAACTCCCTGAGGCCTAAACCCTGAGCACACCTCGACTGTGCTAGACCACAGGTTTGCACCTTCCAGAGTGGTACAGAAGATGCAGGACCTCTCTACGTGGGAATGTGTGCCTTTACAGACTGTTTGGAAGACATTCTGGGCAACCATGACAAAAACAAGAGCTGGCTGGACTCTGACTGGCCGGTAGCCTCAGAGTGCTAAACACCTATTAAACACACATGGCACAGCAAATTGCCCATGAAACAACCCAAAAGCACCTGTCCTAGCCTTAACGTACAGTTGCACATCCATATCAGGCGAGCTTGGCCCCAAATCTGGCCAAAAAAGAGCTATAAAAAATTTTCGTGAACTTTTTCAAATCCGGCCTTTTGGGCCATGGGAGACCCACCCCACCCCACCCTTCGGGGTCCTCCAAATTTTTATTTGAAGGGCCAGGGACATGAAGGGGGCCTTTGCCTACGTTCCTGCAAGATTTCAGGAAATTTCGGGGCATGGGGTCCGAAATTCTAGGATTTGCCCCCCCCCCTCGTTGCAAGGTCTGCTTGGTATTTGGCTGGCACGCCCGTGGTTTCAAGCTCCTTCAACTTCCTCTGCTTGAGCTAGCACCATTCCTCTGCTTGAGCTAGCACCATTCCTCTGCTTGAGCTAGCACCATTCCTCTGCTTGACCTAGCACCATTCTACTGGAACTCGAATTGAAGCCGGGGCTAGAACGGGGCTGGAACGGGGCGTTCCAAGCATCTGTCCCGCAAGTACAGTGGTGGCATCACGGCCTTCAAGACCCTGCTCCATGTTCTGTCAAGATGATGAAGCTTACTACCACGCTATTCTGAATGATCTTTCTCAATCAGCAACCTTGTATAGCCTAGCTCTTATATAGGCCATTATGGCTAAGCATAAGGCTGTCCGCACCCTGCTGTGTTTGGCCTTCCTTGTCTCTAGAATAGTTGCAGCAGACTTCAATCCCTTCCAGTTCCTTGCGAAACTCCCAAAAGTGTCTTTGGTGGTGGAAAGCAAAGCTGAAGCAAGCAACTACGATGCCTGCACATCATCGAGTAAGTGTTGGTGGTCCTTAGAAACTCTATACATCTCATCTTTGGTTGATGTAACCTTACGCATATGATAATGCCTCCACCGGGGTCTCATGCCTCCATGATGCCTGTTGAGGCTAAGTCGTCGTGGGTGCTCTCGCTTGGTACTGTGACTGCTTTGATTCTATCGGTATGTTGACCACCCACATCAAGAATAGCCTTCCTTTGGCATAAAGGGCTGTGTATCTCCTTGCTGATGGAAATCCTGGCTGATTGAGCCTGACGCGAGCTCTTTTTTAACCCATCGCAGAGTCTTTTACGAGGCCACAAATCGCCCGTGTGAACGTGTGCGCTGCCTCCAAAGCCATGTCAAGGAACGGCGCTGGTTTGGTAACTTCCTTTGCCAACAGCAGCCTATCTCTGCGCAATCAGGCGTCAGTAGCTTGCTCAGAGGCCGTTGGGAAGTCAGTGAAGGGCCTGTGCTCAGGTGCTTTAGACCCTCTCGCAGCCATCTCCACTGTAGCCACGACATGCGCCTCAGCGCTTGTGGAGATGCAGATGGAATCTATCAGCGGAGTGGAGATCACCCCAGCAACTGACGTTCCCCTAATCAGCAGCTCAAAGAAAGCCTGGACCCAAGGCTGCAGCAGCAGTTGCGCAAATGGACAGCTCACAGCTGAAGCAGTGGCCCAAGCAAGCGCCTGTGCATGGACAACAGCGACCAAGGGCTGCAACGCAGTACGCCTCTCCCTATCCAGCCAGGCATATGCCCAAGCCTTCATCAAGACAACAGCAGCATCCTGGGCCAATGTTTGCTCTGTGGGTGTCGGCAAAGCCATAAGCAGGGGCGAAGCCCAAGTGAAATCCATGGTTGACGTCTTAGCCAGGGCCATGGGTGATGTAGTAGGCACAGCTTGCTCTGGATGTGATACCTGCAAATGCAAGCCTCTGCCTCCAGGCTTTTCCTATGATAAGATGGATGCCCTATCCCAAGCTTCAGCCTCAGCATCTTCTGGAGCTTATACCATGGGCAAGGCCTTCTCCACAGCTGTAGCGAGTTACTGTGACTCCGACCAGAGCAGCAAGTCCCTGCAGGCCAATGTAAATGCTACCATCAACACCATGGCAGTGATGCTGGCAGATGTGATGGTGAAGACCACCAGCAGCAACAATGCTAGTGGGGTGGCATTAGGATGTTCAGGAGGGAGCGTCAGCCAGCAGATCAAGGTGAGGCATACTTGAACGCACTTGGGCAAGGCTGGTATGTTTGCTCGATGTATGACCTCTGTTATCATTGCATTTCGTGGTATGCCTTAGCAAAACCTGCCATAGGCCCTGCACCTCCACCGCCGTTAGTTCGTAACCGCCCAGATGTGACTCACACACCTCGCCTTTACTCCGGCCTCGCAAGATTTCAGTCATTCAGCTCAATCATTCATCCTGCCGCAAAAATAGCCAGGTGGAACAGTATGACTTCTCTAACATGTACACTAGCATATGGGCAAAACGCAGCTGGCAAAAGGTTGGATGAAGGTACATGGTGAGGTGGCGCCAAGCGCGAAGTAGCTGCCAAGTGGGAGCGGTACGAAGCTGCTTTGTCTTATTTCCATGCAAGCAGCGTACCGGTCGAAGGGCTTATGCAATGCACTGGGCTTTCGTCATTAATATCTAGATGCTTTTGTGTTGGGTGACCATGATTGTGGTGCTTACAATGTATGTTTCCCTCCCCCACCCTCCCATCTGTTGTGCAGGCTACCAAGAATGCCTACATCAATTCCCTGAACGATGCCACAGCGCTGGTCTTTGACCAATGTGCAAGCGCAAACACCCAGATGAAAAACATGGTCAACTCTCTGGAGGACAGCATTGACCAAGTCTTCAACTCGGTCAGCAGTGCGTGTGTGAAAGCACTGGGCACTTCGAAGCAGAAGTCGGTCAACGCTACTAACATTGTCCAAAAGAGGCTCATTGCAAACAAGCCCTTGGTCAAGGCCGTGGCCGAGGCTCTTCAAGACAGTGTGTCATGTGGCTGCAAGCCTGGCAACTGCTTCTTCTGCAAGCCCACAGCAACAAAGAATGCCACAAGCGCCACCAGTGCCTATGACCTAGGGAAAAACAAAACAGGGAGCAGCAATACGCCCCTCTATTGGAACGCCCTGTCTGGCACCAATCGATAGGGGCAAATGGTACAGTGGGCAGTGTGCCTCCGGTACGGTCTCACCTAATGGCCTGTTGGGGGTTTTGCTATCGCTTGTGTGTGGCTACCATATGTGGCCCTCACCTATTTAAAAGGGCGTCTGGAGTATGCAAATGGAGGGGTGGGGGGGGGGGGTGCAAAGGCCTGGGAGAGAGCAACAGTAGAGGGGAAAGGGATGGGAAGTTCAATTTCTTTCTCCGCGTTGTTTGTAGGTACGCCAAAATGGTGTTTTTGCATGTGTTCTCTGTATGATAAGTTATCATGTGAGTGGGTTAGCGGTCTCGTGCTGGATGGGGATATATATTTGTGAGATCGTGCGCCGACCAACCTTCTATTGGCACAATCTGAGCTGTCAAGCGGTTAGGAGTTTGCAAGTGTATGCCACTGTCATTTATGCAGAGGGCATGTATTCGTATTGAACATAACCAAAGTACAGACTATAGGTGCTAGTGCATCCTGAGGTGGGATTAGCCCGCTTTAAAGTCTGTCAGGCAGGTCTGCATGTTTATCACGTGTGCTTGGATCGGATTTGGAGCCTTCCTTGCATTTTTGGGCTGCCCTTGGTGCCTGTCTACGCCCAGCCCTCTGCTGAAAGTACACTGATCCCCCATTGGCACTGCCGAAAGTGTGGTGGCCTGTCCGTAAGAGTAGTGGTCTGGGTATTGAATTGGATGAATACATAAAGTTTGTCATAGCCTACCAGATATTAACGCTACAGGGCCAGGGGTTACAATTCCTATGAATCTCCATAGGCAGTTGCGGTTCCTTTGTGTTTGAGGTCCTGCTCCATCGACATTCTGCAAGTGTCTCGAAAACTGGCAATCAGTTGTGGTGCAGATGATGATGTTTTGGCAGACCAAGATATCCCCATGCTGTGCAATGACTTCGGAGCATAAGGAGGTTCATGCTTAGCACGTGATGGGGACTTCCCCTCTCCTTTGTCTAGCTCCATACTGATGAGCACACGAGCGACGAGGGCAGTACCAGCCGGGCAAAGAACAAGGACGATGAACTAGTGTAAGCAGTACAGTTGATGCAAACCATATGTAGCACGTACTGTCCGTGCTGTACTATATAAACTATATGCAGGCAAAAAAAGATAGCTCATTTCGTGCTCGACAGCGCTTTGCTTTTGCGCAACACGCAACACAGTTATACTCGCTAACGAGCTGAGACATGCGACTCGTAGTCGCCGATGCGTCAGACTTTTGACAGCATGCCATCTTCGCGCCAAGGAGGCAGAATTGTGCTAGTTCGATCGCCATTCCGGGTGTAGCCTACACCTATAGTATAGCCGATATGTAGCTTGTAGTGGCCTCTTCTAGATGAACCGTTTGCAGCATGCATTCAACAGTACAAAGGCCCCTGGGGAGAATGCCTCCATCGATGAGAGGCCCAGCTAGAAGGGCGGCAAGATAGATGCACCTGGCAGCGGTGGGCCTGATATACACGGTTCCCATGTACAATTGTATTCTTGAATGCGTTGACCGAGTACTTAATTACAGGAGATGAACAGGCACAAAAACCGCCATCCTAGCACGATGCATGCAACGGCTGGCAGCTAGCTATCTAGCAAGTACAAGCTGGCCACCACCAACAACATCCAGTTACACTTACTTCCAATGCAGCCCGCCCCAAGTACTATTCACGACGATCATTCTGGACTGAGCTATGCCCACAGTTGACCTAACATCAAAACACCAATTAGAACTGTTGATGACCTAGGTACGCCTCAGTCCAAACACCCGCTTAGCTCCAGGGGCTCGCTTTGCTCCTTGCCCCATCCTGACACATTCCCCCGTGCCAAAACCACTTCAAACCAATGGCCAACAGCATCAAGCAGCCTACCACCCCGCTTTTCCGAGGCTCACATTGCCCTACAGGCCCCTCCTAAAGATGGTGTGTTGGGCTGACTCCTCCAGGGGCCCCATCATCAGCTTCCAGTTTCTGAAGATCATACACCTGCGTGTACATGCCAGGAAATGTTTTGAGTATTATGACTTTTCGACCATGGCCTAATCTTCTGCACTGCCGTTTGCCCCCCCTCCCCCCCATCGTCAACTTTCAGCCCTAACTTTTGCCCCTATTCAACTTGTCGACCATCCCTTCTCCAATATATGCCAGTGTATGCTGAGCAAGAGCTGGGTACACTTTACAAGAGACCCCTTCCATGGGACACCATAAAAAGAGCATCTCTTCAACAGAGGGTAGCTCTGGTAAGGATCTGCCTGCAAGCCATGGCTTCGGACTATGCCCAGTATACTCCCCTTCTGGAACAGCCAGATAAGGACATGGCAGGTACCATGCACAACCAGACCAGATACCAGGACCAAAGTACATTGCATAAAGGCTCCATAGCAAGTTCACTGCAAAACAGCGGAGTGCAAATGTGCCACCAGAGCCTGCACAAAGATTGCTCAATGCCCACAAAGGTAAACTCATATCTAAGAAGTTGCATGGCCAGTAAACCACTCCCATGTATACCTTCTGCTCCAACATTACACTTTATATATCATATACTCTGACAACTGACACGCCAACCTCTAAACATCCCAAGACACGACAGCCCAACCCATGTCATCCCTCAGCACCCCATGCCTTATGTGCTCACTGCTGTGCAACCACTCCAAAACTACACATCTCTACTTTCCCACAGCTGCTTGCCTGATTGCCCCTCTTCCCAACCATAACACCGAAATGCCATTCATCCCACTTCAACCCTGCCAACCCCCAACTATACCCCCCCCCCCCCCCCCACACACACACACCACTTACATGTCTTATGTGCGCGCTGCTGTGCAGCCACTCTCTAAAGTACGCCTGTATGATGTTCTGCAGCTGATTCCTCTTCCCATCGTCCAGCCCACTGCCTTTGATCCGCCCCTTGAACTCCGTCACCACTGAGTACTTATCCTCCAGGGCTCGTTCATAGGCTGGGGGCAGTGGGAAGGGCCAAGGGGGCAGAGGCCCCAAGGCTGTGCGGTGGGAGCCAGGGCTCCATGAGCTGCTTAGGCTGCTTGCAACACCACCTGCCAAAGGTCCAGGCCCACCCCTGCAATCCAAAAGAAAAAACAGTCTTCGTCATGTCTTTCATGATGACAACTAATCAGTCAATCAATCAAATGGCAAAGTGGCAAAACCAGCTATGCCAAAAGGTCACTCGAGACCAAGCAGCACACGACCCCTGGTGATAAACAATGCAGGCAAGTAAAGCGCAGACCCATACATATGCTCTACATAGATGTAAGAGCATGCATGCCATATGCTCTTGCATACATGTCGCCACTATGGGGTACTACATGATTCAAGCCCGCTGCTGGGGTCTCAACAATATATGCATGTAGAAGCTGCGTGGCAACTGGAGCTACTTGGGCTGCTTGCAGCGCCTCCAGCCTGGACCACCCCACCACCCACCACCTATTCCACTCACACCCCGTCCCTCCCCCACCGGGACAACACCACCAGCTGGTATCAGAAGCAACAGCTCACTTCCACATTAAGGGTGGGTGTGAATCTTGAATCACCCCCCCCCCCCCTCTCCTTTGCGCGCATCTGCCCTTAGATGCGAGTCTTTCACCCATGCTCAAACCTAGCAGTCCCCTCCACCCCATCAACCCCCACAACCCACGCACATCCCCCAGAACTCACCTAAATGGCACCACCACCGGCAGGAACTCCTCCGGCGGCATCAGCAGCACCGGCTTTGGCTCGCCTCTTCCCCCTGCACCCCTCGGCCCCCCGTGCGACCCATGTGTATGCGGACTGCTCGGCGTCGCTCCACCCGGCTTCCTCACACACCCCTCCCTGCTGTTCTGCATCAGCACCGGCTGATCCCACAAGCTCGGCTTCCCCGCAGGAATCCCTGCCACTGCCAAGTGCTCCATAAGAAACTCATACCGGGTGTTATACGGAGCGAGCGTGACGAAACGGCAGTCACCGAGCAGGGCTGGGGGTTTAAGGGTGCCCAGGTGCAGCGTGCAACTATGGCAGCTGCTTACAATGACTTGCCCAGCTGCTGCTACCAGGCATAGCCGCTCACAGGAGTCCACCCGGAGCAGCGTGCCCACTGCTCCCAGCACGATGGTGCAGTCGCAGCAGTTGCTGACGGACACAAGCCTGTGCAGCATGGGCAAGGATACTTCAGCACAACACCCCACAATTGGTTACACCTCTGTATGTTTCCCATTCTTTACATGCTTGGAATAAGTATTGGGCCATGCCCTAATTCTCTGCACTGCCATTTGCTGCCCCCGTCGCCATCGATTTGCACCCCAAGTTTCTGCCCCTGTGCTGCTCCTCACATACTAAATTTCCTCATACTAACAAAGTGGTTCGAATTATGTAATGGGCGCTGCCCGGCCCAAAAGCTGTGCCGTGAGAACAACAGCAAGCCTATGCACCAATAGCAAGGATACTTCGAACAACAGTCCACCAAGGGAGGGTGTCTCACTGGCTTTCTTAAGGAGGTTACACTGGTTCCCAACCTCACTGCCATTACTGGCAGCAGTAACCGTCACAGACCCTGCAGAACAAACAAGTGCGGATACAGAGCAGTCTACTAATCTGCAATCAATAAGAGGGTGCTCTGAACCCACCTAGACCCCAGGATCGGTCAAATTGCGGCAGCACCTGAATGAAGTCTGATCAGCGCAAAAAGCTGCCTCCCTGCAATTGTCCAACTTTGTTTCCAGGCTTCCCAGAACGCATTGAAGGTTCTATTCCCACCTTCGCACGTGCCATCGCCTCCACACCCCTTTATATGCACATGAAGAATGAGTAATTCCCCCTACTCTATCGTCTGTTTCTTTCCCAACAAATGCGGCCCCAAGGACCCTGCACACCATTGCGCAACTCCTACCACCATCCCTTCCCTCCTACCGCCCCCACCAACAATTCCCTCCTTTCAAACTCACCTAAGAGGTGCCAGTACGTAGATGTGGGCTTCTGTGCAATCCTGAATCAGCAGGTCTCCCATCTGTTCCACATCTCTAGGCCCCCTCAAAACACTGCCCCTGTAAACCCCCTGGATCTGATGCTCATCCACCACACCAAGTGCTACTGACACTGTACCCCGCACCGTATTAATCCGCATGCTACTCCCTAACCCATGCTGCCCAGCTGAACCACCCCCACTAGACCCAGGGCTTATGTGTGTCCTTACAGGGCTTAGTGAAGGGTTCATAAGGAATCCCTGCATCTGCTGCTGCTGTTGCTGCGTCTGTGGCTGCAGCAGCTGCTGCTGCAGATGGCCGTTCGCTGCATGGAATACCGGCGACTGTGGTGTAGCTCCACCAGCAGCAGCGGCGACACCAGGCACAGGGCTGCTGCTGCCAACCTCCCCCTTGTCCCTATCTACCCCTGCCACCGCTGCCGCGCCTGCTGCTGCTGTGATTCCTGCATGTGTAGGTGTTGCCCCACCACCACTTGAACCCCCAGGGCTAGCCGGTACAACACCCCCGCCACTACCACTTAACCAAGGCGAGCCTCCTCCACCCCCACCACTGCCCCCTGCTCCTCCCGGACCGCCTTCCAAAGCCACCGCTGCTGCTAGCCTGCTGCCAACACCCCCAGAAGGCCCCATCCCCCCAAAACCGCCACTGCTGGACCCTAGAATCCCAGGTGCAGCCACATGCTGCCAGCTGTGACTCATCCACACCATGACTTCTTCAAGTGAAGCTGCGCCTGCACCCTCCCGCAACCCAGGCATAGCACCACTCAAAGGCACCTGCTGCTGCTGCTGCCGCTGCTCCACACCACCGCTGCTGCTGCTGGTGCTTGGTTGGGCCCCCTCCCCGCCACTACCTCCTCCCCCAGCTGCTGCTACTGCTCCCCCGCTGGTGCTACCGGAGCTAGTCGCATCAGCCCCAGTCACAACCTGGACGAGGAACCCCAGCCGATCAAGCTCCGTAGCCGAAACCATGACTGGAGGCAAAGATGATGCCCTGCCCAAAGTGCTTGTCAAAGATACCAAGCTGCTGTTGCTGCCTCCCACACCTTCCCCCGAGGGCTGGCGCACTAAACCTCCACCTGCATCCCCACCAGTTGCTGCCCCTGCTGCTGCTGCTGCTGCTCCTGGTGCTGTGGCTGTAGCTGTCCCTTGATCCCCAGCAGACACCTCCTGTGAGCGCTGTGGCGAGTTGGAGGGATAAGCTTCCGCCTCCATTGCACTTGCTGATGGCGATGCACTTCCCACTGCTGCTGCTGCTGCTCCAGGAACATCTGCAGCTGCCCCTTCTTGTTCCATGGCGCTAGCATCTGCAGCCTGTTCCTGCTGCTGTTGGTGCTGCTTGCTTTGCGTTTGCTGCTCTTGCCGCAGGAGGCGCCAAGTTTCCAGGGGCTGAGGGTCGTCCAGGACTAACTCCAGCATGGTGCGCTGATGGCGCTGCAAGAACTCTCCATATGCACGAGCATAAGCCTGGTGCTGCCTGTGCTGCTGCTGCAACTGGCTCTTGATCATCATCCGAGAGTTGTGACTGTTAACAGGAGAGCCTGCAGGAACATTGCAAAATAGGACAGGGCTTCAGACACCTATGTTGTGAATATAGGAAGCACGAGGTCTGTTGTTACAAACTCCTGTCTTGTTGACAGCCTATGCAAAATGTGATGGGACTCGAGATCCCCAAGTCAGCACACACGGTACGCTCTACTTGGCAGGATAATGGTTCAGAATGAACCAGGCCAAGAATACCCTCTATCATGACTTGCTAGAGTGCTTCTTACTCAGCACTACCTTGCCTGTGCCTGCTACTGGTGCTCCGAGGCAAGTACATCAGGCTCCAAAAAAGCAAGCAAGCACAACACATGAAGCTAGTGTTCTTCATGACGGCAGCCACCATTGGAAAGGCCTGCATCTACCGAGTTCTACAGCGGCTTCGTGTTCAGCATTTGCCTACTGGAGCTCCCATACATGCCAGAACATGTCTTCCTGCTGGTTACAACCATGCTGCATCCAGCTACATGACCTGAACCTCTCCCGCACCTGCACCTCCCATTTGCTGGCAAACCCTGCAACACCCGGTTGCCACCCTAGGGGCCAGCAACCTTTGATACACAAAACCTACTAGAATTTGCTTGGCCAGCTGCACATGGTCCTTGAGTATGCCCGTACAATGCCTAAATGTCAGCTGCTGGTAGCTACCTTTTTGCTTAGCCACTTGAAAGTTGGATGCTGCAGGGGCATCAAGCTCCCACATACAAGAGCGGTCTATTTAAAGGAACACTTGACTGAGCTCGAATTCCGACTGCCCTGCATTTGTTTTGTATATAGTCGCCCCAGTGCTCCCTGGACCACAATAGACCATTGGATGCTGTGCTGTTGCTTTACCTGGTCCTGGACCCCCTTTGGCAGCAGCTGCAGCAGGGTTTGCATAGTCTGGCCAGTGGTCCTGCGTCTCCATCTTGTGCGAGTCTTTGCCATAAAGCTGCGCCAGGAGAAATAGGGCCAGATCATACAAGCTTACGCTGGAAACAGGAGGAGCAGTTGCTGGTGGGGGTTGACGGCTGACTGCTGCAAGCGTGTCCAAGAGCAACTGGCAGTGCTGCTGGTTGATTCCGAGCGCTTCAGCTGCGTCTGAAACGTTGACGACACCTGCATATGAAGCGTCAAAGAGCCTGGCATGAGAGTAAGTTCGCTCGCCAGTACACAATCAGATGGACAACCGAAGGCCAAGGGGCGACGTCCTAAGGCCACATGCTCTGCCAAGGAAAATACAAAGAAAAGGTTTCATAGTAGTGCTTACGTTCTCCATTCGCATCTATCGTCGCTGCTCCAGCAAGTCCTTTCACAAGACCGTGAAGAGTAGCGACTGACTCCAGCTGTGGGAGCAGGATGTTTCCAGGCAGCAATCCATACTGCAGCACGACATCCCGAGGCTTGATCACAGCATCCATCCTGCCCCACAGATATGGCTGCAGTGACCGTGTGGTGCCTTCTTAGTTGCAGTTGCCCTAAAGAGCCGCTCCAGATGGTACACCTGGCTGCCAGCAAGCGGGGACCATGCTTTTAAGGTGAAAGGAAGCAGCTAATCCCCAAATTATCGTGTCTGTTACTCGCGTCCCACTTCTCGGCCGCCTAAAGCATTCACGTTACTCGAAGCCTGACGCCCAATCATGGCAAATGCAACGCAAAGTCTTCCTAGCAGGCCCCGCAGCACAAGCTGGAGGCAGGCGGTTGCATGCTGTCAGAAGAGCTGTCATAGGCTTTGCAATGCATCGGTTGCAATGCAAACATCACTGTGGGCACAGGGGGTTTTAAAGGGACACTGAACCGTCGACCACCCAAGAGGGTCCCGACTTTACTACCTTCACTTCCAGCATGAATTCTTGAATAGGCTTTGACACTTAGGCCGTAACACTCTAGTGGACAGGCTTCCAGGTATCCCTTGATGCTGGTCCTGTCGATAGCTCCACTACTGCCATGTGGACTTGGTGCTAAGCCATCCTACTCTACCAGTCTGTTCACGCTGCCGTACGACCGTGAAGCTGCCTGCCTAAGTTGTACACCTCCATGAATGCAATCTAACTAATGAACGGCGCAAGGCTCAGGGTCCACCATGCCTTTCAGCGACTGCTGGATCTAAGCTTTGGTGGTTGACGAACTTGAGCAGAGAGGCCCAGTAAACGCATGCTGTTTACCTCCACGCACATGACTCGATAGTGCTATATATGGACAGCAAGACAGCAAGCTCCCTAAAAAAGTAATGCAGACCTTGCAAACACTGCCCATTAGCCAAGAGCCCAGCAAAAACTGTGCTGCTTACTAGTGCACAGGCACTACCATAAAACAGCTCCCTCGGCTGACCCGCATGGCAAGAGCCCCAGCAGCAGCATGCACCGCCCTTTGCTGTACCCAGCCCGTCCCAGTCCCATGCTCACCCAACACATCCATCAGTCCAAAAGACAACACCCACCATGATGAAATGAGCAGAACTGACACCACTCCTCCAGAAAAGGAGTTGCACATGCAAGAGGTAACCACCAGCTGACACGCTGCTCATGAGCTGATACTCCCAACACGACCCCACCCCAATATACATAGGTTGCAATGCAGACTATAGTGGGCATTATCAGTTGTAGGAGTCAGCTGCCCAGCTCGGATGATCAGTATCCCAGCAAAGCCGGACAGCAGTATCCCAGCAGAGCCTGACAGCAAGTAGGAACCTTGCCTACCTTGTCTACCATTCCCCCCTCCTACACCCAGCTCAGAATCATTCTGGTACTTCCAAGGCTAAGCATGCAAACGCAACTAGACCTCCTTTGTCATTACCCCACGCCAACCTCATCATAACACCTATATGTACACTCATTACATATGCTTGACCAATGCATAACCATGCGCAGCCGACAAACGATTACGATTACAATATGGCCCCTCAAAGAGGGTGCCTGTGCGGGGCCAACCTAGGCTCCATGGGCAAAAATATTGGATGTATTCCACGCATGTATCAGCATGGAAGTCAGCAGCTTGCTGAACTGGTATGCGAACACCAACAAACAGTAGCGGTGGGGGGACAGCACCATGCTCTTTGCACAGCTCACACTCAAACCATATGCTGCACCCTGACACTTGCAACCAGCGACCATCATGGCCCACTACAGTAGGGAGTTATGTAAAGGTCCAACACATAATTGACAGCAATATAACTCATTCCTCAACATTAACTCACACACACACACATGGGCACACTTGATCTGTTAGGAAGAAGCCCTTGTCTGACAACACCCAGTCACCCCCGGGGCAGCTGAAGCTCCTCTACACTGATTCCAAACATGTAACGAAAAGCATCACAACAAGGAGAAATCCACCATCCCATATAGCAAAACAGGAACCCACACAGCCAAGGCTGCACAGTGCACGGATTGGTTTCAAAAAAGGCAAAGCAGCAGACCAATATACCAGATGCAAGATGACCCCATAGTAGTGACGCACCAGCTGGGTATGCACACTCCACAAGCACAAGTTCCCACATCCTTCATGCAGCAGTGGACCTGGAGACCAGCACCAACCTGCGGACAAGTGCGTGTACACTTTGCCTTGAGCTGCATGTCACATATAATAGAATTACTTATCACCCCAGGCAGACAACAGGGCAGTCACAACTACATCCACCTGAGGTACAACAGCGTGTACACCTTCCCTTAAGCTGCATGTGATATATAATACAATTACTCATATATGGCGATGCTTGCACGGCCTGAAAGACGTGGAACGCTGCCTCATAAGGACACCAGCCATGAGCTGCCACTGCTCCAGCATTGATCAGCATTGATCAGCAGCAACAACCCCAAGTTAGCCAACAGATCCACAAGTGCCAACATGCAATTTCAGACAACAACACAGCAGCCAGCTCAAGAATTGCAGCAGCAACTGCATGCCACTGGGACACTTTAAGCAAGTCCTGCTGCTGTAACACTTGCCGCTGTTTGCTCCATTCCTGCTGCTGTTGCCAACTCTGGTGCTAGAGACAACCTCCCAGGTCTCAGATTATGTTCTCAATGCCACAAAGGCTGGAGACCCAGCTGCTTATCCCCAGCACACGTGTCAAGGCAGAAACCAGACAAAGCCATGTATGTCTGGCCACCCTTGACCAGTCTATGGATGCAGCAGTTAATGGTGTTAATTGACACACTACCCGGCCATACCAGGTCGAGCACAGCTGCTTGACTCCACACCTTGCGCCCAATGCTTGCTGAAAACTTGCCATAGCTGAGCCATGGCCATGGGCAAGACTGTGGGAAATTATTTCGGGCCTGTCACAAGGAGTGAAAAGACCGCTGCTGCTGGAACTAAGCTGTTCTTTCTACACAGCAAGCCATCATTGAGAAGTAAACATACAGTGCTTCTGCTGAAGCTTTCTATAATGGAAGGTCTGGATCCACCCTAGACTGCTGAACGTGGCAGGTAGTTGTTTTGCCCCTGCAGAGAGCCTTACTAATCGCAACCCCCCAGTGACAGGAGGACACCACACCAACCACCTTCTACAGTAGCACTGCCCAAAATTGACTGCCAGCAACAGTTGTCTGGCATGAAGAAGCTTAAGTAGCCCATGCATGGTACAGTACATTTCCAGGTACCTCCAGAGGCTGCTCGTAAACCTGCTGCCGGGGGCAGCCATGAGCCTTAGCTCTCATTGGCGCCAATAATCGCCTCCACTGCCAAAATCCTTCTCTGCACTGTAAACCTCCCATTCCACTTTTGCACCATATCCTGGCGCAGCCGTTCCCCTGCTGTGTCGAAGTACTCCTGCAGTCTAAAGCGCGACCGCGCGCGATATCGGGCACACAAGTGGCACTTCTCTGTGTCTACACTGCCTTCGTTCTCAGCTATGCACAACGTCGCTCTGTCGAACAATGACCCATCTTCCAGGTGCATTATCTCCTCCATGTGGCTCTTCAGGTAGGCTATGAAGTCCCTGGCAACACCAACATCTACGGCAAAGTTGCACTCATAAATTACACGCCGATCCACTTTTGGATCAACTGCCTGTATGACCTTCATATCAGTCTCCATTGTGGCCAAAGACACTCTGTCTTTTGAGCAGTTGCAAGCAAAGACAGCCCTAGTTCTGCTGCCACTTCCGAGATGTGGCCACAAGGAGGAATTACAACAACAATTGCAGACAGCGGAAGAGGAACCATAGCTGCTTTCTTGTCCCAGGAGCGTGCCTTCAGCTGGGTCAATCCAGGGGAGCGTAGTAGGCTATTGGTGTGCTCATTGGTATGCTCCGCAATCAACGTTTGAGCTTCCCGCCCGCCGACCAGTTATGTTCACCGACTTATGAATTCAGCTCGGTGTATGCTTTGCTCGAAGATCTTTTGTGGTCGAGTATGTCCTGCGTGCCTAGTGCAGTACAGTGCTGCATGACGCCCCTCCCCCTGAACCTTGCCACAGACTAGTTGTTCCGATAAAAGACCCAACGGGGCGCATACTGGGCGCTGCGCTTCTGAATTCAGTATTATACGTCATCCAATTAAGCAGACCCTTGTTATTGCCCATAGGATGCACGAAAACATACCTGGCTGGGACCTGAAGTGGCGACTCCTGTGCAAATGGTGCCAACAGAGCACGTTAGCCCGTGGTGATAGCCCATCCATCCTGGAAGTGAATGTTAGTGAACTCTGACCTGCCGAGATAGATACAACCAGTCACCACAAGTCCAGCAGTAGGTAGGTTGGAGCTAATAGTGCAGGCGTTCTGCCAGCAGTACACATGACTCCATCACCAGACTAGAGAATTAAAGACCTACGCAACGCAAAGAAGAGGGGAAGTCCTTTCTCCCGTAAGCTAAGCATCCCATAGGCATCCTCCAAATTCCCACCATGTGAACCAAACTCGTGCCATGTAAAAGTGATTGCAGAGGAATTCCCACCCACGTGCTAACGTGCATGCAGACTCAACCAGCAGTAGAGGCTGATTCAAAAGGCTGAACCACACAACACAGTGCAGCTATCTTGCTCAGCATCCAGACGCCATGATTGCTTGGTCGTTCCAACTTAGCCGGCTTGCCTGCAGCCACCCCTTGCCAGCTTCTTTGTACCCCTTGGTTGGTGTGCTGGCCGTCTTGGGTGGTACATATGCGGTGGACTTACTGGACATCCTGCTTGGTTGGTGCTCTGGATTGTGTTTGATTTGGATACACCCATCAGTCTCCTGCTGGTGATTTGTTTGCCGTGTCCGTAGTTGGATGTCTGCTTGGGTATTCCTCTTGCTTGGTGGTATGGATTCCATTGTTTTTGGACCCATCCGCTGGTGTGTTTGGTCGTTTCGACCTAGCAGCCCTTTGCGGTTGCCGCACCTTAAATTTTTGTTTGTTTGTTTGTACTTGACTGGACATTGGTCAAACCCAACTTGAGACACTGCAAATGATGGTGCACCCATGGGAGTGAAGACCGCAGATAGAACCAGCAGGGGTGCCTGCCCTAACGCCTTCATGGGTGTTCACACCCTCAAACAAACAGATCATACATTAGGCAATGGGATGCTGGTGAGGGTATCGCCACCCTCTAGGAGCCAATGGTGCCTCACTGTGATGGGGCCATTGGGCAATCTGGTAATTTGGTGGATTTAGGGTGGGCTGGTGGCAGCCATTGTTTGAGCTTGGACAGGAAATTGAGTATGCCGTTGGAGCCTAAGTTGGCTCCTTGTGGGTGGCGCTGCCCCCACCGGCGCCCCGCTTTGACGGGGCCATTTGGTAATTGGTAATTGGTTCTGCCAAACCATTGTATGGACCCTTCCACCCCCTACTGGTATGGGTCACAATGTGCATCATGTTATATTGAAAAGAAGTGATAACTCTGAGACAACACCAGGCTCTAGGGATTCCAATAAACCAAACCAACTAACATTTACTTGAGCCAACTTATTTCTGTCTTCTGGGTCTCGCCAAACCCATCATCACAACTTACAAACTATCAATTGCTGGCCAGCTAATGAACAAATCCCCCTGATTACACACATGATCTCAAAAACTGTCTGTATTGCCGCTCGCATGACATGTAAGATAGATGTTGTCCTTGCCAGAAAACTGGGCCATTCAGACTGGTACAGACACAAATGCTTTGACTGCATTGATTGCAACGGTCCCCTTGCCTCTGGCATTTTACATGACCCTGCTTCACCAGCTTCCCAAACTGGTGAGTTTGTGTAGTGCCTGATAAACACCAATTACCAATTACCAATATGCCTGATAAACACCCCTCTACCCACACCCCAGGCCCCCTAATCCTCCATCGATCCAGCCTAAAAGTCACTGAGTGCCTCATTAGTATAGGGACAACCAAAGGGTACAAACACACTACCAGCCGGGGTACAAACACACTACCAGACACACTACTAAGGGTCTGGACCAATGCACCCTGGCCAATGTTGAATAACCGCAGTTTTAAAGAAAACATGGGACAACCCCAAACACATCCTCCCCCCCATTGCTCACCTAGAGAACCCCTAAAGACTACCAAAACTTCACACAAAATGTTATTAATTCATGACCAATACCAAACTACTTCACACTACCCTTTGCTACATATGACCCTGGGCGGCTGGATACTGCTACAAAAGCAAGGAAGAGGCCAGAGAAAAAAGCAAGGTACTGTGAGCCTCGGTTTTTAGAAAGCTGTACACCTGTACAAGGCCGCTGCAAAGCCGTGCGTTTGCAATCATGTATCGCTGTATCACTACCCGTTAATTGACAAGTACAACTTGGCTATCGGTACAGCACCCTTACCCTTGGTCCCTTCCCCATAAGAAACAGGTTGTACAAACAGTTACATGGTGCTCAACAGGCAGCAAAAGAATAACATACAACTGCGTGGTTGGCCCTCGTCCGTCTATTGTCATGCTGTGCCTCACCATGACATATGTACCAATAGAAAAGGCCCAAGGAATGCCCTCCAGCCATGCCGTATGTGATGCCAGGATCAATCCGTCCCACCCCAGTGTGATGTCACAGCTTGGGGTGCAGGGCCTATGGCACTTTTGCCATGGCATATGTAACAATATCCAGCCCCGCCAAGGGTAACTGCAGGCGTGTTCGCCATACACTGTTTGTTGAATCACTTTCGGGCCTGTTTCAGCGAGGTTGTACCGCCTGTCAGGCAATCACAAACAGACTCAATCCTACTTAAGTAATCAAAGCAGTCACTAGTGTAGTTTCTTGGCATCGTACAATGGACTATTGCAATGACAACAGAACAGCCAAACCCTTCCTACTCTGCTCACAAGAAGCTCCAAGAAAAAAGAGCTTAGAAAGTGTTTTTGTGCCCGATGCCCAAGGGGAAGGATAAAACCCCAAACCACGACCACTCAAAACACCATACAGACACTCCCTGTCCTATGTTTGGTAGGCCACCTGGAACCAAAACCAAGCTTGGCCCCATACGGTTGGAGCTCTCACACCACAAACATACGGTTGGAGCTCTCACACCACAAAAATGGCAGCACTGGCCCCATGTCCATCCTCCTCCTGCAAACATTCTGCAGAAATATATACATCCGTAACTTCTGATGGCGGTTTTCTACTATGCGCGAGGAGCTACAAGTGCTCCTCTAGGAAGACAAAAAGAAAAGAATGCTTTACTGTACAAAGCCCATGTCCTGTGTCTCTACTGAACTGACCCCCGCCTCAGTGTGATTGCTCTCCATTGTTCCGCTTCTAACGCTATACTCCAGCACCAGCGCCCTTCTGACCAGTACTGCGTACCTACTGCTTTGCAGAAGTGCTTCGCCTCACAACTAGCTTTCCATTGGCATCTCTTGGACCAAAACTGACTGGGCTAAACAAAAACAAACAAATTTTAACGTCCGGGTCCAAGACTGGAAGTCGAGACGACTCATCGGACGGCCTTGCGACGACGGTGTTGCCCTGTTGATCAGACACCCAAGAAGACGCTCCAAACGCTTTGAAGCATGCCCACACAGAAGCTGCTAAGGACTGTGTGGTCCCTTAGGCGTCTGCTAACCGCTCTATCCCACGGGCAAACACGTTGACTATGGCCGGCCGGACGGACATGTCCACGGCATCCATCTCATATAGCTCGCCATCAACGTTCCAGCAGTTGCGCTTGTGGCCGCCACAGGTGACCTGCATCACAAACAAACAAACAGTTAAGGTAAGGCAACCGCAAAGGGCTGCTAGGTCGAAACGACCAAACACACCATCGGATGGATCCAATAACAAATGGATTCCAGACCACCAGCTGAAAAACACCCACTCAACCACGAATCTATCTAGGGAACATAATGCATCACATGACAACAAAAAACAATAAGTTATACTAATGCCAGCAAACCATCTGGGGCAGGGCTTCTCCATTGCTCACGGGTAGTGCACAGTCGACAAGAGGCCAGGCAGAGTGGACAGATAACTATGAGAGCAATGACACCAGCGATAGGAGTCGGCGGAACTCCTGGGAGAGACAGCAATGGCAAACGCTGTCTTTTCGACAGCTCAGGATGTGGTGTCTATGGCACTTTGGCGACTTAAAACGATGGCAGATAGCAGTATTGTCTGCTTCTATGTGCTAAAATGCAGCAGTTATGCTGCGGTACCATACACCGAGCAGTGGCCATATTTAATATGATGAACCAATGTCACTAGATCATGATTGTTGCATGTAATTTGAGGCTTTGAGCAGCCAGCAGGTGCAACACTTGCCGTGACAGAAAACACAACCATGCCTGTCATTATGACCGCACACATTACGTAATAGTGAATAAATCAGCCTGCATTATTCAGCTTGAAGAAGAAGAAGGAGAAGAAGAAGAAAGCTGCATGAAACAGTGGAGGGACTGGCTGATGACAGATTGAGATGCAGGACCTATAGCACTTTCCGTGGCATGTCAAGGAGACTGTGTGCAAGGAATGGTGGGAGCAGGGGGCTCGGGCACCCCACAGGCCCTAGCAGACTAGTATTCTCCTATCTCTGGTAACATCATGTGATGTCATGTTTATGAACCCACCTGTGTGCTTGTGACATGCAGCACATCCACGTAAGGCAGCATCCCCGGCCAAACCCCAGTATGACTCAGCCGCAGCAAAAACCTGAAGTACTGCAATCTGCTGCACTTGCGCACCAACACCAGCACCAGTCGCCCATCAGCAAGGTGTGCAGAAGGCATCAGCCCACGAGTGGACCTGCAAGCAGCAGTAACACCAGGCATTAAGGGATGTGAGATACAAGCAAGGACACAGGCATCAGGGATGTTATGGGCATAATAGAAGGCAGAACCCGTGCTGCCCTGCAAGCCCCGGGGTTTCGGGTCCCCAACGGGCCGGCACAGTGGGCGCACAAAAGTCAGCAAATCGTCTGGGGCCGGGCTCCTCCTTTTGCTCACGAGTAGTGCACCGTCGACAAGAGGCCAGGCAGGGTGGGGAAATAACAATAGAAGGCAGGAGGACATGCACCTATCCAGAAATCACGGTGCTCAAGCCACGGAAGGCATCAGCCCACGAGTGGACCTGAAAGCAGCAAAGACCCAGGCATCAAGTGAGGAGAAACAAAAGCAGAATTATAGGCTTCAGGGATGTGAAGGGCATAACAGACGGGGGAGGACATGCCCCTCTTCATTTACTCAGGGTGTTCGGACCAGCAAAGGCACTAGGCCACCAGTGGACTTGCAAAACACAAAGAAAGTAAGCAAGGACACCTGCATCCGTCAGCTGCAAAGCAGAGTATGATTCTGGAAGACAGCACATGAATTCAGAGCCCCAGCATGTCCAGCCATTGTAGTATGTTGGAGCTAATTATGCAGACGTTTAGCAAACCTCCAAATATGTAAGACCAATGGGAAGCCTTGCAGATGTGAGTCACCCACCCACCCACCCCACAAACACTTGCCACCTCCATATTCCTTGAATGCACCCTGCACCACCAAGCTTGGAGGCACAAAGCGTGCGCTGCATGGCAAAGCTGTGCATTGACCTCTCCCTTCTAGAAAAGCCACCCTGCTTGGGCTATATGGGATTTTCTAGTTTGCTCCCATAACCCACAACCTGCACAATTCCCCACCCTCAGCTGGCAGCAGCGCAATGCACAAGGCATACATACATCTAGTCCACCTCCAACCGCCAAGCTGTACTGCCTTGCCACTCACTTGTCACTCCTGCAGCTGGTGACGACGCACATGATGCTGGTGTACCGCCCCTCCAACTTCACCCATCCAGGACCAGGAGCACCAGCAGCAGCACTCTCAACATCCCCTTCCCTGCTGCTACTGCCTCCATGGGCATTTCTGCCTGAACCACTGCTACTGCTGCTATTGAGGATGCTGGGTTGCCCCCCTCTCCCTTTCTCTTCCTCTCCATCCGCCTGCTGCTGCTCCTGCTGATGATGGGGTCGTGCAACTTTCGCAACTTCAGAAACACCGTGCTTGGAATTAGCACAACCAGCCTCAGGCCTCCCCTGCTGATATAGACTTGGTGGTTGCTGCTGCTGGTGGTGGTTGTGGCCCTGCTGCTGCAACTGGTGTAAGTGTTGACGCTGCTGCTGCTGCTGCTGCCCCTGCTGCTCCTGTCCGCCAAACTCAGCCCTCCACTGTTGCTGTTGCCCTAGCTTTTGCTCTTCAACTAGCTCCGGCGGCTGATGCTGCTGCAACTGCAGCTCATGCCAGCTTTGTGTTCTCAACAAAGCTGCGGAGCTACATGTACGGCAGCTAGCGAAGCACCCCACACTCTCCACAGAGCTTCCCTTAACCCCTAACACCTGCCGCCTAGCAGGGCTTGACCTCTGAAACCACCATCCACGCCCTAAAGACCTAGGCGAAAGCGGTGTACCTGAGTGTTTGAGGCTTTGCAGGATGCTTTGGCTCTGGTTTGATAACGAGGGTGGCCCGGGGGCAGTTGAGGGGTTGGTCCATGGGCAGATAGGGTTTGCCTGCTCAGCTTCCGCTCTAGAAATTCCGAGTGCCGATGGGGATGACGCTGGAGGAGAGGGTTTAGGGGGTTGGGTGAGCGCCCTTGAGAAGCTAGGGCTTAAGAAGTACTTCTTATGTGCGGAGAGGTCCGGCAGAGAGGATGCCTTGGACATCAAACCACTGAAAGGAGACTGCCGGCTCCGAGAGAGGGGAGATGAGCATCCCACGCTAGCTGCGGTACCGATAGTAGTGCCGCCAGAAAGGCTGAGGTAAGATGCTCTCTGGGCAATACAAGGCGATGCTGGCTGGTGTGGGGCTAGGAAACTGCTGGTGCTGCTGCTGCTGGTGGTGGTAGTAGAGGAGGAGCTAGTACTACAGCTGGTTCCAGCTGAAGTGTTGCTGGTGGTTGCCAGTAAAGGCTGATCCATATCATCTGCTGACATTCTCCCATCCCCTTCACCTATGCAGCTGCTGCTGCTGCTGGTGGTGGTGATAGTACTGTAGCTCTTACTGGTGGTTGCTAAGAACGGCCCAATTGTATCCTCTGCTGGGCTCCTCCCATCCTCTTCACCTATGCCATTGCTACTGGCACCCTCCCCAACGCCATCGTTCTGTCTGCTCTCCCTGACCACCCTGCTGCTGCTGCTGCTTGTGCTGGTAGTAATTTGATCAAAACGTTCAGCGGCAGCAGCAGCGGCTTCAACGGAACTCTCCTCTGTCAGCACAGGAAATGCCAAACCCTTCAAGCCTCTCTTGTCTCTCCTACTGCTGCTGCTGCTACTGCTGGTGGCATCCACAACCACAGGGTGCCGCTGCTGCCCAACACCCACACCCCCCAACCTACTGCTCCTGCTACTGCCAGCCGTGCTAATGGACACACTGCTACTGCCTACCTTCCCCTTGCTGCTACTGCTACCGAGGCTAACCCCATTGGCACTACTACTGCTACTGCTGCTGGTACTGCTGTTGCCATTGGCATGGCAGCTAGTTCCAGGCAGCTCCTCAGCTGGCAAGTACCAAATCGTAGCAGGGTAACTTCTCAGCAGCAAGAAGCGCACGAAACCTGCGATGTCATACCTTAGTGGCCCCATCCATCGGAGCCTCTCACTTAACCCCAGAACATCACCCAGGAACCCCTGACTAGCCACGCACACAAACGGTACATCTGCCTCAGCTCCAGCAGCTGCTTTGGTAGCCCCAGGCTTACTCGCATTCCCTTTTGGCGGCTTTGCCCCCCACCCTCGTTTGGTATGCCCAGGCTGCCCTCCCCGCTGCTCTGTCAAAGGCAGCAAGGGCTCTTTCCTCTGCTTCTTAAACAGTCGGCACCACCAGAATTTGCCACCTCGTTGCTGTGCATGCTGCTGCTCTGTTCCATCTTCCATTCCACCCCCCTGCTCAGACGCTCGCTGCCCTCCCACCCCCTCCACCACGGCCTCCTGCTGCTTCTCCTGCTGCTGCTGCTTGTGGTACTGAGCTTCGCCGGCTGCTGACCTTACTGTGCTCATGGCAGCATCCATTACTGCCGCTGCTTCTGCTGGTGTTGGTGTTGCTTTTATCCCAGCCATGACTGCTACATCTAAAGGCGTGGCATCTCCCAGTATGATGTGTAACACAGCAGTCAGAGGGTCCCGCGTGCCATGTAACCTGCAGGACAAACACAACCAGATACCACACGTAAGAGACAACACGATCAAGTACCACATGTAAGAGAAAACACGATCAGATACCACACGTAAGAGAAAACACGATCAGATACCACACGTAAGAGAAAACACGATCAGACACCACACGTAAGTGAAAACACGATCAGATACCACACGTAAGAGAAAACACGACCAGTTACCACACGTAAGAGAAACTTGCCTCTCCCTCTCCATCCCTGCTCCTCCTGTTTCCTGTCCTCCTGTTCTCCTCTCCCACACCCCACCTGTCCCCCTCTCACACCCCTACAGCTAGGGCCTTCCAATTGCCCTGCCTGTCCCAACCTGCCCTGACATTTTACTGCTTCCGCCTCTGCACCTGCTTCAGCGCATTTAGCAACAACTGATAAGCACACATCTACACTTTTCCTGCTACAGCCTTCAAATACCATTTTGAGTACATAGTGGCCCCCTCTTAGGAGTCATGTCCTGTCATCATACCTGCCTGTCACAGGACAGACCCAGGTTCGATTCCTTGTAACGGCACTTCTTGTCCTAACCATTGTCTGCCTCGATACAGGGTAGAGCGGTGTCGCTTCTGATTGAAGCTCGATTCCTACATGCAATTCACTCTCTGTTCTAACTTAGGTATTCAAGCATGTCCCGTGCTGCACTTTGCATTGACAGAGCCTTGTCTCATCCTTCTCCTTACAGACACCCATCCACACACTCCTCCAACCCAATTTCCTTCCTAGCCTGGCCCTTGATATCAAGCTGCAGCACCTTTCTCGCTAAGTGAAACTATACCATTACCTGGACCTCAACAGGCCCTCAACCAACCTTCCCTTTGCCCCTCATCCCCTTTCCGTTTCCCCAACTTACGTCCATGCTACAGCATCTGTTGATCCAGCTGGTATATGTGCCAACCTCAATCTCAACACAGCCTCTCCACCACAGCTGCTGTTCTCTAACACTCCTGAAAGCACCTCTGAGAACAGTCCATCCCCTCCCACTGCTACCACGCCATCTAGCTGCTGCAACTGCTGCTGCGTTAGAGACGCTACAACGCGATGTGCATGGCCCTGTAGAGAGACACAGAGCAAAGCAGAAGGTGGGCCTCTTATTGAATACATGTTTGAGAAAAGGTCCCCTACAGGTTTAAAGTGGGATCACTGTTGTGCACTGTTCATTCATCAGCATATTTCTTACTACCCCCAGCCCACCTCGCTGCTGCAGCTGCTGAGAGCTAAGAAAGCTACACACACTGTGCGTGCCCCTGTCAGGGGTAACACAGCAAACCATGCCATGCATTCAAACACAGGTTTCGACGGATCCCCTAAAGCTTTTGAAGTGGAATGCATTCATTATTATCATTATCATGTTCCTTACTACTGCCACTCAATTGTTTCACCTCACCATAAGGTGCAATGTCTAAGGCACTTTTGCTATGGCGTATCATGAATGTTTAATAATACCATCACCCATCTAGCTGCTGGACCTGCTGCCGGCACCTCAATGGCATGACCCCATGAAATATCACAATTGTTACGCTCCCATTGCATAGTACAGCAGAATATTCAGAGCAACACCCACACCTAGCTGCTAAACCACATGCCTAGGTAAATATTGTCACCACTTCTGATTGCATGCTGAAGACAACCCGTATTCTGCTCCATTTCGCTGGGTTTTTTTGACGACTTGAGGTGTAGGGCCTATGTCACTTTTTGTTATGGCATATCATGAAATGTAATCATAAAAAACAACGCCCACACCAACAGCCACCCCCTCCCTCTTACCGCTGCCTGTGTCTCCACCACCTCGCACTGAATATGAGCCTTCATCATGATGGGCTCAGCCACAGTCTCCCACACATGGGGAGCCTTCCGCTTTCCACCAAATGGGTTGATAAACACCAAAAGCCGCTTCGGCCTGCAAAACACGGATGGGCGCCAGCATAGACTTCGACATTCTATCGATAGAATGTGCCATTTGTAGTATTGAGAAGCCCTAATAACAGATGGTTAGCAATGTGCTGGATTACTGGCTAAGGTCAAATTGTTGCCCGAGCAGAGTCCTGGCCAGCTCTAGCCCGCACAACCAGAAGAACTCAGGACCCTTCTGCCTGCCATCTCGTCTTCGGCATGCCATCAGAAGCGATGAGAACATATGCCTGAACATGAGGTCCAGCAGCTACGTCAAAAGCGTCCTTCATTCCTAATCCCCAAACCTACCTGTGCTGCTAGAGTGCCACCTGCTTATCTAATGCAGCACCCACTTGTCGCAATGATAAACATCAAAATTAAAGAAATCAAAAAAATCATTATGATCTGCCTTGAAGCTGTAGCAGATGAGCCCTGAGCATCATCCATGCATGACCCCCAGATTGCGCCGCCTCGCTGTTGTTTGTAAAGACTTACAGAGCTGCTGGGCCTATGGCACTTCTGCTACGGCATGTCACGAAATGTAATGATAAACTCATCCACAGCTAACATACTGGATGGAGTTGTGCCGCGGGCGCTGCACGGCCCAAAAGCTGTGCAGTGATCTATCTCATATATTATGATCCCCAGCTTACCTGTGCTGCTGAAGTGCCAGCTGCTTATCTAATGCTGCCACCCAGGCCTTAGCCTGCTCAGGGTCTTCGCAGGAGAGCTGCAACTGCTGCAGACCCCATAGCCAGGGTTTTGCAGGGTGACGCTCCAGGACCTGAACCTCAAGGTAGTGACGCTGCACACATAGAAAGCCAATGCACAGAAGCAACACATTCAGCACCCTGAGCGCTGAACCATGCACATGCCAAATTTCTAGGACAGTACAACTGCTGCTTGTATAGAAAGGCACGCACGCAGTTAGCAGATGTATTCTTGAACGTCATGATGCAAGTACATGCTAGCTGCCAACACAGGAAGCTGTCCTACTCATGTGTGTAACAGCTTACCATGTAGAGCCTATGGCACTTTTGCTATGGCATTTATGAATATGAAACTCATGGGGATTGGTAATTGTTCCTGCTATTGCGCAGCATGTGTGAAGCATTCCAGCTAGGAGCCACGCACACAACAGGGCCAAAACTACCTCCATGCAGGTTGGCAGTACATGCGCCAGACTTGACCAAAAAGCAAGAGTGTACTTATAATAAGGCCCCACACCTCAATATGGTGCGGGGCCTCTAGCACTTTTTGCTATGGCATATCTAGAAATGCAATACTAACAAGAGTGTATTATCTGGGATGTGGAACGGGACACATGCCCATGCTAGATGACAGGCATCATGAACGGAGCTTTGGTTAGCGAGATGAGGCGTGACTTCGCAACATGCATCGGCAGCACTTTTACCTTAGCTTGTGATCCAGTCTCTTCTCTTCAACGCCTTCCATGTTTGATATATAACCTATCCTACATTGTGCTTTGTAGACAAGGCGGCCCTTGGAAAGATTTGGAAAGATGACAAAAAGAGCTAAAGCATGCTGTCTGTACAGCACTTAGCTATTATCTAGGACCCTGGCTGTCTGGCTGTCTTTTGCTCTCCTCCTCTTAGCTCTCAGCCTCGATATCTCCCTCTCAACACAATATCAAACTCTGTTGGAGTCATGTGCCGGGTCTGCACAGTCCGAGGGCCGTGCAATGACCTATCTCACGTAAGGAGCTATTACTGGTTGGAATCATGCTCAGGTGCTGCACGGCCTAGTGGCTGCGCACTGGTCTCTCTCAAAATATGAGGAGTTACTACTTGGCAGCAACACTGAAATCTGTACTGACCTTTCTGTGTGGCACCGGTAGTGCTCTGCAATATCTCTTGACGGGCAGGTAGCGCACACCCAGCACCTCCTGGTATGGATCTGCAAGTGATTGCAGCGCGCAGGAACTGTCAAATGGTCATACTGAGGAGACTGCTGCCATGAATTTCATCAGATTACAGGTGCTTGGCTACAAGCCTGCAGAGCTCGCCATGTCTTACATCGTAGAACATTGGGATGTGAGCAAAACCCAGCATGCTTTCTTGGAATGTCCCGGTGGAAATGGGCACATTTTGAGCCACAAAGTGGAATTGGCATGCTGCAGGAACTCATACTACATGCACTTAGGATGCACAATTGTGTTGCTGATAGGATTTCCCTGTGTCATTGCAACATACTGCATGTTGCTTTGCTGCCAGGGCTCTGCCGTAGAGCAAGCAGCACATGATGTGCATGAGACCCTTCGCTTCTAGACCCGCTGTTACACTTACAGTGCCTGTACAATGACGGTGCACTAGCTGCAGCAGGCGCCCAACAGCACCGTAGGCAGGTCCCTAAGAGAGAGCCACAGCAGGGAGGAGGCGGAGCTGCTGGATCCGCAGGTTCCAACGAGAACCCTAGCTGGTCGCGTACAAGTACCACGGGCAGGTCCGAAAGCCAGAAAGACGCGGCGGACCCTGCGAATGATGGAGAAAAAGTAGGAAGGTTAAGGGCAGTCATGTCGATGTCGTCCGCCAAGGTGAACACTTAGCTCATGCGATAGCAGACCCTGGCTATGACCTACCTTCTGCTTTAGCATCAATGCTGTCGCGCCGAAGCATCCTGCGAATGAGGCGAAATGTATGTTACAGGGTGACTTACACAAGCTCATCGGACCATTAGACAAGTTCAACGCCATGCGCTGCCATGTGAATGCAGGGTACTCTGACCGTGGTACTTCACATCCCACTCACTGTTCCTCGGGGCTCCTATACATCAGAAATGGGGCATGCAGGCCTTCGACCTTATGAGCGCCTTGGACACCCATATTTAGAGCTCTAAAGCGCACATGCGTGCCCTAGAAGGCCGTCAGAAGACACCTTATTGTCTCAGCATACACATTACGACGCATTAATGCACTTGCAACTGTCCAAGGCTGCCGCGTGTCCGTGAAAGCTCGCGGTATAAGCATGTACAAGGTTCAGTGTTCACGGACGAAGCAGCGATTAACCCCACATCTAAATACAGACAACCACTTTGATCGCCAACGCTGCTTGTCAAAGGCGCGTCGAAGGACTCATTGACCTGCCGCGGGCTTCGCTCTGCTAGGAAAGGACCCAAAATGATCCAGTCACCCAGCAAGTGCCACCTCATACTGCACAAACTAAAGACAGTGAAGCCAATGCCTTAGTGAGAGCGCACCTTATTTTTCTGATATTCCCATCACAGCATCTACCATATTTTCTTTTGCACATGTAAACCACCCGCCGGCTCAAGGCTGGGCATCGCACCGTCACTAGCGAATATGAAGGTTTACCCGACCTGCAAGCACTATAAGTATTTGTTGTAAATGAAACACGCTCAGGTGCTTCAGTCTGACCGCATGGCTTCATGGCAGGTGTTGATACTCCCGCGGCTGGCCATGTCATGGAGCACTGCTTGCCTCTGAAGTGCCGCTGTTGTCAGTCGCGGTCCTGTCCTGCTTCGTAAAGGTGTGCTGCAGCGACGACAGCCTATCCACATGCGTTTTTGTGCTGGGTTTACCAGGAGTGGGGCTAATGACGAAGCCATGCGCTTGGCAGTTAGTGGCACGTGCTTACAATCCAATTCATGCATACACCCCAGGTGGAGTGTTGCTGGAAAAAGCATAGGGCCCTATTAGATTGTTTCCAACTTTGCTCTGCAGTGGGTAGCTCCTGGGAGGAGGGCACAGCAACCACCTACCATTTCAGGAGCACCAGCCTACTAACACACCAGCAGCCGCAGTAGCAGCAGTGACTGCACAGACAGCTTAATATAGATTTGTTTCTATTTGCGTCCTGCCCTTACTGTTATAGTCACGGTCCCCGCTTTTTTCTTAAAAGCAGTGGTCTTGTTACCGTGCTAGTTTAGTGCTGTAATGCCTGGTCCATCTCTATGATGGCGAGTACAACATGAGTGGTCTTGTATAATCGCAGTGTAGATGGAGTGAAGCCTCGGGCAGTTGCCACACCTCAAATGTTTCCTTTTCTACCTAGCCCCTGGCGCGTGGCCTCTAAGAGAGCACCCCATATGCCAGTGCACGTACTGACCAACATCAGGCATGTTCAACACATACGATAGCAACCTCCCAGCCTCTCTGAGCTGTCCTCCTTCGGACCCTCCTTTCAGGACCTATTACCCGACCAGGATCAGGAGGTGAGATTGTTGATTCTAACCCTTTTTATGGAGTGCCCATGGATCCTAGGTTAGCTCCGTACGGGTGCCTGTGTTGACGGGCCATTTTGTGATCGCATTCGTAACCTGAAGAGACAGATGTGATTACAGTGTGGAGGGGTGGGGTTTCCAGCTGGGTGAAGGTGAAAGAGAGAGACAGAGAGTGTCGCCAGTACAGAGCAGGTCTGGAGCGAGGGTAGTTCACAGCAGCCACTACTGGCACACATTATTACTTCAGCCTGGCCTGACATGCATTGACTAGCAAGGAACTAAAGGTGAGCTGGTGACAGCCACTGTGAGCATCTTGAACAGCAGTTTGGAGTATGCCATTGCAGCCTATCTTGTCATGTATTATGCTGGTGCAGCCTCGGCGGGCTCCTTGTGGGTAGCGCTGCCCCCACCGGCGCCCCACTTTGATGGGGCATTTGGTAATCTGTATGCGTATGCCAGCGTCCCCTACTTCTCCAAATAGTGGCCCTCCCAACTTTGAGGAGCATCCAACATATGCCACTACCCATCACCTTTGATCGTTGCAAGAAGTTGTGGTCGACCCCGCTGTAACCATTCCTTTCCAATTGACTTTATTACTTGATCAGCAATGTAGTAACCTGAAGAGACAGATGTGATTACAGTGTGGAGGGGTGGGGTTTCCAGCTGGGTGAAGGTGAAAGAGAGAGACAGAGAGTGTCGCCAGTACAGAGCAGGTCTGGAGCGAGGGTAGTTCACAGCAGCCACTACTGGCACACATTATTACTTCAGCCTGGCCTGACATGCATTGACTAGCAAGGAACTAAAGGTGAGCTGGTGACAGCCACTGTGAGCATCTTGAACAGCAGTTTGGAGTATGCCATTGCAGCCTATCTTAAGATGACAAGCTTGACAAGCTTGTCATGTGTTATGCTGGTGCAGCCTCGGTTGGCTCCTTGTGGGTAGCGCTGCCCCCACCGGCGCCCCACTTTGATGGGGCATTTGGTAATCTGTATGCGTATGCCAGCGTCCCCTACTTCTCCAAATAGTGGCCCTCCCAACTTTGAGGAGCATCCAACATATGCCACTACCCATCACCTTTGATCGTTGCAAGAAGTTGTGGTCGACCCCGCTGTAACCATTCCTTTCCAATTGACTTTATTACTTGATCAGCAATGTAGTAAAATCATACCCTGGCAGCCCAGGAGTTGAGGCTCGAGGTTTGTTCTTGGCAGCAGTGGTACCCCCGTGGCCACACTGTCCTCTTTGAGGTTTGATGACTTCATGACATCTGGGCGCGGTCTGCAACTGGCCGTGTTCTCTTTTCTTCAGCCTTGGTCAAGGCAGTGGCCATGTGGTGTGTTGGTCCTGCCAGGTACTGACGTGGGGGTTGTTCAATAGTATTTCAAAATGTTTATATTGTCTGGGTATCCGCTTTTCCAGGCACAGAGGCAAAAGCTGTGGGAGAAGCTGACTTCTGACCCTGATGTTGCTGCAAAATGTCAGATATTGGATGACAAATCTGATGAGGAGAAGCTGCATAGCATGCTTCATGAAGAGTTCTGGGGTGTAGACGTCGATGAGGAGTCTGGCTTAGTATATGGCCCTTTCAAGCATGCATTTAACTGTATAGCTGATATGTTTCAGCTGCTTGGAAGATTAGGAATGCTTATGCTCACCCTTCTGATGTGGCGTGAGGTCCAACCAATGGGGTTTGTTACCAACTATTGCTTGCACCCGGGCTTACAAGCCCTCCTTGCTTTCTTAAGTAGAAGGGAAGCTCTTACCCCCATTGGGGCAGTGGAGGTTTTGGGTGATTTTGACCTAGCTGCTGGACCTCATGTTTAGGCATATATTGTCATACATGTCGAAGTTGACAAACAAACAAAATATCAAGGTGTGGCTGCACCAAGGCAGCTAGGTCAAAATGATCAAACACACCGGGGCCAAACCCCATTTCCCTTCTCAGTTAATCACTCCTATGACAGTGCTGGAAGTGCACAGCACATCTAGGCGCCAATCAACAATTAACTTATTAGCCTCAGTTTCAACTGGATGTTTCTCTTGGTCTTCTAAGAGTTGTCTCTTTTGTGGGGCAGTTGAGGATGTTGGAAATCCAAAGCTCTGAACGTAAAATGAAGGAAATCACTAGTTCTTTATGGACTTTTGAACAAAGGCAAAGTACACCGGTCAGGAAACAGCTCACGAAAGAAAAATTATTCGTTCAGAAATGGTCAAGAAAAAATATTGGACAGATCCTGAAAAATGCTGAAAGGTTTGCGACCTGTTCAGAAACCCTTGCTGAGATTTTGTAAAAAAAATATGCAATCACTGATGATCAACATTGCTTGCTGTGTAAACGGTTAGCTTGGCAGTGATGCAACATGCTACCTGGGTTATACCTGGGCCATCACTGTCTTGGGACGGTTGTGGGTCCCAAGGAAGCGTTAAGTCAGGGTTTGGATAATGCAAGTGGGGTTCTCTTCTATTGTATGCAGGGAGGGGTCTTCCCCCTTCCGTGCGGGATTCTCTCTATATAGATCCTGCTGAACCGCAGTGTACTGTACAGGCAACGCAAGTCTGCTGCTGACTTCTGCAGAGAATTGAGGGGGGCTGTGTCCCCTCCCGCCCCCGCCCTACCCAAGCCTCTGCCAGCGACCCCTGGTCCTGCGACCCGCCCACATACACACCTTGCCCTTCCCTGGGCTGTGACAGGATTCGGGGGAAGGGGGAGTCCCAGCCCCCAGGTGTTGTTTGTTTGTTTAGCCTCCAATACTACTTGTCATGGAGACCCAGTTCTCTTGTGAGTTGATTGAAGTCTCCTAGATGGGCACATGCTTAGATCTCCTGGTTAACGGTCTGGAACTAGCCTTTGCTTTGGGATCCAGGGTGGGCTGGTGGCAGCCATTGGGCTCTATGCTTTGACAACCTGATGATTAACCTCTTCAGACAGCTGTGCAATACGTTGTGTCCCGTGGTGCGCAGCAGCAGCTTGCCTATGTGTGTGTGTGAATCTTACATTGGCAAACCCATCGGCACGCGTGCGGTGCCACAGTTCACCACAGGGGTGGCAAAGCCACTAACACAAATAGAACCAGGAAAAACTGAACACCATCCACCAGTTTGAACTCCATGATCATGCATGTCCAAGCAGATACAATGATGCAGAATACTGGCCCTGGAAAAGTGCACACACAATTTTATTTTTTGATTTTTTTGGGTTTTTGATTTTTTGGGTACATCCATCAAACAAACAGCAACGCAACAGCATATATCACCAGAACATTGTATACATTTTATGCCAAAAATACTCTCACCCAGATGTGGAGAATCGCAGAGCAGCAGCAGTTCCAGAACTAACACAGACTATTAACCAGTACATAGCCATGCCTAAGAGGTGCCCAGTAACATGAAAGTCATATGCAATCAATCTATATCATGTCCCATAATCCGCCATAGGTTGTAATCAAAGGGGAGATAACCTTCAGGCATGATTTCACCCTCTCTACCATCGTCAAGCAGTTGTAAACCCTGAGCAAGGCATAAAACTGCTTGGCTTGCTGTTGACTGGGTCAACTGGTCAGCGCATGGCAAGTCGAAATGGGCTGGCCTGACATACATTGGCTAGCAAGGGATTTCGGGTGGGCTGGTGGCAGCCATTGTTTGAGCTTGGACAGGAAATTGAGTATGCCGTTGGAGCCTAAGTTGGCTCCTTGTGGGTGGCGCTGCCCCCACCGGCGCCCCGCTTTGACGGGGCCATTTGGTAATTGGTAATTGGTAAACAACTTTCCCGCCTTTTCTTCAGTGCTGAAATACACCTCACATGTATGGAGGGGGGCCAGCTGTTGCTGGGCTGGTCTATAGCACTCCATGCTTGTGGCCAGCCATTATGGTTGATGCAACTTTCTCTTTGATGCTATTTGTGGACTGGCATTGGAGGACTGCTGTGTCCCATCATCCGCACCTGCCTGCAATCACTAGGAGCGTTGCCTTGACCTTTCAGGGATTGATTCAGCCACATGCATTCCATGTTGGTTGGGTCTGGTTGCATATATCCCTCTGTGGTCGAGTCCTTTGCATGGTTCTTGTACATCTCCAGCCCGTGGTAATCGTCATTGTTTGCCATGCCATTGCAACCGATGGAGGAGTGGGTGGTGTTCTTGATCATGGGCTCTGTGTCGATAGGAGCGTTGCCTTAACTTTGAGGGATTGATTCGGCCACATTCCATGGTGGCCACGTGGCACATTCCATGGTGGTTGGGTCTGGTTGCATATATCCCTCTGTGGTCGAGTCCTTTGCATGGTTCTTGTACATCTCCAGCCCGTGGTAATCGTCATTGTTTGCCATGCCATTGCAACCGATGGAGGAGTGGGTGGTGTTCTTGATCATGGGCTCTGTCTTGCCTGGATACAAACAAACAAACAAACAAAAATTTAAGGTGCGGCAACCGCAAAGGGCTGCTAGGTCGAAACGACCAAACACACCATCGGATGGGTCCAAAAACAATGGATGCCACACCACCAATCAAGAGGAATACCCAAGCAGACATCCAACTACCGAGACTGCAAACAGTGCGCAGAAAACAAATCCGTCACCAGGAGGATCGAGATGGTTCCAAAGCAAATACAATGCAGAGCACCAACCAAGCAAGATGTCCGGTAAGTCCACCTCATCTGTACCACCCAAAATGTCCAGAGCACCATCCAAGGCTAAGACCCAAGCATATATCCATCTAGACTTCAACCAGTTCCTCATCAGACGAACCACCAGAATGATCTGTCTCCGACTCCGAATCAAAGAGATCCAAATATTGACCTGCCGGGAGCAAGATATCCGGTAAGTTCACCACATCAGTACCACCCGACAGATGGCAGGACCGGCAGACACGAACACACACGGCCACATACTTGACCAAGGCCGAGAGAGGGACACAGCCAGTGGCTGACAGTGCCCAGAAATCAGCATACCTGAGAGAGGACAGCGCGGCCACGGGGGGTACCACAGCTGCCAGGAACAAATCTCTAGCCTCAACAATTGTGGGGTGCTCACACATGAACAACCAATGCGCCTCATCATCAACTACTGTGGAGCTACACCGCAAACATGTGCGTTGAGAATGGGGAAGGACGGGCAGAAGCCAACGCCCAGTATGGATGCGCAGATGATGGCAACCAAGACGGAAACGCAAGAAGCGTACCAACACACCGTGAGACAGGCGACATGAGTAAAAAGAAGGGACAACGCCCAAAACGTGTGTACCAACAACCCTGAAATACAGACCAATACGGGACCCAGGACCATTGACAACCTGGGACAGACGCTGGATGTGCTCAGTGTACCGAGTATGCAATGCTTCATCAATGCCATCAATATCCAAAGGCAGGCAAGCTCGGAAGGTGCGAGTAAGACCACCTTCACGGGGCAGAAGAATCCGTAGCACCTGAAAAAGAGCCCCCACAAAGTTATGGGCACGAGAGCGAGTGGAGAGAGCATCATCAATATTCTGTTGCAGGGCACTCCGATACACTGAAGCAACATCCAGCTCAACAAGGCAGTTATAAAAGCGAACAGCACGCCGAACATAGCAATGCACAAGAGGTTCAGATCCAAGCTCATGTAATAAAGGCAAAAAAGGCACAGACTGAGGGAGCTGCAGCCACTGGCGGATCAGACGGCACCGCTTAATCTCCAAAGGATCTTTAAGGCTATAGAATTTAGCGAGGGTCCAACCAAACGACCACAAACCGGGAATAGAGAGAAGGCCCCAGAGTTCACACCCATACAAACCAGCTGGCTCCATAACAGTGTGCAACAGTTTTAAGAAGGCTGGGAGTGCACATGGGAAGTCTGGTGCCGCACGCATCTGAGCAGTAGCAGCATGGAAGGAAGAGGAAAAACAGGAGGCCCGGTGAGCCGCCATAGTACCCGCAGAGGCTGCTGTGTCATAAACAAGGCCAAGATAGCGTGTCCCCTGAGTCAATGAAGCTGATGCAAGGGGCGTGGAACCAAGACTCAAAGAACATTCACCAACCGGAGATCCCGCCTGCACACCCAACACGAGTCCAATACACTTAGGCACTGACGTACATGTTTCGGTATCAGTACTGCTTGGTTGGTGGTCTGGAAGCCATTGTGTTTGGATCCATCCGATGGTGTGTTTGGTCGTTTCGACCTAGCAGCCCTTTGCGGTTGCCACACCTTAAATGTTTGGATCCCGGTCTCCTCGCCGCCCTTAGCCGGGGCCTCTCAAGAAAAAGGTTACAGGTATCCGCGTTGCCTAGACAATGGATTCGTCTGTTCAATGGGCTAACGGTCTGATCAACTGGGCAACACCTTCGCCGCAAGGCCGTCCGATGAGTCAGTCTGACTTCCGGTCTTGGACCCGGACGTTAAAATTGGTTTGTTTGTTTGTTTGTTTGTTGTTGTTGTTGTTAAATTTGGTAAGTTTGACCTTAAATGTTTGTTTGTTTTGTTTGACCTAGCGACCCTCTCACGGTTGCCACACCTAACATGCTTTTTCTTGGGGGCCAGAACCAACTGTCAGTATGAACCCTATGGAGCACTCTCAACCCTCCCTCAACCAGCAAGGGATCCCACACTAAACTGGAGCAGCTACATATGAGCACTCTCAACATCAGCGGCAACAGAGGCAACTGTCTCTGGCTGAGGGTTGCCCCGCTGAAACAGCATGATCTCTTCACCTCCCACCTCTCCACCAGCATTGTCTTGTTGTGGATGCCTTAACCACATACCTGCTTGCTTTTGGTGACATATGAAGCACAACAACTCCCTTGGGGCTCCCAAGTCCTTGCAGAGATTTACTGGCCAAGGCTGTGAGTACTGCCTCTTATTGCCCATTAGGTTTACATGGCCAGAACCAAGAACCAATGCCCTGAGGCATGAGGGGCTGCGCCTTTCCAGGTATTGCTGGCTGGCTGGAAGGACGACCACACGGGAAAAGGGTCCAGCATGCGTCCAGCTATATCGGCTCAAAGATGTCTGCAAATATTTCAGGTTATACAGATTACAACACCAAGATGTAGGCACTGAAGGAAGTAGAAATACTCGCGACAATGAAGCGGCAACATTGTGCTTTGGTGCAAAAAGGTACATGTCCGCCCAAGAACCGCAGCGAAATATCAATTGACGAGTGCCTTAAAAATGAAGTCCGTCATCCAACCGCCTCTTCTTTAAACATAAGCATCCGATCGACCTGGCTAAGTGACAGAATTCAAAGGCTTCAGTGGCGAGGGCACAAGTGGCGAGGGCACAAGTGAGGGTCTGACTACAGCTTGGACATGCTCAGCCTATCGCTCAGCGTCTCCTCAATGTAACCTCGTTATATGATCTCGCCGTGATCCCAAGGGTCATAAAGGACGCCTTTGCACGCCGCGGCCTCCCTGTGTGACGAAACCGACTGTTGAGCTGCACCACTCAGAAAGCAAGAAGTGGATGAGAAATCGTTCATTTGGGAGGATTGACGCTGTTAAAAGGAACATATGGGGGCTTACTAGGATGTTAGTGTAACATCGCGCCGACGAGCTGCCCCATGTAAGCTTCTCATGCCTATTGACAGCTCCACCAGCGCTAGCAATCATCGCACGCTGTTACATCGATAATCGAGCGTGTGCAATGTACACGGGCAGCCTGTACCGCGTGGAAGCTCCAAGCATAGTATATCACGTCTGATAGCTGCATTGGTCGCGACGCAGTATTATTCCTGTGATCGGCAAGGCGAGCTGCGATGGGAACTACAGGGGGCCAGACTCGCCTGCCATGGACCAGAGAGGTAAGAGGGTTGGCTGCAGTGTATATAGCTCAAGAGATAAATGACATAGCCATTTGGTCAATACAGGGTAGCCTGTGAGCAAGAAACCTCTTGTTGACCAACTAGGTGTGGAGGGCCCAGTAAATTGACACAGTGGCTTTCACATGCAGGAGGACGCCCTCTTGATGGAGATGGTCGCTAAGCACGGTGAAAAAAGGTGGAATGCCGTGGCACTGGCGCTGCACGGACGCACTGGCAAGGGCTGCAGCCACAGGTGAGCAAGGGCGGACCGCTGCAAGACTCGCAGGAACAGCAGCTGCTGCATGCCATCACATGGCAGGCATCATCACCACTTTAGCCACCATTAATGACAACTTTCAGTGCCGGGCGCATCTTCTGGAGCTGTGCTTCTAAGCCAGGATGTATCCCCATCATGCAAGGCCATACCCCTGTGTCATGCTCTCACAGGCCGGCCCTGCGATGGTCCATTTTGGCATGTGTGTCTCTGTGTTGGCCTATCCTATACCAGCTTCACACCGAAGCTCGCTCCCAATGGCATAAACCTGATTAAAACCTCTCGCTTGGCTTTTCCCATGGGAGATTTCAGGCAGTGCAGCACTGATCCTGTGCAATTTTCTTGGCGCATGCCTCAGACATGGACTTGGCTCCAAAGCGCACAGGGACCCTGGAAGTGCATTCCCATGCACCTTGTAGCATACGTTCAACGAGCACTGGCATGAATGTCTTCAAGTTACTCGACTTCACGAAGCCTGCATGACCCCCCTGGTGCTTCTTTTGAGAACTGTGCATGTGCTGCTGCTGGTGAATCCAGGTGGAGGACCTACCTGCGGCCAGATGTCAAGCATCCTCACATTGAGCCCTTTACAGAGTGGGAAGCAGCAACTATCGTCAAAGCACAGAAGGAGTTTGGCAACAACTGGCTGGGTAAGCCTCGACACTAACTGCCAAGCATAAGAAGCCTCGTTTGTTGGGATGCAGATGATCGGTGCCATGTTACCCTTGTGAGCATGCCTTGATTCTTAGAAGCAGCCTGCTGTGTGGACAGGCATGCAGTGGAATGGGCAAAGTGGCTGCAGCAATGACAGTCGCATGATGAATGAAGATGTTTTCATACTGCAAGGGTGCTCAAAGTGCAAGGTGCAGGATGTTTGCTGAGTCCCTTGGGGAATGCATCAAGCAGGTCACCTGCAGCACTTGCCAAGCTGTATATGCTGCTTGACGTACCTTGATGCAAAACTGATGAAAAGGATGTAGGCATCTGCAGCTGCTCTTTCTACGTAGAGAGTGCTTGCCAAGAGCTTGGTTGGTGTCTCCTATGGGTTGAAAGCTCATTATAACCTCCTGTAAACTTTCCTGTCCTGCAGCCATTGCCAGACTGCTCCTGCCTGGACGCAGCAACACTGCTGTCAAGAACTTCTGGCACTGTCGGTTGAAGGGGGGTGGCGGCCGGGCTGGTAACAGGTGGGAAAGCTCTTGCACTCTAAAGCCTCTGTCAGATTGTTTAGGCAGAATGGGGGTTAGGTACTGGTGTGTTATGGAACTGAGAAAGCTCTTGCACTTCACACTTGATAATAACTCGTGTCAGTCCAAACAGAGGTTAAGGTTTCTGCGTTGCATGCTGGCAACACAGAGATGCAGACCTGGAGCAAACCCGTCTTGTATGTGTGAGGCGGGCACCACCCAGAGAAGGGCCAGTCATGTGTAATGAAGGATCAGTCAGGACCATCATCTGCAGAAACTGATGTGGTCAAAGCCTGCCTTACAATTCCCTGTAGTGGCAGTCTTCTCCGCACCATCTTTGTTCACCACAAGCTTGCTTTTTCACCTGCCAAATCGTCAGGTCACAAGCAGAATCCACTTCAATTTCCCTTCCCTATACTTACAGTCTATATGCCATTGCATCTAGCCTCAGCTTGTGTGTGGGCAAGTCCACCATCGGTTGTGTGGCTTTGTTACTGTGAACAAGAGCACTGCGTTGATGGCCTGGGTTTGTTTGGCCATTGGCATAGCTGGTCTACGCGTTTTGATGGGTTCATTGATTGAAACTCGTTGGAACCATGCATGTAATACTGTGGGTGCATCAGCTGCGTCCGTGCTATGTGTGTCCTTGATGCAAGACCTTCTCTCCTTTGACCTCTGAACTTCACTGAAGCCTGTGTGCCTGGCCTTGCAGGTTCATGAAGATGGATCTGATGCACCTTCTGGAGGTGCCCCATCAAATGAAGGAGCACCCACCAGCACACCCCGCCTTCCCCAGTACAGCACCAACAAAGGTGAGGATGTAGCAAGCCTAGGATTTACATTGAGTGAGCGTCCACAACACTTGAGTGGGCACGCCAGGGCAGACCACTGGATACACTGGTCACTGTGGCAATGGGCTCACTACAAGGACACCAGCATTTTGGATTGCAGCGTGCATTACCTACACACAGCATTGCCCCTGACAGATTAAGCTGTGTCCATGTTCACATCGCCACCAGGGCCTGGTCCATGAAGGTCCCTACGTTGGGAAAAAGGGGCAATAGGATTGTGTTGCCGGTCAAAGCAGCAGCATGATGGCCACAGCTGTGCAGTCTGCTCTGGCTTGCATATTTTGCTTTGGTGCTGCTGTCTGGTGCATTATAGTGGTGCTTGGCTTTCTGCTGTGAACCGATGATCTGCTCCCTTTCCCCTTAGCTGCAGCTGAGCGTAAGGCTTGTGTCAAGATACTTGCTGATTGAGTTCAACCTCATCTTTCCAAGATCATGAAGAAAACATGATTTGCTGCTTGCAGCTGCTGCCCCACTACTCACGGAATACGTCTGAGCAACCACAACCTTACGAGGATGCATACATGTCAGATGCTGAGGAGCCTGCACACTCCTACAGTACTGACCGTCAAGGTACCCCGGGAGAGGATGCTACACCCAGTAGTGGCTCCTTGGCAGCAGCAGCAGCTGCTGCAGTATCAATGGGTAATGGCAGTAGCAGCATGCCTGGCCTGAACAGCCCCTTCAACCACCTTGACCTTGCTACTGCTGCAGCGGCCGGTGATGTAGGGTGTAGGACATTTGGCAGCTGTAGCTCTGGTGGCAGTCCCATGGGGTTGGACTGTAGCAGCACACCTGGGTACGGGTGGGTTACCACACCAGGAGTAGTGCAGGGGGTTGCTGCTGGTACTCCTTCTCGGCTGGGGTGTGTGTCTAGGGATGGTACAGAGGGCTTGTACAGCAGCTGGGGCGTGCCACAGCAGGGTATGGGAGTAGGAAGTTCCGGGGGTGCCGGTCGAGAGGTGGCTCCAGCTACAGCCACAGCTGCTGCTGCTGCTGCTGCTGCTGGCGTTGAGTTGGCAGGGAAGCTGCCAACTGGGCCAGGTGCAAGCAGCAGCAGCCATTTCCAGCACAAGCAGCAGCTGCAACAAGTGCACAGCAGACAGGAAGAGCAGCAACAGCAGCAGCAAGACCCTAGTGTGTTGAGGCATTGGGCAGCAGCAGTAGTAGCCCGTGCCGCAGGAACAGCAAGGCGGCCTGAAGAGGGCATTTCTGGAGGTCACGTGCTTACAGAGCAAGCTGCCGCTCCTTCAGCTGCTGTTGCTGCTGGTGATGTCAGCAATAATCAAGGGACCCATGGCGCAACGGCAGTGAAGCACAAGAGTGGCTTAGACGGCCCTGTGGTGAATGGCTTCCAAATACCTCGGAGCAGCTCAGGGGTGTTAGGGTTTAGTCCTGCAGATCTGGGGTGGGTTTCAGAGCACACGACTGGGCCTGCGGTACTAATGGAGGACACAGGCCTGGGGGCCAGCATGGACTTGGGGGAGCTGCTGAGAGACGATGGAGACTTCTTAGACAGTTGCGCTGGGGTGGGTTTGACGTGCTGTACAGAAGCTACGACAGCTACTACTCAAGCAAGCTGTGGCTCGGGCGTGACAGCGGTTTTGGGGTCTGGTTTCTCAGCAAAGGGTGATGGAGGGGAGCTGAGGTTGGGAAAGCAGGCGTCATTTGATGGTTTAGAGAGGAAGTGCCCAAAGCTGCAGCAGCTGTGCTCTGCAGGATTGGGGGATGAGGTACGAGCAGATGCGTTCACAAGGAGCAACTGTCTCTGGGAATCTCAGCAGCAGCAAGGGCAGCGGTTTAAGGGGTGCCCTGTGAAGCAGGAGGAGGGTACCATGGCAGCAGACTCCTGGGTCAATATGTTTGCTCATGATGGTAGGGAGGGTGATTGGCTGGGAAGTGGACCCGGCGGTGGCAGCAGAATCACATTTGACTCTAGTTCGGGACTGGAGCACGGCCACAGTGGGCATGCTACGACCTCAAACAACTGCTATGTAGCAGGTATCAGCATGTCTCAGCAGCAGCAGATGGAGCAGCAGCAGCGGTATCAGTATCAATATCAGCAGCAGCTGCTTCTCGCCAGCAGCAGCAGCATTGATGGTGGCTTCTCGGTTCCCACCCACCAGACAGCTGCTGCTTCTGCTACCGCTGCTGTTGGTGCTGCCGCCTCTGGGGCGGGCTGTGCTGTTATTGATGGTGCGCCGGGCAGTATCAGTGGTTTCACGGGCTCATCACGGCTACGTTATGTCAATGGGGTGACCTCACTCTTGCCGCAGGCGCCAGCGCAGCAGCAGCCACCAGTAGGGGAAGGCAGCCATGAGCTGCCATGTAACCTGGCGAATGTTGCTGGTGGTCATGATCGCATCTGCTGTAACACAACGGCCACTGTCAGCTGTGCTACTTGGGTCCGCACACAGTCTCAGCAGCAGCAGCAGCAGAATTTAGCTGTGCGAGTGGACGGTCTGCATTGTGGCGGTATAAGCAGCTGCAGAGCAGTCACTACCGGCATGAACGGAAGTGCTGATATGGCGGCAGACTACTGTGTCGGGTTGGACAACTTGCAGCCGCAGCAACAAGGGTTGCAGCACCTAACTCAGCAGCAGCAGCAGCAGAACTGTGGTGGTGGACTTTATCCAAATCTTAGTGTCAGCGTTAGCAACTTGGCATTCCCTACCGGCACATCACCATCACTTGGGTGCATCTCCCCTTTCCAGAAAGCTGCCATGGAGAGTCCATTTGGTGCTTTTGAGGGCAGGTTTGACACGGGCAGGGGAGCGTTCCAAGGTGTGTGCACATTCCCTGCTGCTTCCAATCATGTCCTCCTCAGTGCTGCTGCTGCGGCGACGGCTGCAGCTGCTGCGGCTGATGGTGGCGGCCACCGGGTGCAACCACCACAGGAGCCACCCAGGCCGTTTGGGCTGGACTTAAGTGCTCGGCAATACAGCAGTACGAGTGGCTCAGACCAATGCGGTTTCAACAGGACTGCTACGGACTGGACAGGTAATACTAGCTGCCAAGCTAGCAGAACTGGTACGCAGCAGCTGAAGGTAGTAGCTGGAGAGGTAGTGGTGCCAAATAATGCTGAGGACACCAGTGCCTTCCCAGCTGCAGTAGCAGCAGGAGTTGTGGGGGAGGTCGCAGACAGGCGCCATGCAGCATCAGCAGCAGCAGTGGGTGGAACGCTATTCTCATCAGCAGCTGTTAGCCCTCTGCATAGTGGGTTTATCACAGAGCTTGCGATCAGTGCAGGTGGTGCTGGAGACTGCAGGGGAACTTTACACCAACACTGCATGCACAGTAGCCCTGCCAGCCACCATCAGCAGGTTGCCTGGGTGCCAGCAGAAGCAGCAGCAGCAAGAGCAGTGTTGTCAGGCCCACTTGCCATAAGGAAGCTAGCTCCAGCTGCAACTGGTGGGGCAAGCGTGAGGAGTGTGGTAGGGGCCACAGCGGTCTCTGGGTCCCCTATCTTACTACTCACTAGACCGGCAAAAGTAGGTGCAGAGGATGCTCCTGCTGCGGATGCTGTGAGTGATGGGGAGGAGCAGGGAGGGAGTTATAGTGCATGGGGCCATTACACTGAGCGCTCTGGATGTCAATGGTAGCGCTCGCCAGCTACAGGGGTACAATGTATAGGGTTGCTGAACCTGAGCAGCGTATCAGCCGGAGCCTCAAGGGCAGCTGCGGAGCTTAGGAATGCTTGGCTGTTTATGGGCGCTTGTTTGCACAGCGCTGACACCTGTAGACATGGAAAATAGCAGGGGGAAATGCATATACCAACTTGTCATCCTGCTATTACACAGGGTCTATTTCCTGCAACTTTGCTGGCAATGCTCTCGACAGCAAACCGACAGCATTCCCAGCAAAGGTGTGGAAACGAACCCCTATAGCGGCCTACAAAGTGCTGGAAGCTGCAATACTGCAGGGCATATCGAAGGACTGCTTTGGGTATGGTGTGCAGGGGGGCAGTGGGATAGCATACCTGCGGACATGTTCCGAGCACCTGATCACAGTCTTATGCAAGGTTCAGTGGAACCTGTTGACAGGAGGGGAAACAAGGGCGCAAGGAATAACATGGCTGTTATAGTCATGCAAGCAAGGCGCTTGACGAAGGCACGACTTCTGTAATGCATGGCATGGCTGCTGGCTTTGCTGCGCATGTCCCCTTAACAGCTGATGGACTAATCCCAATTGGGTAGTACTGGATATGTAGTAGCCTTGACACATAGTGTCCTTTGGCATTGCAGGTAGAGACTAGTGGGCTTTGTCCAAAGCCAACCTGTTCCTGGCAGCTCCCTTTTGAATGCCGTATTGATTCTTCTCAGCAATTTGTAAGTTGGTGTGAGGTGCCTTCACGTACAAGCCACTTGTTTGTGCTTAGTAATTATGGCTTCACCCAAAGAGTCTTACCGGCATGCTGCCCTCTGTAGCCGGTGGACCATTTTCTGTTGGTTGGTTTATCTGTAATATTCCAGCATGTGTCGCTCCCTTCAGGGGTCAATTCAACTGGGACCATGACAGTCAATTGCTTGGCAAAGGTGAAATATGTGGAGCTGTTGTGGGTTGAATTCATGCACAATTGTCTTCCAATACAAGTGTTTCCTTTTATTGTATGGGTGCTGTGAACACAGTTCCAGTTCAACTGATTGCACCTGAATGTTGTTGCGTGATAATTTTGAGAGGTCCCAAGTTAGGTCATTGAACAGCTTGTCAGAGCCAGTTGCCAGTTGATGGGTGATGTTGCTGCTTGGTGCTCGGGATTTTTGGTGTTCCTAGTGATTCGTCTGATGAGGAACTGGTTGAAGTCTAGATAGCTACATGTTTGGGTATTCGCCTTGGTTGGTGTGCTGGCCGTCTTGGGTGGTACATCTGCGGTGGACTTACTGGACATCCTGCTTGGTTGGTGCTCTGGATTGTGTTTGATTTGGATACACCCATCAGTCTCCTGCTGGTGATTTGTTTGCCGTGTCCGTAGTTGGATGTCTGCTTGGGTATTCCTCTTGCTTGGTGGTATGGATTCCATTGTTTTTGGACCCATCCGATGGTGTGTTTGGTCGTTTCGACCTAGCAGCCCTTTGCGGTTGCCGCACCTTAAATTTTTGTTTGTTTGTTTGTTTGAGCTGGCATAGAACATTCCATGGCTGCATATATAGATTAGCTTAGCTGCCCAACCAGTCGTGGACAGCAGGGTGCGGCTGCGAAAGAGGCGGACATTTCTACCTGCACTAGTGTGTGACTCTGCTCATTACGAGGAAGTTGTATGTCAGTCAGCCTCGAGCGTGTTGCCATTCAAATTTAATAGCAAGAAGTAACAATTGGTATGTGAATATAGATACCTTCTGCCTCTCTGGGACACCACCATGGCATTGAATTATGGGTACGTTCGTTACAAAAGACAAGCAGTGAAATTTGCTCGCTATGTTGGAGTGTAGCAACCACGCACAAGGCATGCCAGCGTTGGAGACCGCACCAGGCACCAGACTGCACCAGAATTATAGCCCTGGGAGTCATCATCTCATTGACATCGACCGTTATCACACTTTTTATTCACTCATTCCTCCCCCGTCGCCGCTGAACGTCCTTGAAGCGGCCGGCCCGTCGCCATCAATCCGTCACTTTCGTCACTGAGCGGGTCACGGAGCATGACACCGCCAGTGAGGCAGCTAGGTTCACGTTTCCTCCTTCTGGGGCATGCTGGATATGGCCTCGGATCAAACACCGTCTACTACATTCAGAGGTTTGAGCTTGCTTCTTGCGCTTGCCGTAGCAGGACCATAGGTGGGCACAGTCCGCTGCGATTAACAAACTTGTCCTGTTGGGTCAATCGCTTTGCTTGAGACGGGCGTTCTGAAGCTATCAAGGACAATATCTAGTTCAAGATAAGAACACATATACACTTGGTGTATATATCGCCTAAGGGTTAGCAGGAGCTTCGGGTCGGGAGTTCGCCACGCACCATCGCCTTGTGGAGGACCCTTTTGTGAGCAGGTTGGTAGCCCTCATCGGTATCGTTAATTAAGACTCTAATAGACAGTATGAGGGGTTTAAGGGAAGTAATTTGGAGCAAGCGCTGGTATCTTATTCATGCGGGAGAGTAAGTGCTTTGTGTGTGCTTCCCCCGGCTGTGACCCCGAACGCGGATTACACAGGGATTAGTGGTATAGAAGCAGCTAGCAAGTACATATAGAGTATAAAAAATCATACTAGCCCATTGGTGACTGCATTCATGTCTTTATGCGTGCCCCTGGGAGCGAGGGAAAGGGATGGCGAATGTGAGCGCACACCCAGTCTACTCCAGCATGGTCCTATCTTCAACTATGCTACGTCATAGTTGGTATCACAAACGCTACTACTTGTGCATGCCGTTGTTGGTGTCACATGTCTTTTTGCTGTTCTCTAACTACTCATCCCCTGCGTCTGCGACAGGTCGGTATGGCAACCGCTACTATACGGGGAGGGGACCTAAGCTTATCAGGGCTTAAGAAAAGCAGAAGCCGCAGTGCGTTCGATCTAGAAGGCAGTGCATCAGAGTCTCCAAGCTCCCAAGGCACAGCAGCACCCCTAACACCTGAGTCTAAAGACCTCTTGGCAGCACAGGGCAGGATTGATGCAGCTCTGCAGACTGTCATGGGGGACATGGATGATGTCCCCTTCAATGAAATCTGCCATTCTGGTGTCAGCTGGAATCGCAAGAACTTCCTCATCAAGCTGTGGCGGTACCTCATTGTACCTACAAAAGAGCTGTACCTCCCCTTCATGACTTCCGGGATGCCTACAAACTACTTGATGGTGAGTGAAGGCCGCCTTTGCAGCAGAGGCATCCTTGCCACTGATGCATACCCCACAAAACATTAAGTTGGCAGCAGGGGACTGAAAAGCTGTCATGTACAGCTTCTGCGCCCATGAAGCTGCAGACATGCTTGGCAGCTAAGCAACCCTTCAGATATCAACACCTGCACATCATAGTGGCTTCTTTGAGAATTAATATCATCTTATGGTCAAATCATCTGCAGTTGAAGACACTGGAGCAATATGTATAAGAGCTCTCTGTCTGGAATGGTTTGGATGGCTTGTGCAGCGTTGCCATGGAAAGCAAGTCAGCTTCAAGCAAACGGATCCGCACAGGCAATGTCATATGCAAGCAAGGGAGGCACAGGCACATCCATGAGAGCCCATGCACCACAACAGAAAAGGGAGCCATGGGACTGTCAGAAGCACTTTCTAGCTTCTCCCCCATCCCACAACACACAAACACATCAGCTTTTGTTGTTTATGTCAGGTTGCAGCTCGTTTGAGCCTTGGCATGTTTGAGTAGGAGCATGTCGAGAAGCAGTCATGTACTAGCACCATCTGCTGCATCTGAAGGTCTCTTGGGGCTCTTTAAACCCAGTCTGAGAACCTCTGTATGCCTGTCTAGGCTTTGCTAGCAGACCATTGACCTCTCTGCTGGCCGTGCCAACCTTACACATACAAAGCTGACAGAGCAGACATGCTCTTTCCATCTTGTTCTGCTGTGTCGTCATAAAGAAGCTGCTATCCCTCATAATGCTGAGTGTTCTATCCTTGTGCTGCAGTTGACCTTCCGGACCTTCAACCGTGACTTTGACCGCCCCAACCACAACCAAGACCACTTGGCAGGGAAGTTGCGTGATGCTTTGATGCCAGAGCGCGGCCGCCTGCATCGTGAAAAGTCCCCAAAGCTCTTCAAGCGCACGGGTCTGCTGGACCTGCCCTACCTCGGCATCCCTGGCATTGTGAACTTTGTGGACTGCCGCACACAGTGGTTTGATGCGGGTGTGGGTACAGCTATTGATGATGGGTTCAAGCAGGTGGTGATCATTGCAGCAGGGTATGACACGCGTGCATACAGGCTGGCGAAGCCTGGAGTGCGGTTCTACGAGGTGGACCTGCCACATGCTAGCAAGCTGAAGCAGAAGCTGGTGGCGGACCTGCTGCCACACAGCGAGGTGAGTCTAGGAATGGGTTGCTAGTGGTGTGTTCATCATCAGTAGCAGTGGTAGCAGGGTGAAGCAGTATTGCTGTAGTCAGCAGTACAGCAGTGTGCTAGCATTGACCACCGTCAGCAGCAGTAGGTGGCAGCAATGGGAGCAAGCCTTGCAACAGGGCAGTGGTTGCCATCAGTTGGTGTCAGCACCAGCAGGGGTGGCAATCGGGGGTAGTGGCAGCATCAGGCCATAGTGGGCCACCAGGCAGCAACCTACTAAGGAAAGGAAGCTGGTTGAGTGATCGGGTGCTGAATTCCATTCCGCTTCCATTCCGGCACACGTAAGGCAAGCTTGGGGTCTGTAGTGTATCATTACATGCAATGGAAGCTTGGGATGTGTAGTGGGTCAGCAGCTCCTGAATCGGGGCTCTGTCCTCTAGTTGCATAATGTTCCTGCTAGCCTGGGTTGTAAACATCTTGCTGCTGTTCCTGATCTGGTCCCCCAATGTATATGTTCTAGAGTTGGAGCTGTTGCATCTCGTCATTTCAGCATGAGATTACTGGTGCAAATCCAGATCCTCTGGGCCATGCCCATACCTGCTGAGAGCACTTCCTCTCACTTTGGGCGATGCACAGCGGCTTATTTCTTAACCTTTAACCTCTGAACGGTTCTGTTTTTATTTTTGAAAAACTGTTGATGGCTGCACATCCTGGTGCAGGGCACCCCTCTTGTATTCTTTTGTAACAACCTTTGTTTTTGCACTGATCTCTAGAGAGTGTGTTGATCAACTAGAGTCACCTTGCAGCACACCAGTATGTTAGGCATTCTATACTCAGCCCGCTTGCTGTTACACTTGCTGCTTGCAGTACCCATGGCCAGAGTTTGTGGGAGCAGACCTGAGCAAGGTGACCCTCATGGAGGCTCTGTCAGGTACTTCCTTTGACAAGACCCAGAAGACCATGTACATCATAGAGGGTCTGGTGTACTACCTGCCGCCCGCAGCCTTCAAGCGCCAGCTCACCTGCATCTCAGAAACCGCTGTGGTCGGCAGCCGGCTGTTCTTTGACTTCCTGCACCTGTCAACTCTGTCAGGGGAGGTCTTCCACCCTGGGTTTGAGACGCTGATGGTGTCTGTGTGGAACAAGGGGGAGACTATGTACTCGGGTGTGGATGAGCGGCCGGAGGCGATCAACTGCTTGCTGCGGAAGTTTGGGTTCAAGCTGTCTGAGACGCTGGATGCAAAGCAGATCCAGAAGAGGTACCTGCCGCACTTGGAATGGAAGGACAACAAGCCGCCGGTGTCGGTGTTCTTTGGGTACATTGCTGCTGAGAAAATCATGGCGCCCATCAAGAGGCAGGATACCTGGGACAAGAAGAGGCAATGAGGGGGCGCTGGGTGAGGCAGAAGGGGGCTGGAGAGTCTGTAGCTGATGTGAGGAATGGAGGGCAGGGTGGGGTTGGGTGGAGAGAAGAGATCAGCGATGAATTACTTTGCCAGGGTGAGCAGTGGGGAGAACGAGCAGTGGGTTGCTGCTGGCTAGAGTAGGTGGTGGTGGCTGGCACGGCTTGTCCTTTGGGATCAGGTTTGCTTTCCCAGCAGTGTTTGGTCGTTGAGGTTTGTCTGCTCAAGCTGGGCACCCATGCTGAGGAAGCATACCTAGCAGCAAGGCGCATTTCGAGGCCAGGCTTGTGGTAAGGAGGTTGACTGGGTTGCCAGCGTGTTGTGGCTGCACATGACACCTCTGCATGATGGCAAGCTGTTTAGGGGTGGAGATGTGTGCTTGGTTTAGTGCACATGGTTCTAGTCTGTGGGAAGGTGTCCTGCATTGTTATGAGGCGAGCAGGTGCAGCATGCTGCATATATGACAATGAATGTGAATGGTATCTACCTGTGGATTGGGCAAACTAGTTTGGGTGAATCTTGCTGCCACGGCAAGGATATATTGGGGTTTATCCTGAGTTTTGGAGTGTGTATGCAGAGTGTATCAGGTGCCCTCGCATCTGTGCGAAGTATCAACATATTGTCTTGTCTGTTTTTCATCGTTTCGTGACTCGAGTGCGGGTTTGCCATAGACTTGTGAAAACGAGCTGCTAATAACATCTTTTAGCTTGCTTGGTAAGCAATGTTTACCAAGAGAGGAGGGACTGACAATTTGATCACAGCAGCTTGAATTTAATAGCATGTGGGAGGGGCATAGGGCACTGCTATGGTGGCGTGGCGGAGGAGCACTGGAGTTAAATGTACATAAGGTCACCCCTGCAGAAGGGGCATAGCCACGGCGGATGTATGTGTCTGGGAATTGCTGGGGTCACAGCCAAGAGACACCGCTTGGCTTATGCCTTTGTGGCATTGGTTTGTTTGCTGGGAAATGTCGCCAATATCTATTCACTATGATCCTGTGTTCGGACCTCGCTGCCTTGTGTGAAAGGAAGTTCTATTGAGGGAAGGTGGCTAGAAGTGTGCAGCCACACCTTATAGTCAGTTATTGTTTGTTTACTATCACCAGTGCCCAGGGGGCCTGGTGTTATGAAGCATTGCTCGTGATAGCTTGCAAGAAATGGGTGGCAGGCATGCATGGTTTTGTTTTGTGATCCGTGGTGCACTTTATGCTATAATGGGTTGGAAAGGAGCTGCTGCATTGGCCTGACTTGGGACCATGCTGCAGGCACGTAATGATCGGCATGTTCCGTCTTTCTCCATGCATGTCCAAGTAGGTGGACCAGATAAGATGGATCAGGCTGGTAAGGGTCACGCTTGACTTGACTGCATCGCTTTCAGGTTATTCTGGCGACTTGTCTGATAAGGAGTTCGTGAAGTCTCTTAGATGAATGCATGTTTGGGTCTGGACGACTTTGTCAGTTTGGATCCATTGGATGGTGTGTTTAGTCGGCGGTTTTGACTAGCAACCTGCTCGTGGTTGCCACGCCTTATAATGTTGTTTGTTTGTTATGCCTTATAATGCATATGCTCTGGAACCACCTTAGCGTGCGTGGTCGCGGCATGCATAGTGCTAAGGCGGGTGGTACAGGCATGGGCTTGCCGTCTCGGAGAGGACGATGGCTATATGATGCCCGCTCGTCGAGGCTGATGTACTGAAATCCGGCACCCAGACCCAGCCGCTGTTGCATGCGGGCTGTCCTCCGGTGGCAGCAGTGTCCGCCGTTGCAGCCGCATCGGCACATGGCGCACTCGGCCCGATGATTGGATGCCGTTGCCAATTACTGGCCTTGAGCTTGAGCAAACCACAGCACTAAAACATTTTTATGGCGAGAAAGTATCGGGCAGTAGCCTATCGAGGCCACTCTCGCAAGCCCATGGCAGTCTTTCATCCTTGCACTTTGAAGTACTGCTCACCCAGCAGCAAGTGCACTGCACTGGTTCATACCTCCCGTCCCCTCGTGAACATTTCATCCTATTGGCTCCTTTGCAGTGCACCCTGCACTCTTTCAAGTGGTGTAACGCGCCTGCTGCATCCGCAGGTGCTGCAGTAGGGCATGACCGGTCACTAAGTGGCTTCGGTTGCCGCTGCTATTCCATCCATCCTCAGTAATCAAAGCGCAAGACCAGCTATGCCTATGTGACAAACCCAGGCCATAAAGACCCGGCTCCTGAACATGATGACGAAGCCACACAACCGATGATGGTGGCCTTGCCCACACACAAGCTGAGGCTAATTAGCAATGCAACGGCGTGCACATACACCAAGGGGAACCATTGCGTCTTTACCATATCCCAGAGGAACGGTGATCACAAAGACTGTGACTGTCAGGCATACAGCCAGCAAGCATGAACAAACATCCGCATACGGCGAGGAGATTTGCAATCTATCACTGTCCGTCACTTACACTTGTCCACTTCATGTTGGATTGTAGGGTGCTTCACCCTGTCCGGGACGATTTCCCCCTCTTCTTCAAGCCCGCCTCCTTACCAGGGCAATCCAAGGATAGTCATGTTAAGTTTATTCTCAATCATAGTGATCATGTGCAAGTTGTGAGGTGTATTTCAGCACTGAAGAAAAGGCGGGAAAGTTGTTTACAACTGCTTGACAATGGTAGAGAGGGTGAAATCATGCCTGAAGGTTATCTCCCCTTTGATTACAACCTATGGCGGATTATGGGACATGATATAGATTGATTGCATATGACTTTCATGTTACTGGGCACCTCTTAGGCATGGCTATGTACTGGTTAATAGTCTGTGTTAGTTCTGGAACTGCTGCTGCTCTGCGATTCTCCACATCTGGGTGAGAGTATTTTTGGCATAAAATGTATACAATGTTCTGGTGATATATGCTGTTGCGTTGCTGTTTGTTTGCTGGATGTACCCAAAAAATCAAAAACCCAAAAAAAAATCAAAAAATAAAATTGTGTGTGCACTTTTCCAGGGCCAGTACTCTGCATCATTGTATCTGCTTGGACATGCATGATCATGGAGTTCAAACTGGTGGATGGTGTTCACACCAGATACACATTCCCTAGATTCCAGACTCGGTCCTCCCAGACACCCCTGCTGCTGGTGCTGCTGCTGGTGCCAACCCAGTTGGCCTAGCAACCTCTTCATAGAGGGCGCTGCATGCAAATGTGGTCATCAGATTGAAGATTGCATTTTGGGCTCACACAGATGCAATCCAGGTGAGGCCCAAAACATGTTAGGCTTCAACCTTCAAGATTCAAGAGCCATGAAAAACTCCAAGGGGCCGGCTGTAGGCCATAGTGCACACACCTCATACCCTCGGGGGCTTGGAACTGACGAAGCTATACTTGCAATGCTGGTCCAGTTTTGGTCAGTTACCACCACTCCTTCATTCATTAAAGACCTTCTGCATGCTCCCTGCCACATGCAGCAACTGCAAGAACTCGTCTGCCCCATCAACCAAAGCCTTGTCTGCCAGAGCAAAAAGCTCAAACACCTAAGCAGGAGGAAGCAGCATAACACTGCACAATAAGGGGCGGGCGCTTGGGACTGATATTCTTCCTCATGCTTGATCCATAAAACATGTGAATGCTCAATAAAGAGGCGAGACTGGAAAGAGAGTCAAGGTAAAGTGCTGCTGATGCATGTTGTTGAGATCACGCCTCATCTCGCTATCCCTGAATGATGGCTATAAGCAAAGCTGCCGGGCAAGCTATGTACTTGCCAGCGGAGAAGACCCTTCTGCAGAGAGACCAGAGGGTCTTAGGAAACTGAAAGGCTCCTCTTCTTAAAAAAGATAACGGTTTGCATGCGATTTGTTTCTGCGGATACGGGCTGTTTAAGGTGCTGTGGCCCTACACAGAAGCCGGTCCTCAGAAACACCACAGCAGGTGACATCACAGACAAGCAACGTTCCTAATTCATAAGCACACTGTTTCTGTGACTGCTGCATCCATCTCTTCCTTATTGCCCCACACACATCATCTGTCCAGGTTGCTTGTCTTTATCCCTGGCTTAACATTACACAGCAGGTACCCCATTAATCGCACCATCAACCTCAGTGTTCACCCCCACAAATCCACTTGCCTAAGTACATGTCACCTGCCATCCGCGCTTGGCCATCTCTCAGCAACACTTTACAAATGCAGCATGACTTGCCCTCTCCCTGACAGACCCACCTGTCCTTATTGCGTTTATGGAAACGCCGCTTGGCCATGAACAGCCCTATGCATGCAGCAGGACCCCCCCCCCCCCGCTTGGCCATGAATAGCCCTATACATGCAACAGGACCCCCCCCCCCCCCGCTTGGCCATGAATAGCCCTATACATGCAACAGGACCCCCCCCCCCCGGCTTGGCCATGAATAGCTCTAGACATGGAGCAGCCCCCTCCCCCCGGCTTGGCCATGAATAGGCCCTATACATGCAGCAGGACCTTCCCCCCCTCGCCCCGACAGACCCACCTGTCCTAGGTGCTTGTCTGGGATCGCTGCCTGGTCATTACTCAGTAGATGGCTCTGTAGCTGCAGCAGCACTTGCTGAGCCGCATATCCCTCAGCTATAAGGTCTGTCACTTGCTGCTGCACAGGGGAATAGCTGCTGCCCCTGCAGGCCCCTAGCAGATCTGATATCACCTGCTGCGGCACTTGAGCTGCTACGTCTAAAACTGCTTGCCTGTACAACACAATCAGAGCAAAGGAATAGCAGGGGAGCCAACATTTGACCTGGGAGGGAGAATCCAGCATCTTGGCTAACTTCGTTTCCTTTTTTCAACCAGCAAAGAAAAAGTTGTCTTTTTTAAGCAGGATTAGAAACGATGCTAGCAAGTTGTAATGGCGCATGACACTGCTCCTTAGAAGCAATAACCCTTGCTGCAGCACTTGACAGCTGCTACTTCTAATCCTGCCTGCTTGCATGATACAATGAAGGGGTTGATCAGTCAGTCCAAAAAGAAGACGAAGCTATGCCAATGGCTAACAGACCCAAGCCAGAGACACAAGGCTCCTGATCAAACTACAGAGCCGCACAGCTGATGGTGGATTTGCTTAAACACAATCAGAGAAATACAAATCAGGTGAGCCAATAACAGTGATGGTGACGATGACAGGCAAAATGGGTGAGCTGGGGGGCTCTTTGCTACGGTCGGACGAGTCCTACGGGCATTATGCATTATTCAACACAAAGATAGAGACATCAGCTTTAAAAGGGGTGCTACTTTAGTAATCTGCAATGGCACATGGCACTGCTTCTGCAAAGATCCGCCATGCCCATTTTGGAGTGCAAGAAGACCAACAGATTGAAGTTTTTGATTTGCACAACCCCAGCCAGAGACCACAACCCCAGCCTGCATCGGCACCCTCTCCCGCATCCGCCCCCATAGATGCTGAATGAAAGAGATTGCTGCACTGCACCTTTGCATTGCAGCAACGCGTTATCAAAGTCCACCTCAACAAACGCAACAACTTGTGTCAGACGCCTGCATACCTACTTACCCTTTAGCTGCCCTGCCAGCTTCTGTTGCCCCGCAGTTGCATTCCTACTAACCCCCTACACCGTCGTGCTGCACTGTGCAGTGCAGTAAATGTCTTCTGCAGACCCAACTCACACGAATGCACTACTGATTTCAAACCTGTGTGCCTTTTATCCTTCAGCTGAGTTGCTCTCCCCTTTCCACCTCCGTCCCAACAGCCGTGAACCACAGAACAGGACCCCCCTCCCCCGCCCCAGGCATGCTGCACATTGACCCCCCCCCAGGCATGCTGCACTTTGACCCCCCCCCCCCCCAGGCATACTGCATTTTGGACCTCCCCCAAGGCATATTGCATTTTGACCCCCCCCCCCCCAAAGGCATACTGCATTTTGCCCCCCCCCCCCAGGCATACTGCATTTTGACCCCCCCCCCCAGGCATACTGCATTTTGACCCCCCCCCCCCCCCCAGGCATACTGCATTTTGAACCCCCCCCCCCACACACACAGGCATACTGCATTTTGACCCCCCCCCTCCCCAGGCATACTGCATCCCCCCCCTCCCCCCCCCAGGCATACTGCACTTTGCAGTGAAGTGACACCCTTGTGTCCCTACACGACTCTCCCCTGCTTTGATTACCTGTACCCAACCTCCGACTCATTTCGTCAGAAGACTTTCACGCACTTCTTACCCATCATCTGCCCCAGCGTTCTCTCTTGCCTCCGCCCTCGTACCTGTTCACCTCAGACCCCGCCAGCCGTACTGCACTTTGCAGTGTGGTAACTGCCTTCCGCAGGTCCCCATCAGATACCTCAGCCAACAGCTCAAAAGCGCCATCTTCCAAGCCCACCCCCTCCTTGCCACAAATAAAGTCAATGCGCTCGCGCATCACTGCTGAATGGAGGGGCTTGAACCTGGAGCGTAAAAGGAAGAGGGAGGGAGCAGGAGGACAGGGGTGGAGGTGAGGAGAGGAGTGGGATGCTGTGGTAATGGTAGTGTGAACTTCTATCCAAACCCCTTCAATGCCACAAATGAAGTCCATGGTTGTGGTGGTGGGCAGACCAGACAGAGATGTTACAAGAACAGTATTATACCCTCGACGCCATTTCTCACAAGCGGTTGAAGCTCATACGCTGCCACATCATGCCTGAATGTAAGGGCTTGACCCCTTGGCAAAGAAGAGAGGCAGCAGCAGGGAAAGGTGTAAGTATAAGAGGGGGAAGGGATGCTATCTTTACGATAGCCTCAATTCTCAATTCCAACACAAGCCTTGCCACAAGTAGAAAAAAATTGCTGCAGCATTCCTGAACGGAGGGGCTTAAACCTGTGCCAAAGAAGGGAGGGTGCAGGAGGGAAAGAATGGAGGTTAGGAAGGTAGGCTTGTCATGAAGATGTTATCCTGGTTGTTAAAGGCACCATCTGACTTACATGCCATCAACTGTGAAGCCAGTATGCTTCCCGAGTGCATTTACAAACGGTGACGTGGGTTTGCAATGCAGCATATGGGCATAAACAACAAAACGATCATGTTACTGGCTTGAGCATGCAGGTGGGGCTTGGGTCTGCATGGGGTACTCACTGCAAAAACAGCACGCATCTGGAGCCTGTGATATATACTGCAGTCAAGGGATCAAGTTCTACATATCATTACATTTCATGATATGCCATAGCAAAAAATGCCATAGGCCACGCACCTCAAGCTGTCACAAAGAACAGCGAGGTGGAACAGAAGTTTTACATAGTAAGCATTGTAAGCTCCGCCTGTCCTCGACTTCAGCTTGCATCCCCCCATTTGGTCACCATATCAGGTATGGCCATATTATGATCTACCAATTGTAAACCTCAGCCATCACCATTTTGCAATGGCTTTTTTGGCTCCAACTATGTGCATTTGAAATTGAAGCCATGTCCTGCCATGGCTAAGGGGCATGCCAAAAAAACACCTTCAAATCGCATTAGGGCCTGCATCCTCAGAACACTTGCCTGAATTTGGCACATCTTGACGCCAGGGGCTCAATGATGCGTGATACATAGTTACAGATGAAGCAGAAGCGTGTCACCTTAGAGTATGCCTCCATTGTGCGCCGTAGGGCATTTTGGGCATCCTGCACGCAAGCAGCAGCATTATTGTGCTTTAGCCATTACCATCCGCTGTTCCTTCCAATGGACGTACCTGTAACAGTGATCACAGCTATTAGTTATACCATCTTTTGCAGTGACTTAAATGTCCTGACTTGCTCAGGTAGGTTGAGGCAACAAGGTCATCATATGCTCTGTGCTACACTTTACTTCTGACATTCCTCCTGCCAAGAAAGTAGAACCTTGACAGTCAGATGGCCACTCAGGAGAACTCTACAACATCCTTTCTTTCCTACCAGGCAAAGAGGCACCCTGGAGCTTGATGGCCTCAAACCAAGCCCATCTTCACTTGCAAACACACAACCATAGCAGAGACCACTAATCTTAAGACCCCCCCCCCCCTCTCAAACACTTCTTACTTGTGTCACGGAATCTGCCTCATCCAGTACAAGCAGCCTCCATGGAAGACCTCAAGAGGTAAGCTGAACTTGTACAAGTACGACTTAGAAGCTGTCTACCCACCTAGAACCAATCCAACCAATCCCATCTGCACTTGCAAACACACAATCATAGCAAAGACAACTACTCTGGAAACCCCCTTGCCCCTTACTTGTGTCATGGAGTCCGCCTCATCCAGTATAAGCAGCTTATAGGGTGGGCAGGGGTATCCCGGCACAGGCTGCCCCACAGTAGCAGCAGCAAAGGACTTGACCTTCTGCCTCACCACGTTGATGCCTCGCTCATCACTAGCATTCAACTCCATCACCCGCGTCTTCATCAGTTCTGGCCCGTACAGCTGCCGGGCAATTGCCAAGGCAGTACTGGTCTTACCCGTGCCTGTGTGTTCAGGATAAAGATGAGCAACGCAGGACATTTCTCAGCATTTATCACATCAATTCAACATGATGCAAGAAAACATTTTTTCTGCATCATCAGACATCAGCATCTCTCATAGTGCTGCCATACAATTGCCAAGGCAGTACTGGTCTTACCCGTGCCTGTGTTCATAAACAAGGAAGTGCAAGGCAGGACACATCACATGGCTAGCACATGGTTTTAACAGGAAGCAAGGAAGGAGGAATAGTTGTGTCTCAGCAGGTATCATTATCTCTGCACTAGGGCGCTGCCAGGCAACTGCCAATGCAGATTTTATCTCCACCATATCTGTGTACAGAAGGAGGCAAGCACAACAGGATTTGTGGGTCTGTTGTTGGATGTGAGTATGCAACAACATTGGGGGGATAAACTAAAGCTGTGACAAAGCTGTGACAAGTGCAGAACACAAAAGCTGAAACAAAAGAAAGGAAAGAAAGCTGTGCCAAGGACAGAACATGTTGACATGGCTTCCATACCTTGAGACCATAAAGCTGCCTACTGGTTGCCAGGCCATACTGATCTTCTTACCATGCAGGTGTGTTTACCTTGCATTAGGGAATTGCAGTGGCAGGACATATGGCACTCGCTGTGAAATGGGCTTAGATACGAGCCACAGAGGCAACATGTTACAGTGTCAGAGCTTGGGTTCGCGCTTAACAATGGCAATGCGTGTGGAAGGAGGAATGCAAAGTCAAGGGCACCGTCCGCCCTTCTTCTGTGTACAGTGTCTGTTGAAGGCAGTGTCAGCCAGCTCTAGTATACAGCATTTATGGCAGTGATATGGCCTACGAGGGAGCATATGACCGTTGAATCACAGGCAAGAGCGAAGCAGCAAAGCTGAGCAGCAGGAATATGATTGAGACAGAGAAGGGGATTGGGTGCAACTACAGCATGCAGATATTTCAATGTACATGGATGCATAGGCGTAGAGACGCGAAGGAAGTTAAGTAGCCTCTTCCAGGACAACACAGGGAGAAAGAGCAGCAGCAGGGAAACTTCTTCCTGAGTTTCTGCGTGAGCCCAGTTGTAAATAAGCTTCTCAGCATTTTGATCTGCTGTGGGGGCGACGTTTAGGAACTCTAAGAACCCAGCACACAGATGCAAGCTGTCCTGAGCGACAGCTGAGCCTATTGGTTGCCAAGGGGGAGGGGGAGTGCCTGGGTGTGCTGACAGGCTGCTGCCTTTTGGTGGGAACTTTCAGTTCCTGCAGATGTTGCACTGCTGTTTGCTGTTGCTGATGGCCCCTGTTTGCTGCTTCTTGGTTCTGCTGCAGGCTGTTGCAGGATGCAGAGCACGAATATTCTGCTCCATGCAGCTACTGTTTGTGTTGAGGTGAAGGAAACTAACTGCTGCTGTAATTACCTGGAGGGCCATAGAAGAGCAAATGCGGTAGGTTCGCGGTCTCAAGAGACTTCTTCAGCGTCTGTACGACCTCGTCTTGGTGGGCTACTTCATTGACATTGCGGGGACGATATTTCTCCACCTGTGAGGGTCGAAACATGGGGTTGAGCTCGTGAGCTTACACCAGGCCGTGAGGAACGACTAGTCCAAGCGTTTCCTTTTAGTTGCAGTCATGACATGAAACTAAGAGACTGTATCGGCGGAGCTCGGTCAAGGGTCTCTATCTTAGGTGGCCACTTCATATACTTCAAGCTCAGCAGATCGGTTTCGCAGTCTCAAACTACAACCTGTCCGGGGACATGGGGGACATACCCAAGGTTGTGTTATTGTCATGGCTGGCCGCTGCTGCCAGTATAAGTGGCGCTTGCTGGTCCTTACGGTTCCGCGCGTTGCAAGGGCCACGGCTGCTTCGAACCTTTCCAAACCGCCTCAGCAAGCAGGGCACACTAGGGCATCACAAAGCATGTATGATCATGCATCGATGCATGACTCCTATGCCCATATGAGGCCTGGTAAGCCTTCGCCAGTTCAAATGAACTCCCCTCCGCACTCGAGTGACAGGGGTACTGCACCCCCGCCAGGCTCTACTAGTCCACTCACATGCAGACCCTGATTCTTTGAAGCAGCACTGCCCGTGCAATGGTTCAGCCTGGTCTTGCATTTCATGCTGTTATGGTGCTCAATGGGCGAAGTGATCGACATCCGGACATGCTGTATGGAACGGGACGAGCGGCACTCCTTTCATGCTAGCCCAACTCATCGAAACTGCCAGGCAAAGTATAGATATCTGTAGAGCCGAGAGGCTGCTGGGCAGCCGCTGCAGGAGCGATGGCTGCCATACAGAAACTGGAAGCGGAGGGCTGGAGGATAAAGCCAGAGGTACGTGAAGCTCTGGGAATATCAATGCACAGCCATGTATTGGCCTCAGGTATCCATAGCATGATAGCGGCAGCATTCACCCGTCCGGTGGTGCGTCTTCGGCGGCCTAATAAGTAACGGGCAAGCAGCAGCAGCAGCATAGCTGTGTAGCATCCAACATCACTTGATCTAATACTCTGCTAGGTTCCATGCCACGTTGCTCTGCCGAAGCCCCCATCCACTGTGCATCATTTCTTCACAGACAGCACAATATTGCCTCCCTGCTTTCTAGATGCTCCTGTCTCTTTCACAATACCATACATTCCAGCCGGCACTGATCTTGTGAAATGATCCCTTAAGTCTGCCGTCTCTGGTTAGCAGCATGCCATTGTAATACCACACAAAAGTTCTTCAATGGCTAAGGGCAATAGTTACAGTTTCTGCTAACCTCTGCCGTGCTGCCGCTCCCTCAGGCTCTTGAAGCATTGATAGAAGAAGTTGGTAATGATTTGTCGGAGCTGCGCGCTGCTCTGCTTGACAGTGACCTCAGGAAGATTGCGACAGGGGGATTGCCTGATGACGTGAACAGAACAGCTAGCAGCAGCTTCAAGGGACCGTTAGTGCTACAGGTGATGAGAATGGGTTTGTTAAGAAGGGGGGGGGGGCATGGGGGAGGAGAGGGGGGTTAGGGGCGGGCAGGAGGGGCAGGGGGGTTGCCTGATGATGTGAACAGAACAGCCAGCAGTAGCTTCAAGGGGCCCTTAGTGCTACAGGTGATTGTAATGGGTTTGTTAACAAGGCCGGGATCATGGCGGTTGGGGGGTGGGGGGCAGGAGGGTCAGGGGGTGTGGGGTGATGATGTAGGACATAATCGCCAGCAGCAGCTTTAAGCCTGGCCTTTTGTGGACAGTGCACTACTTGCGAGCAAAGAGGGAGCCAGCCCCAGATGGTTTGCCCATGGTCCTGTGCCCACGGTGCCGGCCCTGGGGCTTGCAGGACAGCATAGGTTCTGTTGTTGATGTGAAGACCTTCAGGTCGTCAGTGGTTTTGCACTCAGGTACTCTTCAAGTGGACTGGCTTCACTTATCTGTGTCTGGTTCTGGTAGCATGGCAGCATGGGAGTCCACCTGGCATTTGGGCCGGACTGTATAGCATGCTGCCATTATTTTTACATTTCATGATATGCCATAGCAAGAAGTGCCACAGGCCCCGCACCTCAAGCTGCCACAAAGTACAGCATGCTGTCAAACTAATAACCACTCACTGGCGTTCGGATGCCCTACATTTGTCCTTGCATGCACTCAGGCGAATTTGATGATGGCCAAAAGGCCAAACCACGTAATCCCATGCACTTGATGTAAGGGTTCACGCTCATAAGAAGAATGGCTCTGGCATCGCTATAGCTGCTACCTTGAGCAATATCTACACAGTTCTGCTGCCATAAACTTTCATTTACACTTATTGAGTTCGATATGGTATATGGCAGAATGGGCTCTTGGAATGCCGCTCAAACATCTTATGCGAAACACGCGACTGCCCTATTGTGTTGTAGGTGATGTCAGTGTCAGACACCAGTAAGCCCAGCTACAGCCTACAGAGCTCAGGGCGGCTGCTACTGCTGAAGCTCACAGATGGACGCACCAGCTGCAAGGCGTTTGAATTCAGGGCATGTAACCAGCTGAGTGACAGCTTGGCACCAGGGACCAAAGTGGGTGTGTATAGTGAGGGTTTGTGGTTTAGGGGCTGGGTTTGATCATAGCTGCGAGTTTAGTCAGCTTTTCTGGGGCTTTGGACGGCAGATCCAAGTGGCACCTTGCCACACGGCGCTTGGGGCCAGGTCAGGGATATTGGGGTGGACATTTGGGTCTGAGCTTTGGGCATGCAGGCTGAGGTAGGGTGTAGGGTTTGGGGTTCTGCCATTAAGGGCTTTGGGTCAGGAGAGGAAACATAAGGAGAAGACAAAGCAGCGATGCCCGCTTGGTTGAGTAACTGTGGAAGAGGCATGAATCTTCTTCAGTCCCAGCACGCGTAAGTTAAGGGAGAGGCAACTGAGGTTAGGAAATGAGGGAGCGAAGGGAAATGTAATAGAGCACAGAGCAATAGAGCGAAGAAGCAGAGGAGGTGGGGACAGTCAAAAACAGGGCAGGAGGGGGGCGTTAAGCATTCCCTAGGCTTGAAATTGGCTGGCGATGAGCAGAGGCTGTAAGGATGGATTGCGAACGGGATGAGAGGGAGCGAATGGAAAGAGCGGGTGGGGAAAAGGACTACACAAGAGCAGAATGCAAACAGATCACAGGCGCAATGGTCCGTCCATTGCTTCTACTGTTGTGACATTTCATGCTCTGCGATAGCAAGGGTGCCATAGGGCCCGCACCTCAAGCTGTTACCAAGACAACAAGTTGGAACAATCCTGCTGCTATGCAGCACCCCCCACAACCATCCCTTCCCTCCACCGCCTCCTCGCACCATTCCCACAAAATTGGGAAATGCATTCATGGCAGACCAAGGCCAAGAAGTTTTCAACTTCTCCTGCTAATAAAAGTCTACCGTTTCTGCTCTGCTTAGGTGTGCCTAGACCAAGCCACCATAAAGAATGGTGTTCTCATGTTAGAGTCCAAGTCGCTCAGGATCTTGGGGGGTAGGGTAGATGCCCTTGCAGAAGCCTGGGAGACACAAGTCAAATACGGAGGCACCAACCGCCCATCTGCTGCTCCTGCTGCTTCTACTATACCAGCCCCAGCAGCACCAGGAGCAGGAGCAGCAGCAGTGATGGCCGGGGCCGGCAGTAGCGCAGCAGCAGTAGTGGACGATGGTGCAAGAGCTCCACCTTTCCGGCAGTTTGTTATTGGGAGGGATGAAAGGCGAGGAGCGATGGCAGCAGCGGGGGCTGGTGGGCGTTCTGGTGGTAGAGGGGCGGGTCGAGGGGTGGTGGGGCTAGTTACTGCTACTGCTGCTGGCCGTGGGGGCAGTAGCAGTAGTAGTAGCGGAACCACCAGTGCAGGAGGCCAGCAGCAGCAAGGGGATGCAGCAGCAGGGGCCGGCAGCAGCAGTAGCAGTAACCCGAAGGGATCCGGGCCTGCAACGGTAAAGGTCGTCACTCGGGAGGTGGATGTAGCACCCGTGAAGTTACTAGATGCAGCTACAGCTTCGCAGCAGGGGGCGGCTAAGGCAAAGCTTCTGGATAAGCTTGCTGTGAGCGAGGCTGAAAGGGGGACTAGAGGGGGAAGATTTGGCCGAGATGGCGGGTTTCGGAGGGGAAGACGAAGGGGTGAAGATGATAGTGACGATGAAGGGGGAGGTGGGATTACTTTGGAGGAGTATGAGGCGAGGAAGAAAGCTGGGGGGAAAGTGGGGTTAGGGTCGGGGGGTGCAGGAGGGGGTGGTATGGGGGGGCTGAGTAGAGAGGAGGAGGAGCAGATGCGGCGGGATGAGGAATTGGCGCGGGAGCTGCAGAGACAGTTGGATATGGAAGAGGCGGGGTTCAGTGGGGGTGGGTCGGGAGGTGGTTTTGGAGGGGGGCAAATGGGAGGTGGCCGTGGGGATCATTTGAATGGCGGTTTTGGAGGGGGGTATGGAGGGAGGGGTGGGGGGTCAGGGTATATGGATGGTGGTGGGTATGGAGGGGGGCCGCGGGGAGGGAGGGGGGAGGGGAGAGGTGGTGGGGGTGGGGGTGGTTATGGAGGGGGCCATAGTGGGCCGGTTGATATGACTTCAAATTTTGCAAATGCGGACATGCTGCCTCCTGGGGGTGGTAGGGGGTATGGTGGCGGTGGGAGAGGAGGGCCATATGGAAGGGGCGGCAGTAGCGGGGCTGGGGGTGGTAGGGGGTATGGTGGGGGTGATAATGGGAGAGGAGGATCATATGGAAGGGGCAGCAGCAGCGGAGGCCGGGGCGGGGGAAGGTCTGAGGGGGGTGGAAGCAGCAGAGGGGGTAGGGCTGGGGGGTGTGGAGGAGGAACGCAGCAGCAGCCGCAGCAGCAACGAGGAGGGGGTGGCAGAGAGGGAGGCGGGAGAGGTGGGGATGGCGGGGGAAGAAGTGGGGGGCATGGTGGACGTCGAGGAAGGTACTAGAGCTAGAGGCATAGGTTTTGGTGCAATGGACAGCTGGCGCGGTGCCTATCTAGCTGCCTGTGGGGCCAATCTGTAACTAATTTGTAATTTACTAGTTTATGGGTGAGACTATCCGTCCAGGCTCTCTTGGTTCAGTGCAGCACTGCTGCCCTAGCTTTTTAAGTAGCTGACGCACGCCGGGCTGTGGGTTTTGCTCATGTGATGCTTTCCGTTAGTAGTGTCAGTCAGGTCCAGGATAGGATAGGTCCAGGATAGGATAGGAGTTATGCTCTCAAAAACAATATAAGGTGAATGGCGACGGCAAATGACGATAACAGCTACTTTTTGGTTTATTATTTGAAGCTGTAACATGTCTGTTAGCTGTGTGGGAGCCGTCTACGTTATGCGTTGTACATTTGTATCCAGCATGCCGCATACGGGCATGGCCGTAGCCGTATCTTTGGCTGCTGGAAATGAGTGTCTGGAATCAACATCGATGCTCATCCGGTTGACGTTACGTGAATTCCTACCAAGGGGGGTTTGGCCACAAATTTTCCTGGCCCGAGAGCTTGAGCTTTGATATGGAACACTCCGATGCACCGCGGACGCCGTGATGCCCTGCAAACTTCTCTCGCAGAATATTGTATTGAAACGTGGTTTGCTGCCTTATACAATACATTCTTAGTAATTAATGTATCGGTTAACGGCAAGAGGGCTGCTAGGTCAAGCCCATCCGCAACCGTACTTCACACTCTGAGTCGGGTTCGGAGATTATGGCGTCCAGCGGACCACCAATCAAGCACTTTTAATGCCAAGACATGTATCCAACTGGAAAACCGCTCAGAGCCCATGCCATGGTAAAGTTCATCACCACCTACACCTCTTTCTGTTGAGATGAGTTATGCAAGCATGGTGTGTACCAACGCCCCTTGGCAGCACACCTTGGACATGCCACTCATTCGCTAAGACCCAAGTACACAAAACCTGAGGGGATGTTCATGCTCAAAACATTCAGCATATTTTGATAGCACCATCACCGTTCCTGCAAATGGCAGGCACATCCCTGCCGGAACAGGCCTAGGTCTCAAGAAGCCTTGGGCACCGAGCCCCTGCTGCTTGCAATGTGTCATACCACGTGTCAGAATCTGGGGCGAAAGAGATGCCAATGCTCTTTGTAGATTCATAGCACCTGCAGATAGCAGTCCAAAGCAAGAGATCCAGCATTGATCACTGAAGGCTGTTGAAACAGGATATGCTATTACTCGTCAGTGTTGTAACTTGGGGTTTGAGCTTACAGCTTGAGGTGCGGGACCCATTGCACTTCTGCTATGGAAATTCATGTGATAGCTGTCAGAAGGTCATTCTTTCAGCACAGGTAACATGCAGAGCTACTTAGCTGAGAGGTATTGCACGCCGGCCATATCTTCACTTGGATTTGATAGTGCGGATGTGGTAGGAGAAGCGCACCTTGGATGCTAGTAGTGTTACTGCCCCTTCCTTAGTAAGCCTACGAAGGGCTAACACCCAGCGTCTACTCACTATTATCAGTGTACATGCATAGGGCGCATGAGAAATGCCCAGTGAAGAATAGGCAGGAGGTGGGACGCAAACAGCAGCCCGGCATGCATGTGGCCTAGGGAGGCAGCAACATAAGCAACAGCATCAATCCTTGCAGCACAAACGGTAGGCGGAACACCCTGCCCTGTGGTAGCATCGCCCCTTCACGTAAATCTACCCGCGGTGGGAGCCTATGTGCTCTGTACTACCGAAGAAAGACCGGCGCCCGCAGAGCAGTAGCAGTTTGTGTGGCATGAAGAACGACAGGAGGAAGGGGAGAACAAGACTGGAAGAGGACTTCATGCCACTTCCAGCAGACACAACCCACTGTCCTTGGCAGCAGCAACAGACATAGCAGGAAAGAAACGTTCTGCAGCTGCAGGTGGTGTAGCAGCAGTTAGCGTGTGTGCGCCGTCCGTCTGCCCTGATGAGCAGGTTGAAAGAAGAGGCATGTGGGACAGTACCAGCATCAAGAGGGGCAGCACATTTCCGGTATCAGCAACAGGGGCAGCAACCAGACCTGTTGTAATAAACTCACGGCAGTCAGTGGGATAGTCCTGCATATGAGCACCAAGACGGGAACAAGAAAAACAGCAGGTGCGTTGGCGGTAGGATGAACACTGTAGGTGGGACTGTCACCATCAGCACGTAGCAAGGGCACAGGCAGAAGCAGCAGCTGCCCACAGCATCAGCGATGAATTGGAGAACACATGGTGCGATTGTGACTAGACTCAATGGACATATGTGATCGAACTGCGATAGAACACCCTAGCGGTACAGTTTGCCTTAGGCCACTGTTACTCTCAGTCAGCAAGGTCAATGTGAAGTTCAACGATGTCAATCTAACTGCAGTACAACAAACGCACCTTTCCTTGGCAAGAGCGTCTGCTGGCTCCGTGTAACAAGCACAGGCAACACACGTCTCATTCCGGAGTGTGCCAATGTGTGTTGTCATGTTCCGTCCCCAGTAGACACCTCTTGCATATCCACATGTTGCATCATCAGTGTAGAGCCCCTTGGAGCACGCAATGCAACTGATGGGATCTGTGGAGTCGAGGCACACTGAGCATTCGTAAGCCGTCATGGGCCACTTCCCACCATTCACAGTACCAGTGCAAGGTGCTGGCATCTGAACAATGCCAGAAACCCATCCTGCAAGCAAGCATTTAGTACACAAGCGCATTACAAGCATAATCAGAGCAGCTGCTCACTCAACTCAAACTCATTCAGGTGTGATCTGCCAGAGTCTCTGCTAAGCTGCCAACGTCCTGCCTACTTTTGCATCCCAAAATGTTTCGATGAATCTTTTGAAAAGATCATCCAGATTGGTGATTCAAGAAGGCACCTTCTGGGACCCCTTGTGTCTGGATCTGAGTATTACAGAAGACTTGTCTTTATCTATTCAGGGCTGTCATCATCTCAGACTCATGCCCGCAGGGTTGAGGAGTTCACCAGTGAATGCAACACTTTTTTAGCTTCTACAAGGGACGTTCTTGGCAAGTGAACGATAGGTATCCTATGGCCTGCAATGGGGTCTGCAGGGATACCTCCATTTAGCTTGCTTTAGTCTACCGCAGAGCATATAGCTAGCTTCACATGGTAGGTTTACATGTCATCCATTACTGCAATCAACATATTGTGTAATAGATAGACAGCGGCACAGCGTCTGTTGCTCAACCCATCCCGGTGCTTTTCCAAGTTGGCTATTAGGGCTGCGTCAGTGCAACACCAGCGGCCCATTCCACTGATTACCTGTATTATCCCCCGGCAAAAGTGTGGGGGGTTGGGTGATGTTTGTCTTCAGTGTGCAGGTGTGCTGAGGCCAGGCGTTGTCTGCCGTGCACACCTCTGGATCTTGTTCGAAGTCATCGAGGCCTCCGTCATAAAACGAGTCGGTCTTGAAAGGCAGATAGTCCCCAATAGGGGTGCAGCCATGACCATTGGGCCGTTTCCCTTTTTGGACAAAATGCAATAAGCAGAAAGGATACAAGGCATGTGCAGTACGTGAGAATAATGCTCTTTAGCTGCAGAACACAATGTCTAATCTTTGGTGCCTTCCATCCCACATCATCTGAAAGGTGTGGTGGGCATTAAGGGCAGGGGTACTGATGAATATGACATCATCTACTTAGTGCGACCGATTTCATAGTGTTTAGCTCACTGCCGTCTGACACTGAACTCTTAATTTCCCACAAAGTGCCTCCTTTAATCCCTACCCTGTCCTCTCGGTAAAATGGGGTGTGTGCCCCGCCCTTGCTGGCTCCTAGGAGACATCCTGTATGTGTAGGTCTACTCACCATCTTGCTGCAACTTAGAAACTCATAGTCAGTAATCCACTGCATACACTTCCTTGGGCAATGGTGTATGCAGCTTTGCTGATGGTAGGAGGAGTTCCCCGGGACATGCACTACAAAATCATGGCCACACATACACACGTCATCCTGTCACGAGACTCCAGTTACGTATAAGTATAGGCCTTCGGCCTGTTCCCCGGGCATTGTATGCACTAACTGCAGACCTGTGCTATATAGTAGGGTAGACCCTGTGAAAGCGATGTCGACCTCTGAGCTTTTCTTGTTCTTGCAGGTATTCCAGTTTGAGCATTGAGACTGCCAGTGATGCAGATTGGATTGAACTGGATTTCCTTAGTATCCAGTCCTGACTATCCTGATCTGAAGTGGTGCTGAGCACTTCTAGAAGCCTCTACTTACGGGGCTCAGTTGTATTGTGGTACTCCAGGCATCCAGTGCCGCAGCCATCAGGCCTGGGGCAATAGGTCCAACCTTGGCACCCTGTTACCACAGTGCATTGGTCTTCACAATCCTGAGCGGACCGCACGAGGTAGTGCACAGTTGGATTGCCAGGAGGCCCGTCGGCATTTGGTACCCTGTTGACAGAGAGGATAAGGACATCCCCAGGCATATCCATGGGAACCTGCTGTGTGAACACCTTGTTCAAGCGGGCATCCAGCGACTCTGTTGTGGGGGGCGGGGGAGCAGAAGACGTGGAGGCAGTGAGAAAAAGCATAACACCGTTCATTGACATCTGTATGTCCATGAGGCAGATATATGGTGCTGGTTCAGCTGTGGGCAGCTTCTGAGTGCTCCATTCCGAACACATTGCACTAGTAAGAGGTATCCCCATATCATAGCTCAATGGTATGCAGGTACGCCTTCAGTATGTAGATCAATGGTTCAGCACGTTGATGGATTGCAAAGACTTTGCAGATCCAAGGTTGTATAACCGCAACTTCAACCGCAACAAGTGACTTCACCCGCAACAAAAAATCCTGCTCAGCCCTTGAAGGATTTCTGCCTGTGGCTTGCTACGCACCCAAAAACTGAGCTGGGTCTTCACAATTTGCGAGCACAAATACTGCCGCCATTGCGGCCACGGCCAAGAGAGGCAAAGCCAGCCCTTCAGATCGGTTTGCCTTGGCATTCCGACCTTGGACGGGCAAGCTGACAAATTTACCAAACACTGAGAGTCCCATATGAGTGGAGTATGATTTCTTACGTCCTCTAATCCTTCAGGCTTTGGCTGCTGCCGGGACTGACCAGCAAATGCCCCTCATTGTTCACGACCGGACTCAGGGGTCACCAGGGTAGTGCTGTCCCAAAGCGAGCTAGTCGGTTTCCCTTCGCTTTTCTTCCGGTAATATATGCAGGTATATACAAATGGCTCGTAATGACAGTGCTCGCAGGCATCATGTGCAGCCTCCGCATGTGGAACTCGGGCCACATTGGGCACTCAGCAAGGCACCCGACTGGACCGCTACCGTCCGAAACCCCTCGCTTGGACCTTACTTGGGCACTAGCAAGGAGTAGGTCGGCCTCTGCCCTACCGCATACTCGTACCAAAGCTTGGGTGACCTGGACGGTTGGTCGTCGTGCATGCATACAGGTCCGGTGCGGCGCAAAGCGGTGCCTATGACAGGGCAGCGGCCGGGGGTGGAGAAAAGTGTTTATAATTGGTCCACTTGGCACCACTGCCCCTTGCAAGCGCGAGGGAACCATGCATGCCCTCGGCTGGTTTGCTCTGGCCACGAGCAAGCAATCAAGAGGTTCAGAACATGCTGCCTCCCCAAGGACAAGACCTCCTACACGGTTACATCCAATTGATGTGGGCAACAGGCTACACCCCGAAAGCATGGAAAGAGAGCACCACAGTGCTCCTGTTCAAAAACAAAGGCACACCCCTCAAACTGCAATTCTACAGACGCATTGGCCTAGAGATGACAATATACAAACTATGGACCAGAATGATCACATGGGTCCTTGCTGACTATGCCGAAAGACACAACATTCTGAGCTACACCCAGGGTGGGTTCAGAAACAAACGAACCTGCATGGACCAGCTGGAGCTGTTCACCCTCTTGCTTGAGGATGCCAAACTGACCCGGAAAGACATCTATCTCCTTATGGTTGACTTTTCCGAGGCTTTTGACACAATTGACCATGAAAAGCTGCTGCAAATCATGTATGACCTGGGTTTCCCGACAGATGCCACAGAGGTGGTCAAAGACCTGTACACGGGTGCAACAACAGCATTTACAACCCCATTCGGGAATACCGAACCAATGCCCATGGACAGAGGGACAACTCAAGGTGACAGCCTCTCACCGTTTCTGTTCATCTTATATCTGGAGCCCCTGCTACGCTGGCTAAGGGTAGGTGCCAGAGGATACATCCCAGGTGCATACAACAACCGTGATACGCTTTTCAAACTGAAACAGCAGATCCCAGATGTCACATATGCGGATGACCTGAACCTGATATGTTCATGCATTGGGGATTTAACCAGCCAAGCTGACAAGGTCACCCTGTATGCTGACTGGGGACACCTAAAAATAAACAACACAAAGACCCTCCTCACAGGTGCCAGATATGGGGCTGACACCAAAGACCCTTTTAATCTGGAGAAGCTCCGGCGTAGCCTAACTGATGTGAAGGTCCAACGGTCCCCTGCAACACTCCACGACCCACGAAAACCGTTCCGTTACCTGGGCCTGCAATTCACCATGCACCTTGACTGGTCAGCCCAATATCAACTGACCAGGGATACCATTCGAGACATGTGTCACAACATGAAGCACTCATACGCTACAACCTCCCAAAAGATGCGCACCCTGAATACATGCATACGGACAAAAATTCGGTATGCATTCTGTGTGGCCCCTTACACCAAAGCTCAGCTCAAAGCGTTAGACAGCCCCCTCTGTAGGGCAGCCAAAGAAGCATATGGTCTTCCCAACAGTACTGCCACGGCAGTAGCACATGAAGACGTCAGTAAAGGCGGTCTAGGGTGCCCCTCCCTACTAGCAGAGTACAATACTGTACAAATACAGCGGTTGACAGAGGCTCTCAATGACCCCGGACCAGTGGGAGAGCTCAGCCGTACACGCCTGCAAACAGATGGCAGCTGCCTGGACAAACTGACAGCAATGGCTCGCCCTGCCCTAACACACCACAGCCTGAGGCTGAGGCAGGTGATTGCATGCGCAAGCATAGATGTCGAGCTCAAAAAGCAGGGACTTGGCCCAACAGAACTACCCGATACCAGCCCATTCTTGCAAGACCTGCAGAACATGCAGGCACTTGCAAGCCCCCAACCACCAGACCTCCTCCTAGCTGACCTTCACCAACTCAGACAAGTAGGTATGCACCGACTTCAGGACATTATGTCTTCCACAGGTAGAACTGTCCTTACAACAGGACAGCTCATGTTGAAACTGGACAAGGATATCACCGCTAGGACGCTGACCGCTTTTAAACGTATTGCATACATGCTCACTCTCCCGCCAGGCATAACAAAAGAAACCTACTGCAGCAGGCCACCTGTGCAAGCAGGACATGGTCCAACAATCCATCCGGAGTATGCAAGGCTGCTGAAGTTCCACAACATCATCGATGACATAGACATACGCAATGCACCTCTCCCAGCATTGTGGGCTGCACAGACACATGCCCCAAGCACAGAGCAAGCCCTGACAGAGATACAGGCTTACCTGTCCTCACTCAGCGCACCACCAAGAGGCCACACTAAAAGCAGCAGTGTGCGCCAGACTGCAACAGACATCACAGCCCCACTGGTGTACCGAATAGAAACAGGCTATCACGTTTACCAGCGAATCAAAGATGAGAAAAGACAGCCCTTCAAAGATATGCGAGAGCAATTATATAACAACTTTGCAGAAGGGCAGGACCAAGTAGAAGGTATAGAAGGTCTGGCAGTGGCGGCACGCCACACCGGACGAGGGCAAAAGAGAAAGAAAGTAGCAACACAGAACCAGGTCATTGTGCGATGGGCCCCAACAGTTATGCAAGGATGGGTGGTGGAACTGGCTAAGCAAAAGGGCTATCACATTGATGATGCTCCAGAGCACGCTCTACAGCCAATGACCCATCATGAAGTCTGCAACACACCAAACCTCCCGACTGAATGCTGCTGTCCTAACGCCCACCTGCCAGCACGACGAATCCCTGCACGTACAACCCTAGCACATTGCAGCATATGTAGCAGACGATATCATATTGATTGTCTCCCGCTAACCCATCGCCCTGCAGGGGACATATTGGACGAGGATGTCACGACAGGCTGGACCTGCATTGAATGTAACAGGGATCAGTATGCCACTAAAGGCCTCCCTCTTGATATAAGGCACAACAACGTCCATTGGAAGCCCAGTCGAGAAAGTGAGAGCGACCTCATCGCACATAATCCAGTTGTTGCTGAGATGATTGCTGCTTACCGGTTGCAACAGGCAGCAGCAGCAAATGACCGGTCCCCGGCAACTCCTGCACTTGGCGAGCTGGCTCAAGCTCAGCAAGGGTTATCGGCACTGCAGCAACAAGGCGACTACTACCCCGATCACCCTCAAAGATACAACATCAACATTGGACAGCAGTACAGCAACATTTTCGACATGGACACATCACCAATGAACCCCCATGCTGATATCCACCCCACAGGAAGACACGAAGTCTATATTAGAGAAGTAGAGATGTGCATAGATGGACAACTGTGGATAAAAACGCTCGCCTGCATATACACACCAGATGGCAAATGTCGCTACACCCTCACCCCTGAAAGGACAGCAATACTGTACCAACAGTACTGCCACAGCACTCGCCACAAACCAAAGGTTATGCGGAAGTTGAAGGCAGGTACCTTTCCCCAAGAACTGTATGCCCTCATGTGCAGGTACAGAGATGGAGCACAGATCAAAGATCACAAAGCCATTAGGAAGGTCCAAATAAAGAACCACTGGGCCACTCCCCCTGAGGTGTATGAGGCTCTCAGGCAGCTCACAGACATAACAAAAGAGAGATTCGCAAGCCCACTCAATTACAACCCAACATTTACGATGTACTGGAGCGCCCACAAAAGGGACCAAATCTTTGGGGCAAAATGGGATAGCTACAGATATAGGTGGACCGGCGGAAGCGTGCACAACCCAGAGTATGAGGACGAAGACCTGAATAAGAACATGGCTACTGCCATAGCAGCGGCCCGTAACACAACAGCCCCTGTCTTTGGCATACATATCCTGCCTGCCTGGTCCGATGCAAACAGAAATGCCTACCTTGCATGGCTACAACACTTCCCAGAAAACTGCATGCATCTCCTACAAATACCCCGAAAACACTTCAGGTTCCAGAAACCCACAACTTGGGAACGGGGCGACATGTATGCAGGAAACCCTAGATGGGACGTAAATATCATTGTCACAGGCAACGCAAAGGGTTTTGAGGCCCACCTCCGTTACTGGGAGAGCGGCTACATGACCAGGTTTCTGCAAACGCTGCAGGATGCCATTAATCAGTCCCTGCCGGACGACAAAGAGATACAAGACATCAGCATGTACTACAACCCCCCAAGCAGCAATGCCCCGCCCAGCACATCTCATCAGCCAACATTGCTGACACCAAAACAGCTCAGCAAAATGGGTTACCCCAAACAAACAAACGGCTCTGAGTCCCTCCGGGACGATTCTGCCACCAGTCAAGACCCTCCAGCCATGGTTGACGCCAGCACTACACTGGATGACCTGGAAACGCAATTAGCCACTGCCCTACCAACAGCCCCACCCCTCCGGTACAATTGGAAAAACTATGTCTACACAGATGGTAGCTACAAGCAAACAAGCCACAAAGCATCACCAATAGATGCAGAGTGTGATGCCCCAGGCATAGGGGCAGGAGTGTACTTCCCCCCACAAGCAGCCAATGAGGACGATGAACGTGGGGTTCCAATTGTCCCTGCAGGCGACAGCCATCCCCAGAACACCATAAACAGAGCAGAACTGGTTGGTATCCTTGCTGCGCTGAGGCATGGAGCCCACATGATAGCCACCGACAGCCTCAGCTCAATGTACCAAATCAAAAAGATGCTGAGACGCCCACAAGATCTCCTAAATCACCAGCACTGTGAGCTTATTAAAGAGATAGTAACCGAGATCGTCAACAGGGGACTGAGGACAACCCTTCACAAGGTCAAGGGCCATGCTTCCATAATCGGTAATGAAAAAGCGGACGCAATCGCTAAGGCGGCTGCGACAGGGGACACCTCCGACTATGAGGAATGTGAGAAGTACGAAAGTCCTAGTAACAACAGGTTGACCCAATATTGGCCGTACAAGACCCAATGGAACAATCGTTGGTCACTGACCAATGGGCAGCGCACGTTGATTGACCGTTTCAAGCGGGTGAACCCTTTGACAGACCTTCACGACTCGGTACGTCATTACTGCCACCAAAAGAGTCGCTTTGGGATGGCAAACAGAGCTACCTGTTATTTCGAGGCTTTTAAAAGGATTGAGGAAAGACTGGACCTGCCTGCTAGCAACGAGTACATGACCTCGGGAAAAATCAAGTATGCAGAACGAAAAACCGCTTTGCGCTACCGGTACGGGACCATGTGGACAAGGAAGATGGCCTATAGGTGTGGACATGCACCTAGTAGCAAATGTCTCCTGTGCGGTGACGAGGATGGCGGACACCACACAGCCTCAGGATGCCCAGCTTTGAAAAGAATGTACATCAACAGGCATAACAAGGTCGGCCGACTAATCATGACAAGAGTGTTAAGGGGACGCAAAGGAGCATTTGTCATTCAAATGGACCTTGGATCAACTGAAAATTGTGCAGAAGACGGCATCATGGCCCACCAGTCTAGAAACATCCCGTGGGAGCTCCTTCCAAGGGGCCTAAAGGAGGCAGTGCAACAAGCACAAGGCACCACCGATAAGCGCCCTGATGGTATGCTCTACAAACCCAAGATTGGAAACAACCCAGCAGAGTACTGGATAATAGAGGTCAAGATCTGCAGGGATTCAGACCCAACAGGCCAGCAAAGCAAAGCTGATTATCAACACCAAGTACTCATTGACAAAATCAAAGACATAGACCCCACTGCCAAAGTATGGTACTATCCCTTGCTTGTCGGAGTTGCAGGCACCATATACAACAGTACCACCATGAATCTGCAAGCCCTCGGTATCAAAGGGCAAGCTCTAAAGCAATGCATTTCAGAAGTACATACTGCAGCAGTTAAGTCCTTACACAGCATATACACAACAAAAAGAAAACTGGAAAAGCCCAAAGAGCCTCAATGGCACAGGAGGAACTACAAGAAAGTAAGCTAACAAAGGCGGGTGGGCGGAAGCCCACCCACGGATGTAACTATTCTATGGTAGGCTGGCCCAGTGTAATCCTTACACCAATGGGCCCCTCCCTTAATCTTACGCGGGAGGGCACCTCACGCCCCTCCTTGCGTAGCTCTCTCTCTCTCTCTCTCAAGAGGTTCAGTTTACTATAGGAGGGATTCAGGAATCATTCTAGGCAGTAAGAGAAATCACCGCTGAGCTTGCCCCACGATCAGACAAGATGAGTCATTTGCCTCAGAAAGGCGTCTTGCGGCTGATGTTGCTGGCCCTGCTCGTTCTTGCATGGAAAGAACTTGCTACCGGGCAAGTTGTTGTCCCTACTACTGGTACTGACAGCGGCATGAGCCCCACGGTGTGTCAGCTGGACATTGTTGGGGACTACAGCAATGGGACCAAACCGATCTCACAAGCAAACCTCACCTGCACTGGCCCGCCCCTGTTGATCGCAATCAATAGGACTGGCCCCTTGGCTGCTTTTGCAGTGCAGTTCCAAGGCGTCACCATTGCTAAAGAGGGTGATCCAGACGGTTGTGTCCAAGAAACCGCCAGCTGCCAGTGCCTCCTCACTGTTTGCGCCGGTGTGGTCATGTTCAACAACACCAGTATCACAGCAGTCAATCTGTACGACGACACCACATTTCCCTCATGCGGTTCGGACCAGCCATTGCGCAATGGCTCTGCTTAGTCGGCTCGAGCAAGACCTCGTGGACCACCTTTGAAGCTTCTGGAAACAACAACACCGTGTTGTCAGCTCAAGACTCCTCCAAGGTCACAATGGAAGGCGCACTGATGACCAGAACAGCAGGGACTGCCAGCCTTGCAGATGCCGGAGCCACAAGCAGGATCCGCTTCGTGAACAACAATGCCACCGCCATCTTGGTAGACGACAAGGCTGAAGTGAACATTTCTGGTGATGTCCTGCTGAAGAATAACACAGACCGTTGCATGAGCATCTTATCTGATGGCCGTGCATTTGTGTCGAGGGGTGTCATCTTTGAAAGCAATACTGCGGGTTTAGGTGCTAGTGGCAATAGCCATGTGTCCATCTCGGATGGTGTTGCTTTTATCAATAACCAACCAAGTGGGGGGTTGGCTGCCTATGAAAGTGCATCAGTTGTCATCAGGAATGGGGTCCTCTTCTCAGGGAATGTAGGCACGCGTGGTGATGGAGGGGCTCTGTATGCTGGTGCTGACAGTGACAGTGGTGACGGCCACAACATCATTGTCAACATATCTGATGGCGTGAAGTTTGACTATAATTACGCTCCCACGGGTGGCGGAGGTGGACTGGCTGCAGGGTTGAATGCCACAGTGAACATAAATGGACATGTCATTTTTTCCAGGAATGGTGTGGGAACGGGTGCCCAAGGCTCAAATAGATGGAATGGTGGAGGGTTGATTGCCATGAAAGGGAGCAGAGTCATTATCGGCAATGGCGCTGTCTTCTCTCAAAATGTTCTGTTTGGTTTCAGTGGTAGTGGTGCAGGCCTGGCAGCGCAGGATGGTGCCTCTGTCACAATGTCTGGGGTTACATTTACAGGCAATATTGCTACAGGCACTGATAGCTGTGGTGGTGGGTTTGCGCTTCTGGGTAATTCAACAGTTGATGTTATTGGCGACGTGGTGCTGGAGAGCAATTTTGCTTCTGCAGGCGGTGGTGTGTGTGTTAATGGCACGGACAATGCAAATATGAGCTTGGCAGGTCTTACAATGGTAGGAAACCAAGCTACAGGAGGTTCTGGTGGTGGGTTGATGCTGAAAGGCAACGCCAGTGTCGAGATAAGTGATGGGTCTGTGATACAGAACTGTACTTCTAGGCTTGCTGGTGCTGGCTTGTCTGTAGGTGAGGGTGCAAAGCTTTCCCTTATGAGAGCAAACATAAGATGGAACAATGTCACGGGCGCTTTGGGTGGTGGACTGAATGTTGAAGGTGGAGCAGAAGCCTTCTTTGACAGTGTGATTTTCACCAATAACACAGCCGCATCCCCGGCTAGTGCAGACATATATGGCGGCCCGCGGTCAAAGTTGGTCTTTAGCCCTAAAAGTGGCACCAAACTTGACAGGTTTAATGACAATGTGTTGTGGTTGAGGGAGGATTGTTCCAGGGGGGAGATCTACAAAGCAGGCTATTGCCAGCAATGCCCTCAGCGCACTTACAGCTTATATTATAACGAAAGCGATCCCCAAAAGTGCTGGGACTGCCCATCTAGAGCTGATTGCCCTGGTGGGGATAAGCTGGTCCCGACTAATGATACCTGGCACTCCAGCAATGATTCTCCTCAGATGCACATCTGCCCCCAGAAGGGTGTATGTGTTACTGCTCGGGACAGCATGGAAGGGAGTTGTGCAAAAGGGTATGGCGGCCCTGTGTGTGGTGCCTGCCAGCCTGAGTATGGCTCTCATGGCCCTTTTAGATGTAAGAAGTGCATGTTGCGTGGTAAAACTATTGCTCTGTACCTCTGTGGTGCTCTAGGGGTGGTTCTTTTCCTGAGTTTCCAGGTTCACACTACCTTAAGCGACAACAAGGAAGGGGTAGTTTTTAGTCACACTGCTGGTACCAGTGCTGGGAGCGTTGTGAACGGTGGTGCACGCCCATCAGATTTCTTGAAGATTCTTGTCCGCCACGTGCAGTATCTGTGCATCCTTAGCACGCTGAATCTACAATGGCCAAAGGCACTGTCTGCAGTGTTTGCTGCAGTGAGTTGGCTTATGTCCTTTGGAAGCCCTTCTCCTGAGGTCCTTTCATTGGATTGTTTGTTCACTCACCCCTCTGAGGATGGAGATGGGGGTACCCCCATGGCTATGAAAAGGGCACTGGTTTATCTGCTGGCACCTGTTGCTTTCTTTGTGGTGATCGTTGCTGCAAGGCTTTTGGTAGTAGCACTTTGCAGTACCTCATGTAGGCGCAGAAGGGGTGCAGCCGGCTCTGGGGGAAGGTCGGGAGCTGTGGTTGTTGCTAGCATTCAAAGTGTGGTGTGTGTAGGCTTCCTTGTGGTGCTGATGTTCTTCTACCCCTCCTTGGTGCAAGGGGCTGTTGGTATGTTTGCATGCTTGCGCTTGGATGGCCACAACCCAGACGACCCTGCCTCAGATCAGTACGCTGTTGCTAACGCAACGCATGGCTACTGGGTGTACTATATCCAGCAGCCCTGCTTTGGGGGCTGGCATAACGCTTGGGCTTTGGGTCTGGGAGTCCCATGCACGCTTCTTTTCTGCTTGTGTGTGCCGCTGAGCATGTTCCTGGTGCTTTGCACCAACCGAAGCAAGCAAGGTGTCACTGGGAAGTTTCAGGAATGTGTGGGTTTCTTGTACCACACCTACAGGCCAAGGTGTGACAACAGAACCCCAGCTTTGTATCACATCGAGAAGCTGAAGGAGGTCAGGCAGAAGTTCAACAGCAGCGTTGTGGTCTACAACCGCGCTTTTCTGAAGCAGATGAACTACATCCCGCAGGGTGAGCTGACTCAGAGGGAGCAGTGGGACACGTGGATAGGCGGGTTGAAGCAAGCTGTTAAAGATGAAGTGGTGCTTAGGTACCACAAGCGTGTCTCTAAGGGCACCTTCCCCTTGTTGGAGGCCATGGACCATGCCAAGACCTTTGATGAGATCCACAGCAGGCAAACGTATGGCACAAACCCATATGGGGCTTTACGCCCGGGTGGTCCCACCGAGCGCACCCCCTTTGGTGCTCATGGTGGTAGGGGTTTTGGTGGTAGAGGTTACCCGGGTGGTAGAGGTGGTGGTTATCAGGGTGAGCCAGGTCGCGGCTATGGTGCTGGGCCCTCTTGGGATAATGGGCAGCAGCAGGGTCCTTTTCTCGGGAATATGAATCAGGGTAATCACTGGTGGCAGGGTAGAGGCACAGGTGCTGGCAGGGGTCCTCCTGGGCCACCTCCTCCAGGCGGGGGTAGAGGCCACAATCCAGCTGGTGCTGGTAGGGGTCAGTTAAACCCCAACGCCTGAAACCTAGCGGGCAGTCTGGGTCTCAGGCAGGTGTTGATGGGGTTAGCGGTGCTGAGTACGCTGGGGGAGTAGTGGATGGGGACAATGTCTTTTATGATTGTTTGCCTCCATCATGGTTTAAGCGTAATCAGAGGTTGCGTTCGCGGCGTCAGCGGAAGAGGCGTGTGTGTAAGTTGCACCGTTATGGTGGAGGCTTAGCTACTGCCCAACAGGGCCACAGTAGCTCACACAAGTCTAACGCTTGTCCTGCTGTATCTTCTCAAGCACGTGCTGCAGCTAAGGCTAAGGGTGTTAGCAAAGCTTCATCACAGGGTGAGCACTCTTGCAGTTCCCATGAGGATGGGTCAGGAGGCACACCAGAACAGGGTTGGCTCAGGAAGTGGGTGTTGTCATTTTTGACCATGATCACAGCTCTTATTGCGTTGTCAGATTTATGTGGAGCTGCTATTGGGATGGCCTCCCGATATGTGTGCCATACAGTCTGTGTATGTACTGGGCTAGGGTCGTCGAAATGTATTCGCCTGCATTGCAGTCTCTTTGGGCGCAGTGCTACAGCCTTGTTGGATTCAGGTGCATCTCATTGCTTTGTGGACAAGGGGTGGTTGGCCCGGTATAACCTTGGGTTGCAGCCTGTTCGGCTTACAGAACCAACAAGTTTTAGGCAGGCTAATGGATCTTGGTTGAAGTGTGATGCTGTGTTTCCCAGTTTGAAGCTTAAGCTCGGGAAGAAGGTGGTGTTTGTCAAGGCGGTTCCGATTGATTTGGGCTGGACACAGGGGGGTGGTTGTGATCCTATCATTTTGGGTCAGACTTTTTTGTCGTCGTACAATCCTAAAGTTGACTGGGTGGCACGGACTGTAGTGGTGGGGTCTGTTTCTGTACCTGTGGTGGCTGTTTCTCCGGCTACTCCAGAGCCAAGTGTTTCAGGGTCTGTATCCGATGATGATGTTGCTAGTGATTGTGGTTCTTCCAGCACTGATTCTCCCCCAGTGGAGAAGGGCTCTCCTCTTTGGGAGTCCAGGTTTATTAGTAAGCTTCAAGCTAAGCGGTGGATCAGGAAGGGGGCTAAGGTGTATTACTTGTCTCATAGGAGCCTGGAGGGTAGTATCTCCAAGCTGGAGGAGGACATGGCTAAGCACAAGTGTACGATCCCTGAGGCCATTGATAAGTTGCCTGATAGTGTTTGTGACCCTAGTGTTCGTGAGTTGTTGCGAGAGTTTGCAGAGGTGTTTGAGGAGCCATCAGGTCTTCCCCCAGATAGGCCCGATTGTCCCGTGGAACACCACATTGATATCCAGCCGGGTGTTAAGGCACCTGCTAGGTCGCCTTATAAAATGTCAGGTCCTGAACTTGCAGCATTGCGTCAGATTATTAAAGAATTTGCTGACAAAGGGTTCATTCAGCGATCTAGCAGCGAGTTTGCTGCTCCTGTGGTATTGGTGATGAAGCCTGATGGTTCTTATAGGTTTACGTGTGATTTCAGGGGCCTTAACGCAATATCAATAAAGCAGGCCTATCCCTTGCCTGAGTGCAACACCATGTTTGAGCAGTTGGCTGGCAGTAAGCACTTCAGCAAGCTGGACATGGCAAATGGGGTTTTTCAGATCAAATTGCGGGTTGGGGATCGATACAAAACTGCCATGACAACTCGTTATGGGCTTTGGGAGTGGCTTGTGATGCCACAAGGGTTGCAGGGGTCTCCGAGTACCTTTCAGAGGGCTATGAATACCCTCTTTGCGGATATGTTGGATCAGGGGGTTATGGTATATCTTGACGATATCTTGATTCATGCTGCTACTGTGGAGGAGCATGATCGGCTGTTGAAAGAGGTGTTGTCTCGCCTAGCTCGGAACAAGTTCAAGGCTAAGCTTAGTAAGGGTGTGTTTAAGCAGAAGGAGATCACCTTCCTGGGCCACAAGCTGTCTGGGGAGGGAATTTCGCCTTTGGAGGACAAGGTGGCATCTGTGCGTGATTGGCCTGTTCCCACTACCTACACAGAAGTTCGTTCTTTTCTTTATTTGTGTAGCTATTACAGAAAATTTGTGCATCGGTTCGCTCACATTGCCTCTCCAATACACGAGATTTTGAAGGGCAGTCCTAAGGGCAAGTTGGGTTCTGGTGTGTGGTCTGAGGCGTGTCAGGAATCATTTGAGAACTTGAAGAGTGCTATGTGCTCTGCTCCTGTGCTTGGATATGTGAGGATGGGAGAGCCTTTGCACTTGGGCTGTGATGCGTCGGACTTTGCACTGTCTGGGGTTTTATCACAAGTTGGTGAGGATGGCGAATTGCACCCTGTTGGTTATCATAGCCGTAAGCTAAATGGAGCAGAGTATAACTATCCTGCTCGGGAGCGGGAGTTGTTGGCTATTGTCATTAGTTTGAAGCAGTGGGATCATTTAGTTCAGGGGGTTCCAGTGCACATTGAGAGCGATCACGAGACTTTAGCTTCCTTTATGAAGCCTGGGACTCAGTTGATGTGCAAGCAGCATAAGCGTTGGCTGGCTAGGTTGTTGGAGGTGGATATTCGTATAACGTATATTAAGGGCAAGGACAACGTGGTGCCAGATGCTTTGAGCAGACGTCCTGATTTGCAGGCAGCTGCTTTGTCTTTGGTCGAGTCAGATTTGATAGATCGCATCAGGGTGAGTGGAGCTAAGGATGCTGCTTACAGTGCTTTGTCCAAGAAGCGGGGGTATGTTTCAGAGAATGGGGTCATCTTTGACATGAAGGGTAAGCACAAGCGTCTGATTGTTCCAGACGACTCTGAGCTTAGGGAGGCTCTCATGTTTGAGGCCCATCATGTCAGTGGTCACGGAGGCGCTGCTAAAACACTTGCTAGAATTACTGCGAACTGTTATTGGCGTGGTATTGCTCAGGATGTTCGTGTGTTTGTCAGGGGTTGTCATGTTTGCCAGACAGCTAAGAGGTCCACACAGAAGCCGGCAGGAGAGTTGCAACCACTGCCTATTCCTGCTCAGAAGTTTGAGTATATCAGTATAGATCAGGTGTTTGGGATGCCTTTGTCTGCGGGCTTTAATGGGTTTATTACATGCACTGACTTGTTGACCAAGTATGTTACAGTCATCCCGTGTCATGATACAGATGACGCACCCAAATGTGCACTGCTTCTGAAGCAACACGTTTTTGATATGTATGGGCTTCCAAAGGGTATTATTAGTGACCGAGATCCCAAGTATACGAGTAGCTTTTGGCGTAGTTTGTTTAAGGCTTTGGGTACTAGGCTGCATCTTACTACAGCCTTTAGGCCTCAGTCTGATGGGCAGAGTGAGCGGACCAACCAGACTGTTGAGCAAGTGCTGAGGTGTATGTGTATGCATGAGCCAGACACATGGGTTTCTCATGTTTCTGATGTGATGAGGGTTGTTAACGGCAACAAGCATGCTAGCACAGGGTTTAGTCCTGCTCAGCTGATGTTTGGTTATCAGCCTAGGAGTGCGTTGGATGTAGCATGTGATCAGGGGCAGCTACAAGATGCGGTCCCCGCTGCAGCAGAAATGTTTGCTGCTATGAAGAGTGATTTACAGCTAGCCAGGACACATCTTTTGAAAGCCCAAACCTGGCAGAAGCAGGCGTATGATAAGAGGCACAGCAAGGTCACTTATAAGCCAGGTGACAGGGTTTATTTGAGCTCGGAAAATATCAAGTTGGCAGCTGCTACATGCAACAAGTTGAAGCAGCGCTGGTTGGGTCCATTTGTGGTGAAGTCTATTGTGTCTAGTTTGGCATATGAGTTAGAGTTGCCAAGAGGGTTACATCGTTTGCACCCTGTGTTTCATGTGTCTAAGTTGAAGCCAGCTCGCAAAAGTTCAAAGCTGGTTTCTGTTGGAGATGAGCCAGAGCCCATTTTGGTTGATGGTGAAGAGCACCATGAAGTTGAGGCTATTGTGAAGCATAGGAAGGTTGGTCGGCGTCCTATGGAGTATTTAGTCACGTTTGTTGGGTTTGCTCTGTATGAAGCTGAGTGGCTGCGTGAGGATGATCTGCAAAATGCACCCATCCTGCTGGCTGATTACAAGAGAGCCAGAGGTCTTGTTGTTTGATTTTTACCATTGCTCCATTTATCTCATGTTTCAGGCTAGCTACCTTTATGTGGCTAGTCTATGCGAGCGAGGGCGCTCGCCTGTTGCTGTAGGAGGGGGGGCAGATGTAAGGAGACAGCTATTATGCTCCTACACTGTCTATAGGCATTCTTCCTGAATGTATTGCATGCATTCATAGACCTGTACTTCCCAGATAGTGCACATCTGAGAGGCCACAGGGTGATTCATTGGCAGGTTACTGATAGGTTTCTGGTTGGGTGACTGGTTGGAGTGACACTGAGTGACTGGCTCGTCGTCCAGGAGTCGACGGGCGTTGTGTGTTGAAGGTATCTAAAGGCTGGCTTGGGCCTTGCCTCGGTGGTCGGTGGTTGGTTGATGATGTAAGCTTTGTGTGTTGGTTATGTCCGTGAGTCTGTGAGTCCCTTAGGCGCAATCTGGCCTCTAGCCTTAGTGAGTAGTGAGCTGGCCTATGTGCCCAGCTCACTACTCACTAAGGCTAGAGGCCAGATTGCGCCTAAGGGACTCACAGACTCACGGACATAACCAACACACAAAGCTTACATCATCAACCAACCACCGACCACCGAGGCAAGGCCCAAGCCAGCCTTTAGATACCTTCAACACACAACGCCCGTCGACTCCTGGACGACGAGCCAGTCACTCAGTGTCACTCCAACCAGTCACCCAACCAGAAACCTATCAGTAACCTGCCAATGAATCACCCTGTGGCCTCTCAGATGTGCACTATCTGGGAAGTACAGGTCTATGAATGCATGCAATACATTCAGGAAGAATGCCTATAGACAGTGTAGGAGCATAATAGCTGTCTCCTTACAGTATTGGTGGGAGGTGGTCATTCTGGTGCAAACCCAAGTGCTGGTCACCATCTCTGTGTTTGTGTACTCTTTGACGGCATACTTCACTACGGTGCTGCTCCAAGTAGCTTTTGGCATCCTCTTGGCGCTTCAGCATTGGTCCCGGCCGTCTTTGGTAGATAGCATAAACCACATGAGCATGGAATCGCTAGGGGTGCTGGTCATCACGAGCACTGTCGCTCTCACATTCTTCACATTTGAGATTGCAGCACCTCCTGTGTACGGGGAGGTAATTGGTGTGGTGTGTGTCCTGCTCAATTTTGGGTTCATCATATGGTGCAGCTTAAATGTGGCTACCCACAGCTCTAACATGGTTTCGGAGTGGGGAGCAAAAGCAAAGGCTTTATGGCGGAAGTATATTACCAGGAGGAGGGGCAGTACCAGCAACAGGCTAAAGGATCCTGCTGCTGCTGCTGCTGTTGATGAGGATGGTTTGGAGCTGATGGAGCGACAGGCTTAGTGCGGTCATGGTTGCTTCTTGTTGGTGTAGGATCAGTATTGGGGACCTTTTTTTGTGGGTGCTAATTGGTGCATCTACTGGTGTCTTTGGTGTCATGGTCCTTGAGAACATCCCTGGGATGGTGTCTCTGATCGGTCTTACGCCTTACGTTTTTGTTTGTATGTTTCATTACTACCTGCTTGCATCAGTTGCAGTGCTTAGGTTTGTAGGTTTCTTGCCTATGCTGATGATGACAGGGCTACCATCAGGGTGGAGGAATCGATGCTGATTTCAAGTACTTTGTTGGACTAGCGTTCTTGGACCCTTACGTGAGAATACACTATCGGATGAGATGCAAGGCGTCTTCATATGAGCATTAACCATTTGTTTAGTGCATGCAGGAGGAGGCTGTTTACGTTAGGTTTTTAAGCATCACAAGACTTCAGCACCTGTGTTGTGTGCCTATCAATATCACGTGGCATGAATGAGCAAGGCAGTGTCCCTCCGAGCACTGCTCCATCAATAAAGCAACAAGGGTGCTTACAGAGGTATGTGGTACAGTTACAAAATGACTGTACATAACCAGTTAGCAGATGGTTGTGTGTTGCAGCTGTAGATGTGTGGCACGACAGCCCTGAACCACTGCCGTTGTAGCAGCAGCTTTGGGTTCTGGAAGTGGAGATGGCCGCAATTGGCAGCAAGTGGCACAAGTGGAGTGATGGTGGGTTGGATGAATGCACTGAGTGTGAGTGCTGGCATCGTGTTTGGATGACAAGTACTGACCATGGCGGTATAAGTTCCAAGCATCTGTGCACATTATTAATCCCTTTGCTGGCCCTTCCAATGTGTTCTGGTTGAGACAATAGCAGCCCTCCTCGTATGCTCTGCCAGTTGCAAGATTGCCTCATTACATAGATTGCCTCATTACACTGTGGCACCGCACGCGTGCCGATGGGTTTGCCAATGTAAGATTCACACACACATAGCTGTACCCCCGCTTTCTGGCAATAAGTGCGCTGGTTGTCTATCTGCCTGCTGGCCATAGGAGATTCATGGTCTTCAAGCGGGCGCTTGCTGCTGACGAGTATGACTCATGCACTGGTGGCAACCATCTGAGGTGCCTTGTTTGATGGCCGGGGGACACTTAATCGAAACAATACATCAGGGCCACCGTCAGGCAAAGGAGTGAAGCCCAGTAGTGTTCTCTCTCCCTCTGATTCCCGACTTCTGCCTGACATCTCCATATCTCTGGATTGTAGTTTATCTCTGCAATGGTGGCTGACCAGTCAGTGTCGACATCAATGCAGTATAGCTGCCTCAGGCGGCTAAAATGTAGTTGAGGCTCTAGTAACCAGTTACCATGGGCAACTTGTTATCTTGGTACAGATGCGCACATGAAAGACTGCTGGAGGGTATGTCCTGTGTCAGCCTCTGTTCCAAGATGTCTGCAAACAATTACTACAAATAGCCCTCACAGAGGATGGTTAGGACTTTGCTGCTTATGCGTGCAAACTGCAGCCACACTAGGTCAGACACTGCTCATTTGTGAGTGACTCCTGGATTCAACCAATAGCCTGCCATAAAGCAATAATGTAGTAATCAGGGCAGCTGCACAGTGGCTGCCTAACGTCAGTCCCAAAGGAATCATTTGTCCTCACCCCTGATTGTCCCCGCACCAGTGCCCAATACACACATCAAACTCACATAAGCAACTCAGATAGTGACTGCCACATCAATAGTGCGACTTATTAATAGTTCCTTAAAATATCTCGCACCTGCCACAAACCGACCATGTACATACATACATACAGTGTTGCCATGATACTCTTAAATCCTACAATTACAGAAACAACTTCAACCTCATATCAGTACCCCATAACCTCAGTCCTCCACACACCAACACACTGCTTTGAGTCATGCTGCGCCACCGGTGATGCGCCAGTGTTCCCCTGTTCACCCAAATGTCCCATATATCAACAACTGGTCAGGCACCAATCCAAGTACCAAACGATCGCAACCTGTCTGTTTTCCTAACTAGGCGTCCCGTCTTTCTAACAACTAGAGGTGCGTGGTCAAGGGGACTACTGCTACGGAATATCACACAAGGCAGCAGCCACCCAACCCAGGGCCACCGCAAATGCCTTATCCACACTTTCTCCACACCCTTCCCCCCCTTCTCTGCGTAGTTCTCTCTTTCTCCCCCTGGTGTGGAGGACCGTGACACAGCACCACCTTACTGAGTGGGTGATGAACCAACTGGGCTGACGTCGATGGCCCCTCCTTACCAATTTCACCACTCGACATAAACTTGCATACAGTGTAACAGCTTATTCAGCACAACCTGCCATGCACGTGAAGCACTAGCATTGAACCCCTTCAAGATCTGATGCGACTCCAGCAGCCCGCAGAAGGAGCAGCTATTCCAGGACCCTAAGCATTCACCAGCTATTTTGCCCAGGACTTACACCAGGGAAGAGTGGGAGAGATGAAGGCTGGGGTATGACTAATCTCTGCAGACGAGTCTGCTCTCCCTACATGTGGACCCTGGTAACGGTAAATACCTGAAGCTTGCTTTAGTAGATTACCAGGTAACCCAGAAAGGCATCTCTGAAAAGCAAATGGAGCCCCATAGGGCCAAAACCATTGCATACGCCCAATCCCCAGACCATTCTGCTCCAACTTTAGATAGGGCAAGAGCTCTTAGGTCACAGCCCTTTTCCTGTATCTGCAAGACTTATCCCCTCACACTGCCCTCTTTCCCCGGGCCTAAACCCACCTGCCACTTGCTGCATGCGGCGTCGCAGGTAGGGCCAATAGCATAGCATAGCCCATAGATTTATTAAGCCAGGCAATAATTTTCCTCAAGTGTCTGCAGAGCACCATAACGGCGTAGGAAGCACTGCTGACCCAAATGCAGCAGGACTGGACCGGCCCACTTAACACAGAGAAAGTAGGGTTTTAGGTCTAGCTCCCTGAACCCTAACCCAACCCTAGCCTCCCGGATGTGTGTTAATTGTACACCAAAAGTCCCTAGGGTGCCGGGCATCCCTTGTAATCCACCTTGCTAAAAGCAGGTGCTGGGTCTGTCACATTTATGTCTGGCTGAGACGGAAACAAGAGTGGCATCTTGCTGGGGTGCATCTGTGGAATGGACTTCAACAGGGTCCCCATGATCTCGTCCAGGACGGTCTTTTGCCCAAAGTCATTCAGATGGAGCCTGTCTGGGAGAAAGTATATGTTGTGCCAGTTTGGGACTGTCTGCCATTTATTGAAGATGTCGATAACTGTGCCGTTAAGGGACTTGGCGACGTCGTAGAGTTGGTTGACATAGAGGCGGGTGTGGTTGTTATTTCGGTCCCATGGGGGCTGTACAGCAGCAGCAGCAGCAGCAGGAGTTTCATTACATAAATGTTATGAATTGCCATGCCAAAGGCCACAGGCCTATATGAGTAGGAACAGGAACACCAGCAGCAGCAACAGCAGTAATTTTATAATCTTACTGTTCATGATAGGCCATAGCAAAAGTGCCACATGCCCCAAGATATAAATACAGCAGGAGCAGCAGCACCCAATGAGCAAAGGAGGAACAGCCATGAATCAATCTTTCGTCATGATACGTCATAGCAGGAGTAGTACATGTTTCAAACTGTCACACATGTGGCAGGGAGAACATGCTACATGGGATTGGCACAGCTGAGCTGGTCATGTACTGAATGGCATTTACGCAGTCATCTGTCATCAGGATTTATTGAATGCAAGGTAAACAGTAAATTTACCTGTGTAAACCATAAGCAGCTTCATAACATGCCCTGCTGCCAGGGTCCAGGCCATTCAACCCTTGCACTTCGGATCGTATAAAACAGGATCGGCCAACTACCATGTGCCTCTGAACAAGTGGACGATCAGTCATTGATTTGCTAAATTTAACCCCAAGACCAGCTGCACCAACGGCCAAGCACTTTTAAGCTTAAAACGACAAGGCTCTTGATGAGTGAGACATATCTTTCTGCCACTACCGTAGACTGTGCTTTGCCCTGTAGTGCTTACCGGTCCAGATCTGCAGACCTCACAAACTGGTGGTGGCGTGATAAAGAGGAAGTATTTCACTCCTGCCTGCTTGCCCTTGTTGGCAATAGCATGGACATTGTTGCCAAACGCTTCTGGAGAGATATAGCGTGTCCTGTAAGCCGGAGGATGGCATGGGCGCGTGCCAGTTATTAGCCAGCTTTTGACCATCGAGAGAGGGCTGGCTCATAAACCAGCATAAGAACATTTAAGGGCAATGGCCTTGCACCCAACAGTACCAGTGAAAGCTTGTATTGGATTGCTCGAAGGGCATACTTTGTGCATGAAGGCATCATTGGGCGCAGGGCATGTTCTAGATCCGCTGTTTAGGGAGACAACTTGGGCTGCGGGACCCATGCTAGGGGGATATATATAAATGCGTTCGGTGCATGAGGCCATTACTGCTGCATGACTAATGAGCAGTCAGCCAGTAATGCGCGAGTCCTGCAGTGCCAACTCTTATTTATCTGTAGAAATCAGAATGGACTAGGACAGGCCCTTGACAAGACAGCAAGAGGGCATTCACCCCTCTTTATGAAGTACTGCTGCATATGGTCTCCTACTGCAGCCTGTTCCGCAGCTTTGCTTCTGGAGTCAATTGGTCAGCTTTTTGCTCTGGCCACTGCCAAATTGCTTCTGTCCTGTTGCTGCTGAAGTTGGTAGCAGTTGCCTGCTGCTCCACGCTACTGCTGTGGCTGCTGACCAGGACAAAACCACAAAAGGATCAGTAGGATATACTTTCTCCGCATTCGGTCATGTCCCTCGCCCATACTTGTGCTACTGTTCCTGCAACTGCTGCTACTGGTAGCACTGCTTCTATTGCTGGGGTTACTGATAGTCCCTGCCTGCTGCTGAGTACTGCCCTCCACCCCTTAAGCTCTTGGTCCTTACTTGGCAACGAATTCTGTCATGCTGTCTTTCAGGCCAAGGAAGAAGATGGCCAGCCTGGGGTTAGGTGCAGTGAACATGTCACCCAGCATCCATTTCACCATCCATGGTGTGTAGTAGCCTCCAAACCCACGGTTTATGACATGCGCCTGCAAAGGACAGTTGGCCGAATAACGCATTCTCAGGAGGAGCTATGCACATGCATTATATGGCACCTGATCTAGTGGAAAGCAGGTGCGCTGGCAGGTCTGGACCATTGATCCTCTGAAAAGAGACGACAGGAGGACGATGGGCGAGGGGAAAGCAGGACATGGGGTTGCGCCCCTCATCGCATCGCTTGATGCTCTTGATGGTGTGGGTAGTCCAGTAGGAATGCAATGGGCAGAAGCTCCTCAACGTGAGTTGTGTGCATCAACCGGAAGGAATGCACGTCCGCTGCATACATGCTCCTATCTGAGGCACTTCACACTGTTGAGGCTGCTGGCTCTTAGGGGCTTATTGTCAAGGAGGATAAGCCTGCAGAAGGGTTCAGCAGCTTGGTACCCAACGGACCTTACGTATGTAACTGGCACTCAGGTTTGCGCCCCATCCAACAGGGCTTGTCCTAAAGGCTGCTTCAGTCAATCCATCGCCAATGCAAACTATTGAAGGTTGGCATCCAACACTCGCAGCATTGGCTGCGCAGCTCAGCAACCCTTGAAGGACTGTGGTCAGGACCGCCAACTTCAAGGCCTTCTTTGTCCCCATTGTATGTAGGTACTTAGCCAAAGGCACTAAGCTGCGCTACCCTTGAAGCAGGATGCAAACCACCAGCACAGCCGGGCGCGATCTCACCCCTGCTGCATAGTAAGAGACTGAAGCATGATATGAAGTCTCTCTCTGATTACCAGAAGGTATGTACCAAATGCAACAATGGGCCGTCGGAGTTAGTTGGAGTCAGTTGGTTGGGGCCCATCCGTACACTGAAGACTACTTGGTCGCTGTAGTTCTGCCAAGACGGGCTTACCAGAGCACTTCATGCAATGAGCATGCCCACCCTTCGGATAAGTGAAACGGTCTACGTAGTTGTGCAAGGCGGTCAAGTGGTTACAACCGGTGACTTGCCCCAGATCAAGACGTCTGCTCGGCTTCAGTTCACTTCGTACATAAGCGATGCCAAGTCACGTGGGAAGTATTGGCGCCGCCACACATGCACATTTGCTTCCCAATTCATACATTTGACAGATGACCCGCTTCATGATGCGAGTATCTGGTGATCACCGAGCGTGCAATCTACGGAGGGCACGTTACCATTGAGCAAAGGATGCCCCTGGCTAATTCGCCACATACGCCCACTTTATCGGACTGCAAAGCGGGTTGCATCGCACAGTAAACCCTTACCCTGACCATCGACTGCCAGCAAGATACACCGGCACAATTTACCGCACGAAGACGACACTTAACCAGTCAGTGATCCCACTCCCTCAATCGTTTGACACAAGGTGTTACGACAGCCAACATGTGAAAGAGAACCTGCAGGCATGTGCGGCCTGCACCCGCAAACATGCAGCAGCATTGATTGTTTTCTGACCCTAAAGCAAAAAACAAACAAAAAAGGCGTGGGTTTGTCTGTGGTGCCTTTTTTACTGGTTTGTTGAACAACCCCTAGGTCACAGCCCGATCACCGCATGACCCAAAACCTGTGCAATGTTCTCACATAACACATCCCTCTATCTCGCTATACTCTTACCCACACACCACTAAGAAGCTGGTTGGAGTCATACTTGGGCCCTGCACGGCCCAGAGGGCTGTGTAGTGGTCTCTCTTAACACTTAGCACATCACTGCTTGTTGAAGACCTCTCCCAGCAGTTCCCCCTGGTTATCATATCTGTTGTACTGCTCCCAATCAGCTGCTATGGGTGCGGCCACCAGATGGTCTGGGATGCCAAATGCACCTACCAGCACCTGAGCCTGTGGACCCACCTTGTGAACCAGCTTACGTACTGTGTCTGGCACCATGCGACCAACCTACAGCAGCAGTAGAACAGCAGCAGCAGCCGCAGCCGCAGCAGCAAATGCTCGGGATCAGTTATGGCTATAAGCACAGCACCGTAGCTACACATAATGATATGCCCTAGAGATGTGCTACCACTGCCACTTGAAACTGTCCCAAAAACAGCCCGGTGGAACAACAGCAACAGCAGCAGCATGCCCAGTGAGCTCGATGAAGGGGACATGCCATGAGCCAACCTAAACATTCCAAAAAATTGCCCCAAACCATGTCCTTGCTTGTCACCAAGGCTGATTCGAGAGGTTTCATGAGTCATATATTAGCGTGAGTCCTAAAACTGCTGCAGCTCCCCAAGTCCCAGGTAACAGGTGATAAGCAGCACCTCGAAGTTATACATGCTGTCCATCTGCAATTGCATCAGTCTACCCCCCTATCAGTGTGAGCCCTTTTTACCTTGGCAGGGATGGTCTCTGATGACATGAACCAGGAGAGATCAGCCTCCACACACCGGGCAGCATACAAGTGCACTAGTGGCAGCAGCAGGTCATGTACCCCTTGGGTCAGGCCAGGGTTATCCAGGGCCCTAACGCACGCCTCCATCACCTCGCGCTCTGCAAGTAAGAATGGAGCAATCTTTGTTACAGAAGCTGAGCCAAAAAGTAAAACATTGACCCTAGGTGTGGGTATCATACTGTGGTCCCTACGGGCCTATAATGAGCCTACGGTAATGGTTTAGAAACAGCACCTCAAACCCTTTCCACTGCTGGAGCTAGTGAGCTACTAAGGGGCTCTGCTGCTTCAATCGTCTCCTCTGGTAGGGGCACGTCAGTATGTTCTGCCCTGCACAATACTACCAGACACAGCAAGCCGAAGGCATGCATTCTGAAATACTTGCGGAAAATACGCTGTCCACTGCACAAGATCACTTTGCAGCTGCTTCAACCACATGTCAATGAACCCCCCAAAGTGTCCCCATGCATACCCAGGGCCTTCTGCCTTATTTCGCCATATGAAACCGTAATGTCAACACGCAAGTTCCAGGCACAATGCTCATACAACCAACTCACTACAGCATGTCCGCATATGTGCAGTCTCTTCCACATTCACCACAGTATACACCCCCGAGTCTCCCTGCCTCCCCACCAGCCCTAGCAAGACAAACATATATACCTGCATACACTCCTTATCTCTTGCCTTGGATACCAAAACAGAAATATATTTCCCGCCCAACCTCCCCCCCCCCCTACATCCAAAGCATCAGATACCAAAAAAGACACAACTACCTCTCTTGGGGCCCATTCCCTACCCCTTCTTGAGATTTCAAAGCCCAGACCCACCTGCATATGCTGTCGCTGCTCCTTGCACCAAGTCGCTCTGCTGCTTCATCCAAGTGTCAAAGAAACCCCCAGAGCTCCCTGCCGCCTTCATGACCAAGGCTAACTGCCGCAGTAACCGCGCCTCACGCACCATCAAGAGACGGCGCAAGCTCTCTAGGTCAACCACCTGATCAAAGATCGCAGCAACAAAGAAGAATAGAAAAGGTTTTCCTCACGGCCGAAGATCGCCACAACATTGCCCGACCAAAGATTGCTACAACATTGGACAGAACCTCCCAAACTCGTCCTGAAACCGCATCACTGTTGGCAAGAGCAGCAGGAGGAGAGAATACAAACGCCAGGTCTCTCTTAGGGAACCCGCAAAAGGTTTTTCTGTCAGCAAGTCCACTTATGTTATGCTGCCAGCTTAATCCATGCATAGAATCGAACCCTTTTGCACTCCAAAATTGAAGCAATCACCCCGCATCTCCAGCCTCCAGGGCAAATGGGGAGCTATGCCATCAAAACAAATCAATATGAAGGCGACACGGCAAAGTATCACCCCTCCTATGCCCCCCTCTGGTTGTGTGAGGTCCAGTGGACACACAACCATCTAAACATACTCACTAATCCCCCCCCTGTTTTCCCCTGATTCCACATGCATTGTGCTTAGCCGGGCTGGGCCCCCTGCTTTCCCACCACCCACTGCCACTTTCTCCCTGGCTGCTGCTTCAACCTGCTTCAACCATCCAGACTACTTTTCCTTATTGGAGTGCATTTACGACAGTCCATGTCGTTGCCTCAAGGATTGACCATCCATAAACCTAAGCAACTAGACGCTATAAAGAACAAAAACCACCTATCATCAGTATGCACCCCCCCTTCCATACCTGCTCCCTCACTCCCCATGCATGGTGCTGAGCCGCCCGTGGGCCTCTGCCTGCCCAGCTTCCACTTCCACCCCCTCCCGAGCTGCTGCTGCTGCTGCTGAGGGCGCCCTCTCCACCCATTCCACCGCTGCTGCTGCTGGCTGGTCCTGGTGCTGCTGACTCTCCCGTAAGGTGTCCTGCTGCTAGAGGTGCTGCAAAGTTCTCTGCTGCTGCTAGACGGGCAGTGATGGTGGGCCACGACAACATGCTGAGCAGTTCCTTAGAAACCTTCTGCATCAACACCCTGTGAAGCAGCAGCAGCAGCAGCGGCAGCAGTAAGTCAATGCAAGATCACAGTACTGAAACAGGCAGGGCCAGCATCTAGAAACACTGCTGGGTCCGAGGCTAGAAGGACTGCAAAGGTCTCTCTTGCTGGTAGACGGGCAGTAATGGTGGGACAGGACGACATGCTGCGCAGCTCATTAACATAACATAACATAACAAACATTTGGGTACGGCAACCGCAAAGGGCTGCTAGGTCGAAACGACCAAACACACTAAAACCTTCTGCATCAAACTCCTCAAAGAGAGCTACGTCGCGGAACATGTGTCAAGGGTAGAGCCATCCCGACTGCAACTGCAGCAGACAGCCCACACACACTGTATGACACATGTGCCACCCCCCGCTTCCTGCAGCAGCTGTCACAAGCTGCAGCAAGTACCTCATAGTATCACGGAGTCCAAGCGCAGCCACCCTCCCCCCTCATCTGTTGTCCCCTCTGCCAACATGCCTGCTTATGCTTAGAGTACTGGGACCCCCAAGCACGCTAACCCATAAAAAGGTGCTGCTCTCTGCCCTTTTGCTCCCTGCAGCATCTAGCAGCTGCTGATCAGACCAGAGAGTACCGCTAACAGCAAAGCACCGCCCCCCCACCCACCTGTTGTCTCCCTCCGCCGTCATGCCTGCATGTGCAAAGCCAATGAGGGCCCCAAACTTGTTGACACTGAGGTACCCCTGGCCTCCACAGCGCTCCCGGCATGTGGTGGCAGCATCCTCAGCATTCCAGGCACACAGGGGCTTGATCGCACAACACAGAACAACTACCTCCTGAGCTACCTGCCATAGCGAGGGAAAACAGGAGCCGTGTTCAAAAAAGGTTGCGGCAGCGTCATAAATTGACTGCAGGTCACAGAAGCAAGCACAACATACGAGTGCACAGTTTCAAACATATTATGCGACAACAGAGACCATCAGAAACAATGTATAAAGATCACTTTTCAAACAGCAGTCTCAATAAAATCCAAACAGACAGCGTCGCAGGCGTCCTAGGACAACGGATAAAGGACCAATTGATTCAAGACTGACTAAAATGCCTCTACCAAAGGGGTGTTTCTGCACCGGAAGTCACACTTCTTACACTCCACCATCCTCTGTGCAAGGTTTTTGAAGCAGTTTAACCCCTAACCCCATCCCCAACCTTCCTTCACATGCCACAGCCCAATAATTCAATCTGGACGTGCCATTGTACGTTAGAATACCCCATCTAATTACCACGATATCAATCATGGATGGATCCACCCACCCACCCATCCATCCATCCATCCATCCACCCACCCACCCACCCACCCACCCATCCATCCATGCATCAATTGCTATCTCTGCTTGGCCTGTGCACTTCAACCCTTGACAAAGGCAAACCCAAGGAACACAAACTGCATGCCTCCTCAAGCACCTAGCAGGCCATACGCCCACGCGCTCACCTTGGGGTCCACAGGTTTGCCATCAAAGCCGCTTGCAGCAGCCCAGCGGTCCTTCACATAGTTCAAACCAACCTGCAACAACAAAATCATTCAGAATCTTAGATGCAACAGCAAGAAAACAAACTAAACAAACTATCTTTAACGTCTGGATCCGACACTTGAAGTCGAAACGACTCATCAGACGGCCTTGCGGCGACGGTGTGGCCCAGTTGACCAGACCGTTATCCATCGAACAAGAACAGCACAAGTGAAAGGTGTATGTGCTTGTCTCTCACTCGCCCTGCAAGCAATACCTCTCGGCTAGAATAGTGTTTATATGCAAAAAGCACACCTGCACTCTAGATTTCTGCTGGTGTTCATGTACCGTTGACTGCACCTAAGCCCCCGCCTGCCTTCCATCAGGCCCTACTCTGGACCTGCTACATACGGTGGGGTGGTCCTCTCTATGCAGGTGGCAATGCCCTCTGCCGCGGCTGCTAAGAGGCCCCTGCAAAAACTCCTTCATCTCACCCTGCTTCAGCCCATCACTGCTCATCCACCCACATCCCCAGCCTTTCCCTCTAGCTCAGTCTGGATCCCTTTACACATGACCATTTTTCAATACTTGCCCCCCTCCTTACGCCCACCAGCTATCCCTCTTCTGCTTTGTGAACTACTCAAACCCCTGAACCCCTCTGCACCACCTCAAGAACCACCCCCAAGGGTCTCCAGAACCAACCCCATCCCAACATCCTTCCCCTTTAATCCCAGCCAGACCAGCCCTCTAGACGCAGGGTAAGTATACCCTACCCTCTGCTGCATCTGATACTCCCACATAAGACCTTCTGTTATACCCTGTGGGCCCCGCCCCCAGCAACCAACGGCAGCATAGACAGAAAGCCTTTCAATCCAGCCACATCCCCATAGCCTGAGTGCCTTCTAATACTCTTCCACCGCAAACCTTTCCCAAAACCCAGGGAGACCCCCCTCAGGCTCCTCCTGAACACTTGGAAACACACCAAAACTCCTCAACCTTACCTGCAGCAAACCCCAAGAATCCTCCAACCACCCTGTACCCCAAAAACCCTCTACCTTACCTGCAGTAAACCCCCAAAAAAACTCCAACCACCCCTGTACCCCAAAAACTCCTCAACCTTACCTGCAGTAACCCCCAAACAACCTCCAACCATCCTGTACCCCAAAAACTCCTCCAACCCTACCTGCAGTGCAATGGTCCTAGCCATCAGAGGCAGGAGTGCCCTCTGCTGCAGCTGGTAGTCCACAATGGGCGTATCACTGTGGCCTGTGGGCCCCACTGCCAAGCGACTGCCAGCGTATCGCAAAGCAATGGTCAGAGCCTGCTTGCTCACGCTCTGCATCATGCTGGCAATACAGATACGACCTGACAGCAGCTGGTCTGCAACCTGGTTCAGGAGGGGGAGGAGACAAGGAGGCAAGCAGGGGGCCAAAGCAGCACCAGCATTAGCGCAAGTCCTGACACATCCTCTCATACTCTTAACCCGCAGACTGATGCATGGCACACACTCGGAGACAGACAGATCCTTACACATTTGACATCCAGTCCTTCTTTGTGCAGAGTCAGTGCACTCCCCAATACATAACTAACGATGCCTTTATCACAATAGCAGAAATGTTCCAGACCTTCCCATCGCTCAAAGAAAACCTCTTAACAATTTTGCCTGCTTGTGCAGAAGGGGCTGTAATGGCATCTGCATGTGTTGCCAGGCCCTGCCATGCTGACCAAGTCCCTCCATACAACCAAACAGGGCTGCACCCGCCACTCAGTGCCTTTCATAACCTGTCCCTGTTGGCCGTCGCTTGGCTTGGCCTCGTAACCCCTCCTCGCCTATTTGCTTCCCTCTTGTTCTTGAACACAGGGCCCGATGCCCACTACTTTTCCCTCTTTGCCCAGGTTCAGGGCCCAACCGCCTCCTAAATCCCAGAACATGTCCGCACAGCCCCTCCCTCCCTTACCCCTTACCTTCAGGAATCTGTCCCTAGGCCTTCCAATGCTGCTGGTGAAGGTCCCATCAGCAGCAACCTGGCTGAAGGCATCCAACAAGGCATCCCTGGGCACTCGGTAGTGCTCAAACCACAGCTTGCCATTGTCCACACCATTGCAGCCCATCTTATGGCCCATGTCCTCAATGCGCACACCAGGGCAGGGCGTCATGTCTGGTTGTCGAATGCTGCAGGAGCAAAGGTATACAACATAATTCTCTTACTCGCCAAAGCTACAGTACCTGGTACCAAAATCCTAGCAAAAAAACCCAGCAGTACTTGTCGCCAACCACCCCAACTGGCCTCGGACCTCATCGTCATGCACTCGCAATATGATTAGCTACAGCAGCACTCCCAGCCTAAACAGATTAATTCTTTGCGGGCTACAGGGTTAGGGTTAAGGGTGGGCCTGGAGTTGAGAGTTTAGCATTGGTGAGCATGTGCACCTCCAGCCAATAGTATACACTTAAAACCCCAGCCAGCACATGCTCAAGCCCTGTATAAGCCCGTGCACACAAGAGGGACTTCTGAATTATCCATGCCTTTGCAACTGATATAAAATCATAGAAGCAATCCGCGGTACTGAGCACACTTACGGTCCCAGAAGTCATGCAGTACAAGAAACTACACAGCCTCCAAGCCATGCACAGCTATGGTACATGCAAGGTCGCACCGTCGAGGCAGAACTGAAACTGGTCCCATACGGTAGCCCTTTGGGGGCCCACGACATTTGCTACAGAGGACATACAGTATGTGCATCCAACCTTGCAGCAAGGCAGCAGCACTAAAGTGCTTACCGTACAAGGAAGCCATGGATGCCATGGTTGGTCCCGTTGATGAACAGCTGTGCAAACACCACCGACCACTGTGCATGCACAGCGCTGTTTGTGATCCAGTACTTCTGAGCCAGTGTGGTGGGTGTGTGGATGATGAACTCCTGGGTAACCTGGTCGTAGTGAGCGGTGGTCTGCATCTCCACAGCATTGTTGCCTGCGGACAAACACACAAGAAATGGAAAGGAGGTTACTGATAGCTTGATTTTTCAGTGGTGGGGGGTGGGGTGTAGGACCATAGTCCTCCAGTCTCATGGTGAGCATGAGTGTGCATTCGCACAGCACTGTTGCCTGCTGACAAAATCCACAAGAAGCAATGGAAGGGAGGTTACTGAGCTTGGATTTCAGTGGTGGGGGATGGGGTCTAGAACATTAGTCCTTGAGGGATGGGGATATCGTGAGCAATAGCCTGCTTCACCACTGCATTTCTGCCTGAGGACAAAACAAGACCAAAGAACTAGTTGTTGCTCAAAAAATCAGACCAGCATGATGGAACCCTGAAAGACGGCCCCGTCCCAAACCTGCTTGCATGCTACCCACCATGCATACAATGCCTGCTGTGTCTTCGCTGCAAAGACATATTGCTGTGCTGCCTCCTACATCCTTAAACTACAGGTCGCTTTGGAGAGAGACAGTGAGCAACATTTCCATGCATATCGCTCTAGGTGACAACGCAGCACCACACCCCTAACAAAGACGCAAGCCAAGCAATGATGCTCCTGCTGCTGATGCTAGTTATTGCTATGCCACTGCCATCCCTCTGAAAATCCTGATGTATCAACTGCTGCTGACCACTGCTGTAATGCTACCGGCCTGCTGAGTGCTGCTATCTACTGCCAACTATTGATTGTGTGACACAAACAGTCCTCTGATGGAGTACTGTTGTCAACCACTGCTGTACTGCTCTACTGCCTGCTATGTACCTCCAGCTATGCACTGCCCTGACCGGAATAATCTTGATAAAGCCCTGCTGTTAATCATTGCTGTATTGCTGTGAGACCTGCAGCTTGCTAAGCGCTCACCAAAGCCCAGCTCAGTCAGGGCAAAGCAGCCAATGTCTGTCATGTTGTCAATCCCCCTCAGCAGTCCCTTGTGGTGCTTCTCCGTGCCAAGCTTCAGCACAGTGCCTGCAATCACAGGAACACAAACTTTAAGGGAGCACTTGTAGTCCATCTGACGCTGCTAATGCTTGCAAGAGCCCCTGTGACACAGAAACACAGGTTTAAGAAATGTAGTCGCAGGCCAGCTACAGTACTAACGCTCCCCAGTGAGAGCCCCTGGATCAAATACTTTGACTTATATGCTTCTCTCTGCCTGCGGGGTTGGAGCAAGGGGAGCTACATTAGTAGAGTCGGAGAGCAACAGAATTGAGATGGTCTGAACAGCTGTTTGCCTCCATTTCCAATTTGGCCCTGTACGGTCACTGCTGGTGGCGCTTGCTTCTGCGCTAATCAAGCCTACAAGGTGCCACCCAGGGCAACCAGTGCTCATGACGATCACAGGGCCATATAGAACTTACAAGCCCATGTGTGATGCTGCTGCTGCTACACATCTCATGCTGCTGCTGCTCATAAACACTGCACACTGGCCATCCGCTCTGCACTAAATGCCAATAAGATCAGGCAGCTGACTCAGAGCATGTAATAGCAATAGCAGCTGCTAGCTTGGAGGAGGCGATTCGGCTGTGTGGTCTTCCCCCTGATTCCCCACCTCCAAAGAGGTTGAATTGCACCGTCATCTTCGTCGCCATGGAGGGCTCCATAAAAGCTGCTATTTCATGTGCTGCAAAGATCCTCAGTGGGTTGTGCCTGCATGAACACAGGAGGCCTCATTGGCTTTCAGTACTTGGCATTACGGCATTAAAAGCATAAAGCACAGGTATGCACCAAGCATCCCACCTGAAATCCGTCACGGAAACAAAGCCGGACTGGCAGAACTTGGTTAGACGCTGGAGAGCCAGTTCGCGCTCATCACGGAGGTCCATGTCATAGCGCCTGCGAAAATTTCGACATTGGTTCGACGAGCTGGCAAACGACGTATATCAGCTGCGGCTGAACCTACGGGATATACACGGGCTGGTTCATGAAGTCCTTCATCCGTGCACGGAGATCATGGTTGTCGTGGTCCAACAGGGCTTGAAGGCCAGAGACATCAGGCCTTAGATGTGAGATGCCCGCATCTTTGCTCCTGCCCACGTTGAAGTGGCCAGACACCACGGAAAGCCGTCTGTGTGGTCCGTCCATGATGAGGGCGTGACTACCGGAGCAATCAAGGTAAGTCCTTCGATCAGTGCTGCATACGTTTTCAATTTCCCGCAGGCTTGGCGCATGCTGTGAATGTATAACTGCAGGACCACCACAGGCCCGCCTTGGGGATGGCAGTTGACGCTGACGTGGACGGACTGGCGACCGTTTGCCTGCTGGAGTGCCACAGATGAAGCTGCCCGTTTCTGTGCAACCCACTTGATACTGATAGTTAAGTGCGCGCCCCTGTCCAACGGCAGTATGAAGCAACAGAACTGCAAATGTTTCCTTTTCTGTCCATCTGCTTTTCTGTCCATCTGGAGGATGTGACCGTTTGCTACGGCAGCAATTTGCACCCAGAAGCTGAGCACCAAGCGGATGCTCACAGAGAAGCGTTGGCAGTAAGCAAGAGGGACAGCAACTGGTAGAAACTGCAAACCACACCTCTCTCTGCACACTCCCAGCAGCTGAGCAGTATCCTTCCCTGCTTATGAAACAACAATTGGCAAATCCCAGACCCTAAAAATACAACGCAGCAGGGTGCACATCCACCCAGCCCTTTATCCTTTGCCAACTCCACCAACAGCAGCAACCTGCACAGCCTTCGCCATGGCTTGCCTGCTACAAGGTCTCCTCTGTTTATCGACTGCATCCATAGCTGCTCTAACGACTCCATGTGTGCTTGCGACCACCTTCTCTCCTTGTATGAGGCACTGGCCACTGGCGGCCTGCATGCCTCTGCAAATGGTTCATCTTCGTCTGCTATCAATGCACACAGCAAGCAACACTATTTTTAGCAAGTCACAAAAAGAAGCTGATCTGTATGCTAATCGTTGTATGCCAAGCTCATACCCATTGTTTGCTGCTGCTGAGAAGCTCTCAAAAACCTAGCGGATTCCAAAGTTCAAGGAATCATGAAAATCCTAAGCACCCGCTCTGCAAGCATGAAATTCCTAAGCACCCGCTCTGCAAGCATTGCAAGCTGATGCAATACACAGGGCAAGTTGCTGAGGAGCTATGCCTTGCTGGAAACCAAGCACCTGTGAACCTTAGGGTGTGACCCTCACACCCCCTTGCCATGCTGCCAATTCCTAGTGAGGTCTGCCCCACCTATGTCTGCAATCCATTTAGAAGCGATATGCTTCGCTGCAAATTACCACTACAAAACCAGCCCTCAACCCTCCCACTGCAAACCACACACCATTGACCAAACTCAGAATTTAGTAACAGGTGTGAAACAGAAGAGTCATTACAGTTACAGGACGCCGTCTCCCTTGCACAGGGCAAAACGCAAACGCATTTGGCAAGCAGCATAGAGCGGGACTGTCAAATCATTACCCATGCTGCACTTCATCAAGTCGCTTTCAATCGTGCCATAGCCTATACAACTCCGCTGCAAAGCACTACTAATGAAAGAGTGACTAAGCAGTATGGCTGCCAAAAGCCCTTTTGCTTCCTTACGCTCCCTTCGCCCAAGCCCCTTTCACCTCTTTGGTCTCATCGCTGTCGAGGGCATCCTCCTCTCATCTTCCTCCATCATGTCCAACGCATCATCCAGCATCATGCCACCAGCATCAGCACTACGGATGTCCATCTCAGCCTGCAAGGGAAGTGAATAGCAAATAGTATTGGCATGCTGCTCAGTCCAAACCGAATATTACATTTCATAATATAGAAAAAGTCCCATAGGCCCCGCCCCTCAAGCTATCACAAACCGGATCCCAGGTGGACTCCCACGCTGCCAGGTGACGAGACCATATACGAGGCAGCCTACTTATGGGACCTGCCTTTCCCCTTCCTGCCATCCGTGCCAGCACACAGCAGCAAGTGCACATATGCATGGCTGCTAAGCAGATGTTACATGACCTTCATCAAAACCCTGATAACCACGGATTAACGCCATGAAAGGGCAGACATGTGCTTTGCTAACAACCGCCAGCATTGCATATTCAAACGATATCCGTAAAGCTACCTAATATGCAGTAAAACGTGGGTCGTCAGGCAGATATCACCGCGTGCGCACACCTGCAGTCGTGTGCTGCAGTTGGGTACCTTTATAATGCAGCACGGGTCTGGATTTCTTCTGACAAATCCATTGTGAAGCAACAGAGTGCACTTCCACCAGACACTGGCCTGCACTTCTGCTCTGGTAATGGTCACTATGCTGGACCATGCAAAAAAAGCCTTGTTTACTGCTATGCTGGCAGTCCGAACCAGGAATCAATCAAGCACCGCGGCAGAACAGAGCTGGGGCTATGGGTTATCTAGGTCCTGCTAATATGACCATTCTCACCACGTGCACCTTACTTATGGGTCCAGCCTGTGGTCACCCTAGCAGCAGATGCTGCCAAGGGGGCAGTTGCTCAGCCCTTGCTCTACCTACTCACTGTCGGTAGCAGCACTACCTAGAAGTATCCATTCACAGAGCACCTGCCTTGTGAACTGTCTGTCGACTTACCTTCAGGTTTCGCTTCATTTCCTCCTGCTTCTTCTCCAGCTCCTGTCTCCGTGTTTTAGCATCCTCCACTGCCCCAGTTGTGTAGCTCATCTTCTGCTCCAGCGCCTTCATCAGCTGCTGTGCTGTGGACAGCCTGCAGCATTCAAAGTGTAACGGTTCGCGTCGACAGGCACAACAATTGAGCTATGGGGCTGTTCCCTACGGTTGGGCTAACTGTCTGGTATGACGCATTACTCATACACTCGATTGAGCGTACTGACTTGATTAACCATGTCTGTCCAGAGAGACTGGATGTGCGCAGGAAGGAAAGAAGGTGTGTATTTAGGGTACTGGATGGGCAAATCCATCTCAATGTCTGGAAGAAAGCATCTTCAATCCATGGGAAGCTCTTAAGCTCTAGTTGCATATGACATCAAGGCTGTCTCCGTACTGTAACACCCCAATCCCACGAGACATGATGCCCTCCAGAAACCGTCAATAAGTTTCATCAGTGCCCCTTACGCACCAGTTGCCTATGGAGACTTCAAGCTCAGGTAGCCGCTCCTTCCGCACATCTCTGCTGATCACATCGTGCACAATCAAGCAGGCCTGTCGCTGGTCCAACTTGCCCTTGATGAGCCCTGCAACATCACCAGGAGAAGCAGCAGGCACATGTGTCAGACCATCATAGTCGCATTGACCATGCAAGATACTCAACAGAACTGGGGCATTGGCATGATGGGATGTTGCAGGAAAAACCATGCAAAATTGTTCAGACAACAGCCTTGCAACAAGGTCATTGAATTCAGTTTCAAAGCTGGAATACATGTACAATTCAGGTTGGTTTGCATGCAGGCACCCTCCCATGGCTCTGCACCTCCAGGGCACGAAACTGATGTAAGCTTGCTCGCTAACTGATGACCAGCTACAGATGTGCCTCAATGCTTTCTGCACTGGACACAAAGCCTGCTCATTTTGCTGCCCTGCCTTTGCTGTTAAGGTTTACCTCGAAGCACACGACCTTCCCAGGCTCCAAGGTGTCCTTATGTCACATGCACGTCAAGGAGCAGAGGTGGGAGCACGAAAAGTATGACATGCAGCAGATGCTCTGCACATGCCACCCACTTACCTGCATAGAAACAGTCTGTGATGAGGAAGTCTTCTAGCTGCCGCAAATTTGATATGTCTAACTGCCTGCGAAGCATTTCATATGCCAGGACCTGCGAGATAGAACACAGCAATGAACTGAACAGCTGCTCACATATGCCACAGGCCTCTTCATGCTTTTCAAGGCCCTTCCATGGCTTCTCCATGGTTCTACAATGACCTTTCATGAATGCATGAAGGCTTCTAAAAGGTTGTCACACAATACGCCTGATGCAGCAGTAGCAACCCTAGCACAAGGAGCTGTCACAGTAGCCGCAATGTTGTGCTCTGTTGAGATCATTGTGTCCTCTGTTCTTTCATCCTCAATAGCACTCGCCAGGCCTCACACATGCTTCACAGGAAACTTCAGTGGGTGAAAGCAGTGGCCAACACAGCAACGCAGGTCTGAGCCTGTTTGCAGCCCTCACGGATGAACAGGCATGGATGGAGACTCACCCGCTGGTTTGCTGCAAGATGTACCACAGTGAGCTGCTTCAGCTTGAGAATTTGTTGTGGACTGAGGTCCGGGAAGGCTCCTGGTTGTGCTGCTGCAGTTGACCTGAGTATTAGTTCCTGCTTAACTGCCGTGAGTTGGTGAACATAGCTGCGGTCTCACCTTTGTAGTCTTCAAACGTGCCATAACAGAACAGTTCTAGAAGGGTGAGGTGCTGTGCCAAGTCTGACCCGCGCAGCTGCAGTACCGGGGACAACTTGTTCAGAAGCAGATGAGGGCTGAATACCAGCATCAGAGAGGTTTCCCACCTCTTGAACATTGGGCATGTCCAAAAGCTCCCCAAAGGCGAAAAGCCCTGGTTCTGAAGTGGCTTTGGCGATGATTTCTGCGCAGGATCTGCCCCTGGCGTTTTTTCCTAGGAGCAGAAACTGCTGTATTTTGGATTCAGAATCCATCTCTGCAGCTTTGTCCAGCTAACAGGCCTGAATCAAGATATTCATTCCAACGCGTTCGGTCCCCTATGTTCGAGAAAGCCTGGACCGAATACTCAGGACACAGATCGTGACTCTCGGTTAGGCGTAGGTGTTCTACAGTGTACCTGTACTCACATAAGCTGCCGAGCACCCTGCCTTCAGATGGTCCTTGCATGCGACTGCTTGAACGTGAACGTCATTGAGTGAGAGCGGTTCTGTCGGTGGTCACCGGTGTAACCTGGTTCTGGAGCATAGGCTGACAAGGATGTACTTTTGAAGTCCAAGTTTGTCCGCTTCTACGTTCCAAGGGGTCCAGGTTGTACTATGCCGAGCTGGGTATTGATCATGAGACACAGAACACTATGGGGCTGGTACAGGTGGAGTATGGCAAGGTCTGCCAAAACAACACGCAAACACCCAGCCAAGTAAATATAAAAACGCTGTATGCCTGAAGCCGTTGGCCTAACTGGTCTAACAGGCTGCAAACCGGTGGCTTATCATCATGGACCCGACGACTCGTGATCACTCTGCTGAGCTTCCACCACCAGATGTCATCCGACTTCTATTCGCCCTTTGTGACAGGGAAGCAGCTGCGTCATTTCTCCGTTCCTGTCGGAGCACGTCTGAAGCATGGGACCCTCCAGATTGGCTGGAAAAACAGAGACCCATGGAGCAGCTAGCCACTCTTAGCATAGTCAATAATGTGGAGGCTGTCAAGCGTGTGCTGGCGGGGTTGAACTGGTCTCTAGATGATGCTCGGCGTGCCCTACATCGCTCTGTCTATGGTGGCTATTATCCTCTTGTGCGCCTGCTACTGCAGCATGTTGGACCCTTACCAATCTACACTTCCGACTAGAAGTTGCAGCTCCGTGCACGTCCAGCTGACCTTTGAGGTCCTGGGCCGGGAGTTGCGCTCACGAGCAGGAGGCAGCGAGAATCAGGGGAGGGAAATCCTTTGACATGACAGTGCAAGGTAGCCAATGAGCGAATTAACCAACAGGACAAGCAGCCTCCTGTCCTGCCCCACCTGAGTCCAGTCCAAGCTTGAGTGTGTGCTTGCTACAGTTGAGGGGGACATGCTGAGAGAAATTCCCAGAGAGGGCATCCTGTTTGCCATTTTGCACATGGAGGGTCACTGATGAGTCGAAGCACATACGTTGGGAGGTGGTCGCACAGGGTTCGCAACGAGGGCCAGCACCTCCATGTATCAACATACTGTATACCGGTAGCAGCATTTCGCCATTTATGGCCAGGGGAGGATCAAGGACACCTACAGGGCACTATCTACAAGCTTGTTCTGCCTGAAAGGGTATTATGGTTTGTTTGTTTATGATGTGGTCGGGCATGAACTTGGTGTCGCTGTGTGCCGTGGGTAGAAAATTCAATCCACACAGGTCAGTGTCAATAGAGTGTCAATAGAGTGGGTTTTTATTAGTGCGCAGTGCAGGCGAGTCACTGGTTGAGTTGGTTTTGCAAGTATGACTGTATGTACTACTGCAGCTGTTGGTGACACAGCAACAGCAGCAGACAGGCAGAGAGGGACATCTGCTCTTCTCTGCAAGAGACCTTCATCGGCAGTGTGGCTTCCTTTCAAAGTTTTCTGGCTCTGTTGCAAGGAGTGCTAATATATGGAGCATGCAGCCGGGCCAGTTGGCGAGTAGCTGATGATGTGCATGAAGGTGCTAGTCCCCATTTTGATGCTGCAAGCTTGAGGCATTGCCAAGGCACCATGGCGCACAGCAGAATGTGTGTTGCTAGTGAGGGCTTACTATCATTCATATGCAGGCTTGGACTGGCATACTTAAATGTTTGTTATGTTATGTTATGTTATTGAGGGTCATCGTCTGTCAGCTGTGTCTGCGGTGTATTGCATGTGTGATTGTCTATTCGGAGGCTAATTTGGTCCCTGCTCGCTTGCTGGAGGATGCATGGCTCAGTTGCTTTCATGAAGATGACAGAGGATTCCCACCAAGCGCAGATAGACCAATTTATCGGCATGTGGGGAGGGAGGCCGTTTCTGGCCTAATGAAATATTTGGTTGAAGTGTTCCAAAGGAGACATGTTGTGGTCTTCATGATACTGGTTGGTGGTTTGCAAGGGATGCCCTTGAAGTCCATCCGATGGTGTGTTTGATCGGTAAGCTTCTCGTGCTTGCCGTACAGATGACAGGTAACGTGTTCGTGAGTGAGACGGGTAAATCAGCCGTCGCCCTATAGTGGGCACGGCGCTTGCTTGAGTTGTATGGAAGCGACGGTCGGATAGTGATAGGTACCGTCGCCAGATTGTGCCGGCCGTGGCTGTGACGCCAATCGACTAGATCCCTAGCTAGTGCTCAGATGGTATCATGACCGGCACCCACACCCAGAGGTAGTAAGTAAAGCCGAAGGCGAGGTGTGGCACCCTAGGTCTTTAGGTGTGTAGTGACATGCCTCACCAGCGGGAGTGCCGGCGGTGGCAGGAGATCACCTTACTTAGCCTTCATAGCAGCCTTCTAGAGCCGTTGCACATGTTCCTAGGCTTACTCATATGCTTATAAGCCTTTGTTACCTTTGCCTTCATGAAGCCGAGCTCAACGGAGCTGTACAGAGCCCCAGATCGAGATCATTTCATTCCATTAGCATAGCCCCTCTATAAGGCTCTGGACCATTTCGCAACATTACAGACCCTGTCTGATGCCCCGCAAGCTCCCGAACGTGCATATATATATACCCATGCATTTGGCAAGCCGTAGAGGAGCTTTGATGCCGAGTTGCAGCGTAGAGACCAGTCTTTGCGTGGGCTACCAACCATGTAGGCAGGAGCCACAGCCTGCGGGTGCGCACGGAGGGTCACATGGCTGCTCAGGGACATTATACATGCATAAGTATTGTATCGGCGTGCAGCTGGGTTTATTGCAGCGCCGGCATGGGTCTCATGGGCTTGTAGCTGGACATGCATGAGGCCCTTGGGCTGGCTGACCCCGAGCAGCCTAGAGCTTTCCAGAGCGTGCAGTTCGTTATCTATGGGTTGTGAGGAAGGTGTACTTGCATTCGTTTGTCAGACAGGCATCAGGAACAACTTTAGGAGTAGCGGTTACTGGTGGGTTCCTCGTTGGTTCCTGCATGCTGAAAACAGCACGCATGCACAATTGCTTTCTTGCTGTCTTGGTGCGTGTGCCGTTCTCTAAGCCAAATGCAGCTAATGAAATGCTCCTTTTAGCGATCTGTGCAGCAACAGCTGAGTGCGATCCCCACTGCTCCAGCTCCAGGTTGGGTTCTGAAAGCAGTTGCGACGGGTTGCTTACCTTCTAACTTACTGCCTAGTAAATGTAGAGAACGTCTACAAGCAGTTCAGATGCATTGCAGGCCACTGGGCATGCTTTGAAGTTCTCGAGCATAGGTTCGACGCCCAGGATCGCAACGTTTGACAACTACCGCCCCCAGCTACATCAAAGAGATACTCTAGGGCTTCCTATAACGTTTGGGCATCAAGTTGGCTCGTTTCGATGCGCTTCGGGCATCAGGAATAGCTGGGAACCGTTCCATTAGCATAGATAAGGCCCTAAATACAAGCATGTGTGCCCTGCGGAGGGCTCAAACCCCACAGAAACGCCTCCTCAAATTAAACCTATATGATACAACAACAAAGGACAGTCTAGAAGTGGTAAAGAATGCTGGAAGGCGCTGGCTGGCCTCAGCAATACAGGCAGTTACGAGGTGAGGCAGGCGGGCATCGGCGGGCTGGCACTAGGTGTCACACCTCGCCTTCGGCTTTTATTAGTACCTCTGCCCACACCCTACGGAAGTTACACGGGCAATTTTGTGCGTGAAAGCCTCTTTCGTGTTTGCTGTGCGCTTAAAGCATCTTTTCGTCTGCTGCAAGTTGCCAATCATAAGCTTATACCATCCTCGATATACTCTGGTGGCGCTCATTGTGTTATAGCCCATGATGCGCTTCCTGGGCCCGCATGCTTCGCAAGGTCAGGCCTAGGGAACGAGCCCATAAATGGACGATTTTAGCGCCCCGACTTTCCCAAAGCGTGTCTTATGTATATTGGGTTGTATTAGGGCCCGCGGACGACTCTCGAGCTCAATTGCTGGGGGTCCACCGCGCATGTCCCTCGACCTTTCTGTTTGCATACGGAACACGATTGAATAAGCTGCATGGGAGGCAATGGGCAGGCGCAACACTTATGTTGGATCCTTAGGGATGGTTCTAGGCAGCGGGATGCTGATCGAATGCACCTGGACAGGTTGGGCAGGTAGGATGCTCCAATGTCTTGCCGATTGGGTATTGTGTGGCTAAGATGTACCCTGTCAAGTCCTGTGCTTGCCGAACCACGTTAATACATCTTATTGATGAGGTTCACGCTGCGCTAAGACATCAAACCTGCATTCTTAAGATGTTGCCTGGTGCCATGGCCATCTGGCCCCATCTTTGCCAGCCCGTCCAGCAAGGCTACACCCTCTCATTTAGCTCGAGTCCCGCTATGGAGGCACGCTTAGGGGTATACAATGGCTGTAGGTTGTGGCGGCACAAAGCAATGCAAGATGGGACAGCATGTAACTTTTGGATGTTTCACCTAGGTGTGGGATCCGGTCATGTTGGAACTAATTATGCAGGCGTTCTGCCGACCTCCATATAGCACAGTTAAATGGCTAGCGAGTAGACAGACCCGATTCCTGCATACTAGGGGTCGCGGCGATGCTGCTAGGGTGACCACCTGTAAGCGTGGTGAAGCAGCATGCTGAGCGAGATAGACATGCCTATGTGTGCAGGGTGCTGCCAGGAATAAGCACTGCTCTCAGATGGACTGAGTGAGTGGTAGGTAGGCCATAGTCATGTCATGAAAACACCCACAACTCCTTTGGGTGTAACTGGCAGCTTAAGTCGGACCTTTTCTTAGTTCGATGGGGACGGATGGCAAGGCAACGGCCAGGACAGCCGCGCTTCCCCCAGAGAATGCCAGCTGACCATATCTCAGCTCGCGCCGTTACCTTTGTAATAGCACAACAAACAAGCATTTAAGGACACTACACATCATTCTAGAAAGAGCAATACACACTGCTTCCACCCTACTGCGAGTGCTTCCAGTCTGTAGATCTGCCACCCACCTACTCATATCCCAGATACAACAACATTACTGCATCTATGCCCCAGGTATCGACATCACCACACAAACAGAGTATATACAGGAGGCATAGTGTAAACCTACATGAAATCAAACGAAGCTCAGGGTGTTGCAACTGGTTCTCGGCTCCAGTTAACATCGGTTCTTGTACATCTCCAGCCCGTGGTAATCGTCATTGTTTGCCATGCCATTGCAACCGATGGAGGAGTGGGTGGTGTTCTTGATCATGGGCTCTGTCTTGCCTGGATACATGTTTCGGTATCAGTACTGCTTGGTTGGTGGTCTGGAAGCCATTGTGTTTGGATCCATCCGATGGTGTGTTTGGTCGTTTCGACCTAGCAGCCCTTTGCGGTTGCCACACCTTAAATGTTTGTTGTTGTTGTAACAGCAGGTCAATTCTTATATCCAAATTCAGTGTTGCAGTGTTACACTGCAACACTGACAACACTTGTTACACACTGACAACACTTGTTACACACTGACAACACTTGTTACACACTGACAACACTTGTTACACACTGACAACACTTGTCTTTTACTGCTCGTGGAGCACAGACCCGCCCAGATCATTGTTTGGTATCAGCCGGTCTGCTGCCTAGGGTTCTGAACCCTGTTGTACTTAGTCATGTCCATGGTAGTGACCACCTGCCCATGTCTATGGGGCTTGCTATGTCATCTTTGGAGAGTGTGGGGTCTCCTTCTGCTTTTGGGCAAACAGAACCCATGGTGCGATTAGTGTGGGATGAGGCAAAGCGTATGGACTTTTATTCTGCACTTGAGACAGACCCAGCAGTGATTGCTCTGCTTGCAGATGCCCAAACAGCTACTCTATCTTCTGAGACACTGGATCAGTCTGTCCAGTTGCTTGGGCAGGCCCTTTTTCAGGCAGCCAAGGTGGTTGGGATGAAAATTCGTGCGGTGTCTAGCTCTTGTCGGCGTAAAAAGGTCCATCAGCCATGGTTTGATGATGAGTGCAAGGCCGCCGTGCGGGCCCCTCGTGGTGTGGCTGTCACAGCTGAGCAGACCAAGCAGCTTCGCAGTCTCTATCAGCGCAAGAAGCGTCAGCATGCAGGACAGCAATACTCCAGGTTTGAGCAGCTGTGTCGGTCTCAGCCCACATACTTCTGGAAGGCCCTACGCCGTGGCATTGCCCAATCCAGCCCTGTTGTGCCTACAGCTGATGAATTTGCCCAGCACTTTTCCAGCGTCTTCAGTGGGCCGCCTGTGAGGCCCCCCTTGCCATCCTTGGCACCTCCTACAATAGAAGACTTAGATGACTTGTTTGGGGATGATGAACTTCAAAGTGCCTTCAAGCGACTTAAACGCCGGGCCTCTCCTGGTAAAACAGGCCTCCCAGTGCCTGCTCTGGCTGCCTACCCTGTTCGATATTTGATACAATCCATTCTACGAGCTGTGCACTTAGCTGGCAAGGAGCCCGCTGAGATGAGTCTTGCCTTGTTGAATCCTATATATAAGCGTGGGGACCATTCTCAGGAGGTTAACTACCGCCCTATAGTGGTGTCCTCACTACTCCACAAGTTATATGCAAATTGCTTGGGTTCTGGGGTGTATGTGGCCCACACTCAGTACAGTCACCAGCATGGTGACATGTTCCCCCGGCAAGCAGGGTTCTTGCCTGATCGGAGTACCCTTCATAATATGTTTGTTGTGCAGCATTTGGCTCATCATGCGCTCACTACCAATCGTCTCATGTATGTGGTATTCTTGGATGTCTCGGCCGCATATGATACTACTGATCATGGCAAATTGGTGGAAACTCTCCTCCAGTTGGAGTTTCCCGAACATCTTGTGCGAGGGATTGCAGGCATGTACCAGGGTTTGCGCTATCAGGTGGTTACCAATGGAGTTGTTGCAGAGCCTTTCCATGTTGGTATTGGGGTCAAGCAAGGATGCCCCCTGAGCCCCATGTTATACAATTTGTATGTCCAGCCACTAAGTGGAGCATTAAGTGCACTTGATAAGGGGCCATGCTTCCCTGGTCTTCCTGGGTGCCATCCGGACTATCATTATGCTGATGATGATGCTCTCATGGCAGAGTACCTCCCCGACTTGCAGGCTTTGCTGACCCATACTAATGTCGTGCTCGCTGCTCGCAATCTTAAGCTGTCAGTGCCTAAGTGTATCGGACTCGTTTTGGGTTTGCAGGCGGGAGCTCCAGTTGGTGAATGTTCTTTGAGTCTTGGTTCCGCGCCCCTTGCATCAGCTTCACCTACTGAGGGGACACGCTATCTTGGCCTAATTTATGACACAGCAGCCTCTGCGGGCACTATGGCAGCTCACAGGGCCTCCTGTTTTTCCTCTTCTTTTCATGCTGCTACTGCTCAGATGCGTGCGGCACCAGACTTTCCCTGTGCACTCCCAGCCTTCTTGAAATTGTTGCACACTGTTATGGAGCCAGCTGGTTTGTATGGGTGTGAACTCTGGGGCCTTCTATCTATTCCGGGTTTGTGGTCGTCTGGTTGGACCCTAGCTAAATTCTATAGCCTTACAGATCCTTTGGAGGTTAAGCGGTGCCGTCTGGTCCGTCAGTGGTTGCAGCTCCCTCAGTCTGTGCCTCTTTTGCCTTTGTTACATGAGCTTGGATCTGAACCTCTTGTGCATTGCTATGTTCGGCGTGCTGTTCGTTTTTATAACTGCCTTGTTGAGTTGGATGCTGCTTCAGTGTATCGAAGTGCTCTGCAACAGAACATTGATGATGCTCTCTCCACTCGCTCCCGTGCCCATAACTTTGTGGGGGCTCTTTTTCAGGTGCTACGGATCCTTTTGCCCCGTGAAGGTGGTCTTACTCGCACCTTGCGAGCTTGCCTGCCTTTGGATATTGATGGCATTGATGAGGCATTGCATACTCGGTACACTGAGCACATTCAGCGTCTGTCCCAGGTTGTCAATGGTCCTGGGTCCCGTACTGGTCTGTATTTCAGGGTTGTTGGTACACACGTTTTGGGCGTTGTCCCTTCTTTTTACTCATGTCGACTGTCTCATGGTGTGTTGGTACGTTTCTTGCGTTTTCGTCTTGGTTGCCATCATTTGCGTATCCATACTGGGCGTTGGCTTCCGCCCCTCCTTCCGCATTCTCAACGCACATGTTTGCGGTGTAGCTCCACAGTAGTTGATGATGAGGCGCATTGTTTGTTCATGTGTGAACACCCCACAATTGTTGAGGCTAGAGATTTGTTTCTGGCAGCTGTGGTTCCCCCCGTGGCCGCGTTGTCCTCGCTCAGGTATGCTGATTTCTGGGCACTGTCAGCCACTGGCTGTGTCCCTCTCTCGGCCTTGGTCAAGTATGTGGCCGTGTGTGTTCGTGTCTGTTGGTACTGCCATCAGTCCGGTGGTACTGATGTGGTGGACTTACCGGATATCTTGCTCCCGGCAGGTCAATATTTGGATCTGTTTGATTCGGAGTCGGAGACAGATGTTCCTAGTGATTCGTCTGATGAGGAACTGGTTGAAGTCTAGATAGCTACATGTTTGGGTATTCGCCTTGGTTGGTGTGCTGGCCGTCTTGGGTGGTACATATGCGGTGGACTTACTGGACATCCTGCTTGGTTGGTGCTCTGGATTGTGTTTGATTTGGATACACCCATCAGTCTCCTGCTGGTGATTTGTTTGCCGTGTCCGTAGTTGGATGTCTGCTTGGGTATTCCTCTTGCTTGGTGGTATGGATTCCATTGTTTTTGGACCCATCCGATGGTGTGTTTGGTCGTTTCGACCTAGCAGCCCTTTGCGATTGCCGCACCTTAAATTTTTGTTTGTTTTGTTTTGTTCCTTTCATAGCCAGCCACTGTAGGGCATCGCCGGTGAAGATTCACAGCTGACTAGGACTGACTAGTGACAGACTTCTAGCCACCTCAATAAAACTTATACAGCTGAAGAGCATATGCTAGCCATGCCAGGCTACCATCCATGGAAGGCTTCCCATCTCAACATATCCCGTACCATACACTCTCCGCAGAAAGAGCCAAGAGCCAGAGCCCAAGCGCCAGCACTTCAAATCAGCTGTAGACTTCCTTACCCTTGGCCTTAATAACCCTCCTGCCCAGCCCCCTCACCCCTCCAGGGATTATGGGGGTGACACCTGTTTCACTGCTTCGCTGGCACACCTGCTGCTGCGCTCCCTCAGCACAGCCAAAGATCCCACCCATGGACCCTCATGCGCTGTATCATCCAAAAAGCTCCAACCTCTCTGTAGCCCCCAAGCACTCCCCATCCTAATGGATCCTGCAGCCTGCCAGCAGCGCCATAGCCTGCTGCCTCGCCTGTGCCTGCTCATGCACCTCCCTCTGCGCTCTAGCCCTCAACACCCCCAGGTGCACTCCAGGCATGGATCCAATGCCCTTGAAAGCAGTGCTCATTAGCCCTTCTGCATCGTCCAGCCTCCCTGCCCTGCTGTCAATGATCTTACGCAGCTGCATTGGGTCGCTGGAGCTGCATATGGTGCTGTCAAAGCGACGAAGGATGGCCAAGGCAGTGCGCTGCGCCACCTTGTGGCCCTCCAGGAGCAGAGCATCCCACACACGAGCAGTAGTCTGCACGGAAAACAACCCACCAAACAAGAGGTCAGTGCGCACACATAACCAGCCAAACAAAACTCTGACAGGAGGAGGGCGACCAGAGTCAATATAGTATGCGATGTAACAAATGATCCAAGTCATAGATACAATTGACCCATGTATCATTTGAAGCTATGAAATAAGCCAACAAAACAGAGCTACAGCATTCTTCCTGCTCGTCTTCATAGCTTGCCAAAGCCAGCTGCACACTAATTCCACCTACAGCAGCTGTACTCACCTCTGAGGGCAACAATGTGGTGAACAGGGTGGCAAACCAGCTGCTGGCAACAGCACCCACGCCACACTCCAGGTTGTTCTCCAGGTGGTCCGCCACCTTGGGCAGCTTACGCAGCAGCTGTGCCTGCAGCACCCGCAGCTCCACCTTGGAACCTACTGCACCCTGCCGTTAGAACAGAAACAGACTTCAATGTCAATCCGGGGCACGCACCCAAAAATGAAAAGCTAAACCCTAAACCCCAGACACCCAGTGACCTGTGGTGACACGTTCTGTTCATTCTGTTTGTGGCCATTCATTCTTTCGTGTATATATGTGTTTTCGTTGCATGTGCTCAAGTGGATCTGATGATGGCCAACAGGCCGAAACGCGTAATCCCATGCACTTGATGTAAGAATTCACGATCGAAAGAAGAATGGCTTTGGCGTCCAACTATAGCTGCTACCTCGAGCAACATTAACACAACACATGGACTGCCTGGTGAAAGAGGTATGGTTGCAGGACAGTGGCTTATTGTCAAAGAAACAGGCTGGACACCAGCAATCCACGTGAAACTAGAGCGCAGTGACCAGGTGCAAGGAACTCCAGACAGACCCTTGCATGATCTGTGACAGCCAAAACAAAACCTGCATTATGAGCTGACTCACAACATGCTCGGGTGCATATCCTTGCTCCTTGGCTCGGGTGCATGCATTTCATCCTTGAATTCCTACATATCCATTCCACAGTTCTAGGGCATGCACTAGTTACATTCAAGTCATGCATCAAAGGTCAAAAGCTTTAATGTACTGTACCAGGTTTCAGTATACACAGGTTCTTCCCGGCCAACATAGACGATGTTTCCCCATACACTGAGCATACAGAACATTCAAACCTGCCGATCTGCACCCGCATCACCTGGATGACACATGTGCCATGCAAAGCCCGAGTGCCTAACATACCAGGGGTAGCGTTTTGAATACTTGCCCCGTTCCTAGCAAGATGCTCACCTGGCCGTTGCAGTAGTTGAACACTCTGTTCTCTAGGAGGCAAATCAGAGTCCAGAATGCCTCCTCCTCCTTAGCAGTGCCCATGACAATGAGCATGAAGGCTGCAATGCAGTGCAGCCCCTTGAAGTAGCCCCCTTCGTTGTGGTTAGCGTACGCCACAATGAGACGGCGAAGCGCGTCCACCCCGTACCGAGACTGGTAGAGGGGGTGGCTCCTGAAAGGGAAGGCTGTGCTGTGGATATCCTCCTCGATAGCGTACAGGACGCCGGGGGGAGGAGAGACCTTAGCCAGGTCCTTGTAATGGCCAACAGGGGAGGACTCTTGTCTTGTGATAGCCCCGGAGATAACGTACCACGCATCCGGGCGGACATCAAAGGGAATTCCTTTGCGTACGAGGGGCTTCAACGCCAGCAACTTCTCCGGAGTGGGCGCTGAGCGGGCAAAGCTTCGTGACCAGGCCCTAGCCGTTTTCCTTGCCTGGGATACAAGACCCGGTATTAAATACAATCATGCAAAAGGACAGCAAACATGAATGGTGAGCAGAATTCAGACCTAGTGGCAACGACTCATGACCTAGGACTGGCGGTACGTTGCATATCCCACAAACAACGGCTCAGATTCCGAGAGAAGCATATACAAGCTGCGTTGTGGTCTACAAAATTACTCGTACCTGCAGCGAACCTGCCTCCACTGCTAACGACTCTAGCTCGGTGCCATGCACCCGCAGCTCCCCTAACATCTCTGCACCCCTCACAGCAGCCATCCTTCTCGCTCCAGCTTCCGCACACGAAGCCTTGCGCTATACTCAACGCACAGGCACCACCCGGAGGTTTCAACATTCGAGGGAAAGAAGACGCGCAAAGATGCCCCAACAAAAGGGGATATAGAGCAATAGAAGCAGCAACGCGTATCAAGATGGTGTGACTCTGACGAGTCGTACAGCAAGCTACGACGGCATCCGCTGGTCAGACGCTTATATAGCCATTTGGTAGACGAAGTGAGCACTCACTCAGATCACAACGACAGAACAGACTTGCGCAAACCCCATGACCTCACGGTACAAATGTCTTGCATGAAACGCTGCATAGCCTCAAGCATAGCCTGGTGTTCAAAGCCGCATGATGCCTGCAAGCCACCGCCCCTCATGACTGGCCTGAAACCAAGTCGTTGCTTCTCCTCTGCGGGTTGCCTTTGCGGCCATGTCATTCACATCAGGCATCCACAGAGTGCAACAGATCCGGTCTTAGCATCAAGGGCAGACGCAGCATTGTATAGCACACATGCTTCTCCCGAAGCCAGTTCCCAAGCCGTTTGAGGCACTTAACCAGGAAGTCATCCCTGATACTTCCCTTGGTTTGCTGGAGAAGCAGCAGCTTGCCAAGGACGAAGCTATTCGCAACTGGCTGAGTGACAAGCCCATTGTTGGCTTAAGACCTGAACAGGAAGACAGTGCCGAGGAAGGTGCGTCTTACTGTAACATTGTAGCCCGGAGAGCAAGCAATTTGCAGACGTCTTGGTCCAAGCTTTATCCTGAAGCATCATGTCTCTCTGCTACAAGCCACAAACATGTAGTATGCAGCGAACGTCATGGAACTGCTGCCCCGTACAGTGGTGGGCGTGTCCCTCAAGCCTGCTGTGCATCTTCTCAACTGTTGTAGTGCCTGCATATATGCCAGCAACAACAGCAGCAGCTGATGCATGGTATCTCAAACAAAACGCTTCCTTTTGTACGTGGCGTTTGATATATAAAAGTGTTCCACACTGTTGCATTTCCATGTACAGAGGAAGAAGACGACGACGACGAGGGCGATGCATCTGCAGATGCCGAGTATTGACTATTGATCATCCACCGCCCTGCACACCCACACAGCCAGACACGCCTTCAACACTCTTAGCAATACCCTGGTAGCAGCAAAGCAAAAAGCATCTGACTGCAAAAGCCTGCAATGGCTAGTCAGGTAGCCTCTATCAAATGGATTCCAGGTAAGAGGAACTGCTCTAGGTTGTGGACAAGGCAGACATGACATCCAGGTATGCATTGCTCCCATAGTGATAGGTGAAGGCAACGTTCCTTGTCTGCGTCTAGATACACTGGTAACCTGATTCCAAAACCAATCATTGCAAGCTCGCACCATCTTGCAGTGTAGGCCTGCAAGAACAAAACACTCCATTTGCCATCACATGCAGCTGGAAGAAAATGGAGCAATTAATCCTGTTAACGCACTTAGCTGTGTTTGGTTAACGCACTTAGCTGTGTTTGCTGAAAGCTGTGACAGTGCCTGCCTCAGGCCAGTATGAAGAGCATGCTTTCCTAGCACATGAGACAAGCTGCCTGGCAGACACTGTTCTCCTGGCTGCACTCCCTACCTCATGTTCAACAAACTAGAGTGTTCATTTGTTATTACTTATAGCTTGGCTACTTGTATAATGCTTCAAATAAAGCAGCAGCATTACAACCAATGACCAGATTGGGGCCAGAGACCATCTCTGGTACTTGCTGTCCGTCACGGAACGTGTGGCGTGCTGCCTGCAGGAACAAATTTCATTGTGGATGGTTTTGCCTTCACCTCCCCATCCTGCCAGCATTACTTCCTGACCCACTGCCACAGCGACCACACCATCGGCCTCACTAGGAAGTTCACAAAGGGCAAGATCTACACTTCTACCACAAGTTCACGCATCCTTGCTGTTGATTACGGCCTGAAGGCTCCTGTAGTGGTCCCGCTGGCTTTGAATGAAAGGGTTGTGATCGAGGGGGTGGGAGTTACCCCTCTGGATGCGAATCACTGCCCAGGGGCTTGCATGTTCCTCTTTGAAGTGCCAAAGAAGGGGGGTGGAAAGACACAGGTGCTACACACGGGTGACTGCAGGTGAGAGGGACAAGAGCTTGGAAATCGAACTTGGGGTTAGGGGATGTTGAAGGCATAGGGCTTGGTTTCGTCTACTGTGGCGGACGCAGTGGACCCATGGCTAATCAATCATTTTGTATTATAACAGAAGGCCAATAAAGGGGGTTATTAGGGGGTTTACTGGGCTGGCTGGTGGCAGGGCTGCAAATGGGAGCAGGAGATGAGCTAGCTATTGGAGTGGGGCATGTTGAGGGCAGTAGGTGTGCTTTCTTAAATTTGGGGACACGCCATGCATATAGTGTGCTGCATTAGGGGTGAGATAGTGGCATGGCAAGCAGATAGCGGAAAGCTAGGTTGGAGGGGACATAAGGCTGTGTGCTAATTGGTAGGGCCAGACAACAACAGCCGATTTTAAGGAAGGATGCGTGTAAGTGGCGTGTTTGGTATCAGAACCTGGAGCCTGGTATCTTTTGTGCCATTGACAGCTTCACAGTTATGAAATTGACGATAACCTATGGATGATTGGTGTTGATATTTGGTGATGATAGGCTGCAGGGTAGCATCCTAAGCGGAAGTTGTATCTAAGCACTGCTCATTTAAATTGCAATTTGCTGTTCCCCGTGTGTCAAGCAGCTTTGTACATTATATGACAGCAACTTTGCTTAACTGACATCACTAAAGGAGTTTTACTCAGCGAGCTGAAGCGTGACCTCACCTACAAGCATGACCGCGCTTCACCTCAGCAAGCTGATCCAGTCTCGTACCTTCATTCACCATTCATCTTGAGGCATGGGCCCAGAGACAACTGCTGTGTGGTGTGGTGTTGTGCAACAGGTGGCAGGACCATTTGCAGCACCAGAGCGTCTTGTCCCGTGTCAAAGTGGATGTGCTGTTTCTGGACACTACCTACTGCCTCCCCAAGCATACCTTTCCCAGCCAACAGGATGTGATTGCCAGCATGATACAGGTGTGTACTACCTTCATGTTGGGCAAGACACAGGCTTAGGGTAACAATGTATCTGAGTCACACTATGGACCCGGGGGGGGGGGGGGGTGAGTAAAGAAACATCTCCCACTTCACATATTCAAATGGACCTCCTTGCTATTGACGGAGAATAAATTGTATGTTTATCATAGGGATCAATCTTGAACATGGTGCACTACACCACCACAGAGGAGGGAGTAACCTACATCAAGAACTTGTCATTACATGAATGCCGGACATCGCGCTCTGGTTGCAGTTAATACTGGGCGGTGGCTGGGAGGGATGCTCTGCATTGTCCTCTAGGTTTCAAAGCGCTGAGCACTGGGCAGGTCAACAGCAACAGTTTCCTAACCATAAACCCTAAACAGCAACAGCAACAGATCTTGCAGCAGATATATTGCAGCTTACCGGTAGCACAGAGCAAAGCAGCATTGAGCCCTCATCCCTGGCTTTCGCGGGGACTGCAACCCTTAATGCTCTCTCATTAGCTCAGCATTGCATTTTGTGTATAGTATGCTGGAGAATGTAATTCGCAGAGTTCGGCGCTTGCTTTTGAGTGGGGATTACGTGGTGTCGGAGGATTGGCCAGCTGGCAACTTTCGGAGGTGGCATTCAGGTACGACGATACGGTCTCGATTTCGCCTTTCGGATGGTGGTTTAGCTCTTGCATTTATTCGTCCTTTTCAACCCTTAATGCCTGAGAACTCTTAGGGAAGCTCCTCCTCATCAAGGTTGCCACACCTCCCAAAGTATTGCCAGTACAAGGTACTGAATAGCTGAAACGGTGGCATCATGTGGCGCGCTCTGCATGGCTGGAAAGCTGTACATCATTCGTTGCACAGACTGGATCCTCCCTGCCTTCTGGTGCAGCAGCACCTTGAAAACTAAACCAAAGATGGTGCTTGGCATTGCAGGTGTTGTCACAGTGAGTATCATAGCGTATGCTAATGTTCGCAACTGCCCGCACACTCCTCCACGTATGGATAAGTAGGGCATAAAGGAGCCATGGCGTCTAGCCTCAACTTGTGTGTAGGCAAGCCACCATTGGTTGTGTCGCTTCGTGGAGCCTTGTGATGATGAATAAACCTGTTTGGCCTTTGACTAACCTGGTCTTCCTTTTGATTAACTGTGAAAATCATTGAGGCATTGATGTGCAGTCTAACTGACGTATTTTCATTCCCTTTCTTTTCCTTTGCTTGGCAGGTGTTGCGTCAGCTCCTGGCTGAGCAGCCTGCTACTCTGATACTGATGAGCTCCTATCACATAGGCAAGGAGCGAGCTTACTTTGCTGCAGCAGAAGCCCTAAACCTCAAGGTGGGGCCAGGGGACGGGAAGGGAAAGGGGGGTTGAATGGCCAAGAATTAGCCAAAGATGGGCCAAGACTGAAGGGGAGGGGGTAAGGGTGAGACATATGAGAGCAGGGGTAAAGGATGCAAGACTCTTTCCTTCTTTCCGATGGTCCTGGTATTTCTGTACTGCGTCACGGCGTTAGTCAGCTCGACATATGCACTGTAAGCCATGAGCATGAAGCGTGTCCATACATTGTCCTAGCACTCCGCGTATGCAGAACCCTGACTCTCGTTGGGTCAGAATCCTCAAAAGCACCCAGTCATTGTTCCACCTGGCTCAAGTCCTGTTTTGATTCTATCTCAATTCTGCTACTAAGCATGAGTGGAAAACTGCTTCAACCCCAATCAATCGCGGGCTAGAAATTGTTCTGATGTTATCTATGCTGTTGCTGTTGCCTGTGCTGTGTTTCCTTAGATCTGTGTAACCAAGGCCAAGCTGCATGTGCTGAAGCAATTGGACCTGCCCTCCTCGTGGATGCACCGTCTTACAACAGACCCTGCTGCTCAGCTCCATTTAGCTACTGCCGGCTTGGCACCTGAGAAGCTGGCAGAAGCATTAGAAGAGCAGCAGCAACAAGGGGGCCAGTGGCAAGCAGTGGTTGGGGTGAGGGCCACTGGGTGGTCCTATAGAAGGAGTGCACCTGGAGCTAACTTGAGCAGGTGAGGGAGGAGGGCACGAAACGCATGGAGGGGTGGTTGGGCACCGTGGTGCTGGTAAGCCGGCAGCAGGCAGCTGTGGAAGGGCAGCTAGTGTAATTACAATTTGCGATAGGCCGTAGCAAAAGGGACATTGGCTCCGCACCTAAAGCCAGCTCAGCTAGAAGGCGAATCTGCAAGTTGTGGGGGAAAACAAGATGAAGCAAGGGTTTGGAGCAGAGGATGAGAGTGTCTGGGTGGTGCTATAGAAGCAGTGCACCAGGAGCAAACTTGAGCAGGTGAGGGAGGGGCACAAAAAGCATGGAAGGGTGTTTGGGGAGTGTGCCCCTGGTAACCTGGACAAGGTACGTTGTGGAAAGGCAGCTAGTGTTATTGCATTCTATAGTACCGTATGCCATAGCAAGAGAGACATTGGCACCAGGAGCAAAGTTGGGCCGGGGAAAATTGGGGCGACGGGGTAGCCCCTTGTCAGCGGGCAAGGGGAAGCTGTCATGAGGCAGCTGAAGTAGAAGTGATTCTTGAGGATAGCTCTGCTGGTGGTTGGGAAAGTAGCGTTCCTACTGGGGTCACTGCACTGGGGGTCAGAGCCACTGGGTGGTGCTGTAAGAGGAGTGCACCAGAAGCAAACCTCACGAGGCTCCTATGACACTAGTGCTTATATGCTTCAGTCAGAGAACTCAGGTTAGCTAGATGAGGCATGACCTCAACAACATGCATCAGCAGCGCTTAACCTAAACTTACACTTCCAGTCTCATCTCTTCATTTATCATTCATGATATATCAAACAAGCCTCAGCAGGTGAGGGAGGGCAAGAGCTTTTAGCAGAGGGAGGGGTAAGCAGGGTGGATGGAAGGGATGGGCAGGTGAAGGAGATGAGAGCCGGTGACAAAGGATGTAGGAACAATGTTTGAGCAGTGGAGGGACGGGCGGGAGCAGCATGGAGGGGTGTGGGGGACTGTGGTGCTGGTAAGCTGGGCAGGGGGCAGCTGCAGAAAGGCAGCTAGGAGGAGAGAAGGGCAGGGACAGCATTGGCGGGGGGGGGGGGAGGGGAGGATGTAGCTCTGGTAAGCAAGGCAAGGGGTAGCTGTGGTGAGGCTGCTAGAAGGTAGGTCTGGGGTTTTATGGAAGAAAAACAAGATGAAGCGAGGCTTTGGAGTAGGGGATGAAAGCAACTGGGTGGTGGGATAGGTCGAGGGCTTCAGGAGCAAAGCTGAGCAGATGAGGGGACGGTTTATGGGGTTTTGGCGGTGAAAGATAGGAGTCGGACAAGTGTCCAGGTGTGGGGGGGGGGGAGGGGAGAAGAGGGAGTGAGGTCAGAGTTGGGGGGAAAGGTCATGAAAAGGTGGGTGGGGCCGAATGGCGGGACATGGTGTGAAAAGGGATGAGGAGGGATGCACTAGGGGAGGGTGAGGTTGGGGAAAATCTAGCTCTGTCAGGCCAGGCATGGGGGAGCTGTGATGTGGAGCTGAAGTGAAAGTGGGTGCTGTAAGTAGGGACCGGTATCCGAGTGGTTGGGGAACTAGCATTTGTAGAGGGGCTACTTGACCTGGGGGTCACAGCAACTGGGCGGTGCTATGAGGAGAGTGCAGCAGTAGTATATTTGAGGAGCTGAGAGTATGTAAGGGAGTTTATCAGTGTGAGAGAAGAGGAGGGTAGATGCGAGGTGGGGAGAGTGGTAGAGGAAGGATACGGGTAAGACGATAATTTGTGGTGAATGTTGGATGGTGCAAGGGGTGATGAGGGGAAGGGGGATGGATGATGTGAGGGCGGGGGATGGATCTGTATGGAGGGGTGGGATGAGAGCAAGGGCGTGGTGCAACTTCCTCAGAAACATAGAGATATGATTCTGGTCAACCATTGGCTTACCTGACATACGGTACAGTACATCTGCCCGCCTGTTCCTGCTGCAATCCTGTAAGGTGTATCCTCTGCAACACTCAGGCATCTAATGAGCTCAGTGGTAGTGTTCCAAAAAGATCTCATGATAGCAGGACACGTGCTTAGTTAGGCTGTGGCCTGATGCTACCATGCTTGCCCTCAAAGCCAGATTCTAACAGCCAACCCCTCTGCTGCTGCTGCTGCCGCTCCGTGCAGGATATCCCCAACAGTTGCCCTGCTGTCAGTGCCCTACTCAGAGCACAGCAGCTGGAATGACCTTAGGGCTTGTGTCAAAGCCCTAAGACCTGCCAAGCTGGTGCCAACCGTGAATGCATCCAATGCAGCTGCAGCAGCTGCTATAGTAGATCGCTTTGCAGACCTCATGGACCTGAGCAGACACAGGGGCAGGATGGATAGGTACTTGATCAAAGGCAAGCAGCAACAGGAACAACAGCAGCAGGAGGAGGAGCAGGAGAAGGGAGAGGAACAGCAGCAGCAGGAGGAGGAGCAGCAGGAGGAGGAGGAACAGCAGCATGTAAGAGAGAAGCAGCAGCTGCAAGAAGAGGACAACTATTGGCAGCAGCAGCAGCAGTCTAGGGAGCAGGAGCAGCTGCATTCAGAGCAGCAGCATGAGGAGCAGTGGAGGAAGCAGCAGGAGCTGGGTTTGGAGGAGACGCAGCAGCAGCAGTGCCAGGAGCAGCAGGAGTGTGAGAAGGATCAGCATCAGTGGTGGCAGCAGCAGTTGGAGCAGGAGGGGGAGACGCAGGAGCAGCACCAGCAGCAGTGGCTGTTAGTTGGGCTGGAAGGTCAGGAGAATGTGAGGGAGCAGAAAGAAGCAGAGCAGGATGTGGTGGGGTCTACGTTGGGCAGATGCAGAGCCTTGGGGTGGGAGGAGCAGCAGCAGGACAAGCGTGTGCAACAGCAGGAGCTGCATCAGAGCCGCGAGATATGCATGAGCAGGAGAGCAAGCACAGCATCCACAGCAGCAAGCAGTGCAGGAGCAGTGGGGAGTAAAGGCACAGCTGTGGAGCAGTATGATAGGATGGTGCAGCTTGGAGTCCCAAGTGTTGGCAGGGTGGTGGCAGCTTATGGATTCAAGGGTGGCAAGAGTGCCCAGCGACATGGCTTGCAGGTTGAGGAAGGGCTGGGATCTGCGACGACGGGGCATCAGCAGCAGCAGGTTCGGCTTAGTGAGCAGCAGGAGCAGCTGAAATTGTTGAGGGCGACATCTGCTAGGGTGACAACGGGTGACAATGTGAGTGACGCGAGTGACAGCAGTGATCAGACAGCTGTTGCAGGGGTGGAGGTGAATTTGGCAGAAGTGGATGTGGTAGAGCAGCAACAGCTGTGGGAGGCGTTGAAGCAGCAGCAGGAAAGGCAGTTGCGCTTGAAGCGTTCTTTGGAGCTGCAAAAGGAGGCGAAGAAGCGGCAGCGGAACAGGAAGGGATTCGCTGTGTGGAACTAGGCTGTGTGGCAGGCTAGATCGTACGTGGAGGCAGGACACTTCTTGGTGCCGCAGTGGATGCAGCTCTGACGAACTCATCTTGGTTGTACCTTTTGGTTATGTCATTACACTTGCAATGCTTGCCCTGTACTTGGGGGCCAGCCAAGGCCAGGACCCGTACGATCGAGACTACAGGGTGGCGTCCTGTGCGACGCACGAGTGACCGTTAGTCAAGAAGAACGACCACATACGCGGCCCGGGCAGTCCCCGATCTGGTCACCACTCATCCGTCTCTTACCAGCTAATCGATGCACAAGTACAGTTTCGCCAAGGGAACAACAGTCCGCGACGGCTGGGGCCCACCAATACTCGAGCCAACCCAGGTCTCCTTTCTAACTTTACACGCTTGCGCCCCAGCAGTGCACAACCCGCCATCAGCAAACCTATCAGCACCACCCTATCCATGCGATCCACCACACCCCGACCATTCATCGGACACCAAGTGAGGCCTCTAAGCCACCATCCTGATGTTATTTGCACACCCATCACTTCTCCGTGCCTCATCCAACCAATCAGACGAACCCATACCCTCAAACCTAGTCACAACCACTGTCGCCAAGACAGAGCCACTGCAGAGCTCCTCCCTTGCTCACGGCATGGGGGGCAGAGGTGACACTGGACTTCCCAAGAAGGAGGCTCCCTCCCTGAAGTAGTTGACTGCTGTTGCCTTTGTGCCATCAGGCATGGGGATCCCGTCCACCTGGATGCGAGCAGCACCCTTGGCAAGGTCCTTGCCCTCAGAGGTCACCTAGGGACGCAAGATGACATTGGGTGTCAGGGAAGCCATGCCCCATGAACCCTTTCAAACAAAGCAATGCAGGGCTAGATATGCTGAATCAGGAGCACTGCAAGCTCCCTGCACAGAGATACTGCATGTATAAGACCAAAGTGTATCCTTGGCTGCATGCAAATTCTAGTATAAGGAGACCTATGTACAAGATTGATGTAAGAGAGAAAGATGCCCTAAGATCATCCTGAAATCGCCATACGGATCGCGAAGCATGCAACATGCTAAGCTGCGATCAGGACAAGTACCCCATACCACTCCGGCTCCTTGCTATGGTCATTTGTTTGCTGCATTAAGTTTTAAGTACACTACTCGGAAGGCCCGGGAGCCCATGCCCCACAGCAGAAACCCTTCTAAACAACTACATCTCACGGTATGCCATAGCAAGACTGCCATAGACCCGCCACCTCAAGCTATCCCAGAAACCACACAATGGGATGACAGCTCTTACTCAACACACCACACTAACAAACCCGGTTGGAGTCATGCTTGGGTGCTGCACGGCCCAGAGGGCAGTGCAGTGGTCTCTCTTAACAATGGTTTGACAGCCAGAACGCCCTCAGCATGGCCTCCCTCACCTTGTACTCGAAAATGCGGGGATGTCTTAGCACCAAATCCGCGATGCTGTCCTCTGCCACCCCCCGCGACTTAAGGTACTCCACCACTGGCTTCAACCGCGTGTCAGGGTTTAAGCCCAGCAGGACCACACTGATGCTTGCCATGTTGCAAATCTCATCCTGCCTCAGACCAATGCTGCTCAGGTAATCAACCTAGGAGAGGCCCGTACGAGGCGCAGTTGCAAACAGGATTTAGGGATTGAATGCAGGTGTATATGAAACGCAGAATTATCACTCCATTCTGCATGGCATCTTGTCCATCACCACAATGCAGCTCTTTTGCATCTCATCAGCACAACAAGGCGGCCACAATGTTGGGGTAGATCTCAGCTGTGACGAAGCGAGTACAACAGCCCTCGCATCGGACAGCCCAAATCCATTACAGCAGCCCAAATCACATTACTGTTGCATGTACCGCTGTTACGAGCTACAATGACCCCTGATACTTCCGCAACCCCTATTGTACTGCATATCATTGCGGTACCGCTGCTTGCTGTGCCCCCAGACATTGCTGAGCATCCAAAAGCATTAAAAAATTGGGGCTCACACTACTCCTCAAGTGTGAACAGCGGTATAGTGTTGCTTTACACTTGCTGCTGACAAACCTGCTGCTGCTTTTGCTATGTCCAATCAGGAGGCTGTGCAGGCAGGCCAGACAGCCTAAAAGGGAAAAATGGCATCAGGCACTTCAAGCTGTTGTTTTTCCTGTAAGTCTGGCTGCTGATCCACTCTGCGCCTGCACATCCTGCTTGTTCTCATGTCCGTCCCCTGCTGCCTTCTGACCAAGAGCCCCGGCTGCGAGAGTCCCGGCTGCCGGAGCCCCTGGTACACTCTCTTGTTGCTGCAAAGTGCTGCTGATTGCTAACTGCTGCTAACTGAGCGAAGACGAAGCCAAGCACCTGCAATCCTACCAGCTGCCTTTCCTAAAACTCCATCCACTCTCCTGCTTCGCCCTATTCCCGTGCAGCACCTCATCTGCTTGTCTCCTGCCTCTCCCTATCCCTCTCTGCTCACCACTGCCTTAGCGCGCTCCTCTGTTGTCTTCAGCATGCCCTTCATCACCCGGTCAATGATTTGCTCAACCCAGGGCTTCTCCCAACCTGCCGCATGTGAGGAGTAAGCTCTCATCAAAATGCTGGTATTGGACACTATTAAAGAGCATCCTGAACTATATTGGGCCTCCTGAGCTCAATAGCTTGAGGTGCAGGGAGTATGGCACGTTTGTTACGGTACATGCTGCAATGTACTATGGCACATCATAATGTGTCATCATCTACTCATCCTCTGCTTCTGCCTGATACCCAGCCAAAAACAGACATCGAGTACACACGCTTTGCAAAGTGTGCTGGTGATGTGAAGGTAAACCCGTGCTGTGTTGCAAAAGCAGCATAACCAGCACCTGGTGATATTGCCAACCAGAACACAACCACCTAGAGATGCCAACCAGCCACACTTGCAAGTGCCATTTGATAGAGCAGCAGCATGCAATGGGAGGCTGCCTGCAGCTGATCTTTGATGGCCTGGCTCTGTTTGGCCACTGACATAGCTGGCATTGCTGTTTTTTCTTCCCTCTGCTTGGCAAGGGTAGTGGACTTTGCAACAGCGAGCTCCTCGAGAGGACCACTCCCTTTGCACACGATGGTGGAGCAGCAGCCCTACTGCGCACCTAGTGTGATAAGCATTTTCTGCACCCTGTCAATGCTGACTGGCAACTTGTAAGGGTCCTTTTCTGACCATGGGAAGGGCATCTCCCCTGGTGTCGTCTTCTGAATAACAGTCTTAAGGTTGTCTGACTGTGACTCCGTTGCTGTTGCACATCGGATGGTCTTTGCTGCGCTGCGACGACACCTACAGAGATACCAACGAGGACGCTAAATACAAGGCCTGCTGAACTAGTGCAAATACGATGGACCAAGATGTACATGACCTCACCTGCCTGCAGTCGCTGTCCTGCATGATACATGCTTTACCCGCTGCAGGCACTGCTGTCTGCTGCAAGGCGCTGTGCTAAGCTGACGGGGGGCCCTTGCTGTAAAGCCCATTCTGCAGCGCGGAGTATGTCCATGTCAGAGATCAGAGCTACCGCCCCTGGTGAAGACCTCGGTGCAGGGTCCTTAAAGCAAGCCATGCTGCTCCTGGTGGGACTGCGAATGAAGATTGCTCGTGCACGGACATTCGTGCATACAGGACTCAGGGGACTTCACTGAAACCTCAACATGTGCCTGCCCACTGCGGCCTCGACCTTGCTGCCACCAACTACTCAAGGTCTTACAAGCCACAATGTAAAGTTACCTGCTGCTTTTGCCCTGATGGAACTATCTCAGGCTCCAAAGACGCCTGATTATGCCTTCAAACGCTTGCTGGGCACACAGGCGCAGAGCACCTCTTAAGCAAGCTAAGAACGGACTGAACAGCGTAGCTCAGACTAGGGCATTGCAACCAAGCACCCCATCCAGCTTTGCAACTGCCGCACCTCGAAACATGGGAACACGGGCATGACAGAGTCAGATCGCCACCAGCCTCAAGCAGCAGATAAGGGGTCAGTCACTGCGGTGACCCAGCCTCCGAGACCAGGTGACCCGCAGCACATTTCATGCTTGCTCCAGCTGCATTGGGCCTTTCTTGTGGTGCTCGAGCTTGCAGTACATGCCAGTTCTATGCTCGATGTGTTGTGCACACTCGGGTGCTCGATGTTTAGATGGACAAGCAACAGGTGCAGGTCAATCGCAGGCCAATTCTATCCTTATGTGGGCACCCTTGCAGTCCATCCTTCCTTCATCGAAAAGTAGCACCCCAGAAATGCTCTCCCCGAGCATATAGGCACGGTAAATCTACCTCGACGTTGCTTACCACTTAGTTGTACATACACGGTGACACAAGCAACTGTAGCACCGCACGCGTGCCGATGGTTTGCCATGCAAGATTCACAAAACATAACAATTAAGCACAATACACAATCACTTTCACCTGGTAGCCAGACGGATTCAAGAACAGCTTTTGCCACCCGAGCAAGCTACAGCCATCTGAACAGACTAAGAACAGACTTGCTAGCAGTGCATCCAGACTTGCTTTCAGACTCTCAACTGCATGCCATTTAGCAGCATCCACCTTATGGGAACAGGGGACATAACATAGCAGCCACCACTGGATCATGATCATGCAGTTAGTCACCAATGCTCATAGCAGACGTGCTGCTTGATTCATTCATCACCTGCCGGCCCTAGCAACTACAGCACACAGTACCACTTCACCGGCAACTGGCCCAACAAAGGCCTCTCTTGGGTGGTTTGAAGGCGACAAGTTCACCCGCTTACGTTCCTGCCATGCTGCACAGAGGCCTCCATTGAGCAGCAGGGCGCCATGCAGATGCCAAAAACCTCGGCATGGAGTCCCCGCATCCGATCCACTTCAACTCCAGCACATAGCAGATGCAGGGCCTGTGAACCAGCCAACTTAAAGCATTGCCGCAATCAGGAAGTGCCACCCGACTAATCAACAAATGAAGTTGTCTGACTGAACAGATTGGAGGGGAATACATATAGGATCGATCACGGCCCAAGCCCATATTTATGTCTTGGGCAAATTCTCCTGCCACCTCTCTATCAACATGACCTATATTCTCATGGAAGACTCAGTCCCATGTGCAAGGATGCCAAACCAAGACAACCAGCCCTATATATGAGAAGAGGTGCACAGCATTGACCTAGCTCTCACAGATGCCAGTAAGGCAATGCCAACATGACCATTACAGCAGGAATGACGTAATCAAAATCTTAGACTAGGTGCAGTCTATTCACAGCATAAACATGGCACACAAACACCAAAGGCCAGAAGGAGCGTGTGGGCAGCCGTCGTTACATGACCATCCAATCGCAAAGGGTCCTCAGTGGAAGTAGATGTTACACATATGCCCTTACAGGACCGCTCCCCAAGCCAAGGGGGTAAAAGCAAGTCTCTGCGATGCCATAGCAGCGCCTGCTTCCATATTCCACCATGCATCTGGGAAAGTTGGATCTTTGCAATAGCCACAGCTCAGAACATCACTTATTACCAATTCCATCCTTTGCGAGCTGGATCATTTCATGTATCTGTGCTGCTCATGCTTGCAAGCCTTGGCAGGTGCACCTGCATGTCCCCTAAGAATAAAACAGCAGGTATGCACAAAAAACTAAATCCCCAGACCAGTGCTTTCTTTCAAGAGTGCATTCAAGCATGAGGCCTCAACAGTGCAGTGGCACATATGACAAGACGATAACTAGGCAACAGGCTGAACTAGACCAAAGTCACAAGGATCCCGATAGTGCCATTCTGGTTGCTTATATAGCGCACCTTCCAGACCCCCCCCCCCCCCAATCCCTCAATGCTTGCTGTAACGAACGTGCCCTTGCAGACGCAGCACACAATTCCCTCTTCTTCCCAATGTGGGAACTATACCAAGCAAGGCCCTGCACCTGAAAGCACTCACAGACCCAACAGAATCATGATGACCCTTCTGGAAATTAAAAATGGAAATTAAGTATAGTTGATCTAGGACCAACCATCTGGGTCAGCATGCTGCAAGACACCCACAATGTTTGAGTCTCTGTGCATATTGTTGTCAAGACTATTGACTCAATAAGAATCCCTGGAAGCAATTCCACTTAAGACAAGGAATGGCATAGCACTCAAAGGACTCCTGGGGCTGCTCAGCCACGAGACAAAGTGATTGAGTACTTTTCAGCCCTCAGCAAAGAACACATCCACCTTGATACCATGATCTTCAGCAGAATCTTGCAAGAAATGGCGATGCTGTGGATAGAGAAATACCATTGCAAGACATAGGCTTGCAGGTAGTACATGCTGCAACCCCTTCTGCAGCAAAGCTTGCCATGCAAAGTCTACAGTTCAGGTAGCAATACGACTCTGAGCAGGTCTGCTGGCTTTCTTCCCTCGTTGCACACAGTGAGGCAAACTGCTTGAGGATGGTGCTCGCCAAGCGCCTGCAGTAGATCCCCCGTCACATATTGTACGTGACTCCAGCATCCCGTCAGCCCCAGCATCACATCTCACCACAGTCGACCGCAGCCCATGCATGGTGCCCAAAGCAGGACATAGGGTATGCTTGCCAAGCAGATCAAACTCGATGACAATGCCCTGGATCCCGTCTTCCAACAGAGGAACGCCTCTAGTGCAGACCGCCATATCCATGCTCCATGCTGCATATGTTCCTTGTTGCAAAGATTGTCATTACCTCAAGCATGCTCGCCCATTCCGACATGAGCCAGCCCATGGCGAACAGAAGCGAAGCTTCAGCACAATCTAAAACCATGGGTAGCCCAGAACAACACAGCAGGCCAGCCTGGAAGCAAATGAGCGTTGCATAAAGCTCGGCACCAGACCTGGTATAGCACATCCACCAGTTGATGGTTATCACATCCACGTTGATGTGCGCAGCATACCAAAAAGCGGTACACTACAATATCCTACAGACCAATCAATCCAAGACTCAATCGTACCATGCATGAGTCGCCTCTGTTAACTTAGCAACCTTGGTCTGACAGGAAACCCATCACATACAAACATGTGCTTTTTCCACAGAACACATATCCTACCATAGTTCATAGCACCTCCTGGACTACATGTAATAGATACTTGTTGCCCCTTAGAAGCAATGCATGTGACCAGAGTTCATGACCCTATGCAGACATGGACAAGTCTTTCACGAAAGACCTACTCATGCTGGAACCACACACTACAGATGAGTTGGCATAAGGGATTGGTATAAGCAGCGACAATCGTCCTTCACTAAAAGCTAGAACACGAGTGACCAGGGCCTGCAAGCTTCATTAAGCGGTGCATGGTTCAATGCCCCCTTCCAGCAAAGTGAGTAGGACAAACCCCGAAGGAGACCCACTTGTGCATGTGCACTGCAGCATGCCTTTCTGACCATAAGTTATCAGCCCTCCAGCCACATGAGCTCCGTGAACCCAAGCTTGTTGAATTTGATGGTGCTAAGAGGTTGCAAAGAAAGTGCTCCCTTCTTGTCGTTCTGCAGAAGCAGCCTGTGCAGAATGCATGCACATACACTCTTACTGCAACCAACACGACTGCGCACGCACATACACGACCAACAAACAAAGAAGCGCAGTCATAGGTACACATATCAAAGAGCTTTGAACTGCAAGTAATCCATACACACAAGTGATAGACCAGCTGCAGGCAGAGGGCCTGAGCCAAAGCTCTGCATACGAGTTCAGCTCACACTGATGGCCCTACATACAGGCTGCGATCATCATGCAGCCTGCAACTGCATGAACGAGCTGCAGAAGGTCTAGAGCAGACAACACAGCCAACACACTTCTGTCCCCATCTGCTGGGAGCAGACCACAAGAAACAGACAAAGCACAGGACCTGCAGCAACCATTTGTACGCTGTAACTACCTGTACCACAGCATCCCCCCCCACAGATTATCATGTCTGTATGTGCCTATCACACCATTTTTTGGTCGCCTCCATTTATAGCTTCAAACCCTTTCTGGAAAGACTGTTGAAAGACACAGCATATGCAATTCACCAGGTCGGATGCCCTCGTTGCTTCACTGGCAAGATTACAGCCATGCAGCTTAAACAACACATCCCATGCGCACACCCTTGCTGGTACCATACAAGTGCTTTAAAAGGAAATAAGTGAACAATGGTAACACTTTTGTCCTCATAGCCTCATCTCCAGTAACAGAGATAGAGCTGAAGGTGGGCTGTTGAAGGACTTCAACTGCATGCAGTTGATGGGAGAGAACTGCTCTCCCATGTGCAGCTGTTATTTCCATCTTCAGTACGGTCAGGCGCCCCCATAGGGCGAGTCCCACACCTTTCTGCGGTCGCCAATACATATAGCAGTAGTTCTTTCCAAGGTCCAAGTCATCACAAGCTTAACAAGTGCATGCACTCGTCGTACCATTCAGCTGGCGATGTGGACAATGGCAGGTTGTTATCCATGGCCACCAGGCACACAAGAATTGGTGGAGCCTTCTTGGGAGCAGGGGGGCAGGTGGTCTGCTGTAACTGGACTCGAGGAGTCTGCTGACTTGTCAAGGTTCCAGCTCCATTGCTGCAGTGGGTCTGGGAGGGTCCGCTTGGGCCAGGTGCGCCAAGGTCTTCCCATGACAGAGGTCCGAGATGCACATAAGCTGCATGCTGGAATCCTTGCCCATTTCCCAAAGCTGCTGGTGACATGCTTGGAAGGTTGTTGACGAAACCTGGCGGAGCTGAGAGCAAGTGCTTGGTAACCGATGGAGCAAGAGGCCTTATAGATAGTCAGGAGCACGGCCAGCCCTTCTCCTGCAACGGCAAAAGGATTGCTTATGAGTACCTGCCAGCCAGCAGAACCAGCTAGCTTGTCAACCGGAAAAGAAATGGGAATGGGGTAGTGGGCTCTGCCATGATACCAGAGATAAAGCTCACCTCAGTACCCCTTATTAGCTATTCTTTGCGACAGCACGGTACAACCAAAGCTCCTACAACGAGCAGCATGAAGGTCATGGCCAAGCCTAGACCTGAGCAGATGTTGAACTGAACAAGCTGAAAGGTAATTCTTTTTGGTTTATATCTTGAGAGCATTTACTATGTCACAGGATGAGATTCTGGAAGCTAAGAGAAGCTCTGAGCGCTGTCACCACATTTGCGCGGGCGTCCTTCAATTCCGGTGACTGACAGCTGGCTGCATGACTGTCCGGGCCCCGCTTTGGCAAGCTCACGGTGGCAGTGGAGTTCAGGTCGAGAAAACCTGCGCAACGGCTTCCCGTGGCTATAGCGCCTCAACTTCTGTAGGACGCGCTGCCCTAATGCAGAAGATGACGGGGAGGCTGGTCGCCGTGCAAGTCGCCGGCACTGACAGTGACCGTATTGAGCACATCATGCGCGTTCACACAATCCAAATATCAACAGTTGCTACTAACTATAAGTGGGTTTGAGCGTGCCAACACAGTCCACCATACTGCTCAACATACGTCGAACCTCAACATATGTCGATCCCAATTCTGAAACTCCGTGATTGGTACACACACGCATACAACCAGAGGGTGAAAAGGACACAGTCTTGTCCGCGCAAGGCAGGTCAGGCACACTGAAACAGGATCACCGCCTCCATTTCAGTGACCTGCTGCTTATAAAAATGGCACTGCAGTCCTGGCCGAAGCCAGACATTGCCCCCCAGTTGTGCCATTGGTGGCCTGCCTTCGCGCATCATAACAACTACCCCACAACAACACAGGGCCACATCCGTTCCAGAGGGTCCTTTTCTCCTTAGAATGCGTGAAGTCCCGAGTAGCTGTGCGGGCTGTGCAAGCACTTATACTTCAAGAATTGCAATCCTGCAACCTTCAGAACCACCCCCAAACCCTAGGGTTGCAGAGCCTTGGAAACAAGGGCCAAGCATCCATGAACATATGATTTCAAACCTTCCTCCAGCACACCATGCTGACAACCGTATACGTATCTCCCCTGCACCTGTGACAGCGCATTCCATTGCACTGAATGCCAAACTCCGTATAGACAGTACTCTGTTGCAGAAATGCACGACACAATATGATACCACAGCGTACACAAACGGAACCACTGAACCTCAAGGACGGATATGCACTTGCCCGGATGAGTAGACACAGCACCAAGGAAAGGGCAACATGTCTCCTTGCATTGCAACATGAGTACTTCAATCATACAATCACAGGAACACTCAGGACATTAGGAACAGACAAACACATAAGGTGTCACAAGCCCGCACCAAGGGCTGCTAGCTAGTCAAACCAATCCAACACACCATGAGATCACCAAGCACACCAACAAGATTGCCTAGCATGACCACTGACATTTAGGCAACCAAGCTGTACATGAGGATGTGTTGAGCAGCTGTGGCCCTTCACCACTGACAATAAGTGTTCAACTTCCTCCACTAACTCGATTTTTCCCTTGGTGTGTTCGAGACAAAGTGGCTTCATTACGCTTGACAGTGCGTGGGCTGTACAGCAAGGGCGCATTGAGCAACCCCTGCCACACAGAACCAATGTAATACCCTGCTTGCAACAACTGTATCCCTGGTGCATCTCGCCCTCACCTTCGCAGATACTTGGACATCATCACCAACCCAGCATAAGGCACATCCAGAACTGGTTGCCTGCACCAGCAATCCTCCTGATATTTCTATGTCCACTTTGGTAGGACCCACGTCGTCAAGCAGCTTCGGCAGCTATGCAAAGGACATCACTTCATGCCAACCTAGCCCTTCTTGATAACAGGGGTTCCTCTACCCCAGCAACTTCAATATGCATTTTGCTACACAACCCAGAAAAGCACCACAGAGGACACCACAGACGAAGAAGATATCAGTACACATTGCTATTCTCCTCCTTTCTCTTTCAATCCAATGCTACTTTGAAATGGGCCTGGAAAACCACACCTTCTCCCACACATGTGAACCCCAGAAGCTAGGACCCTGATCGCACAGTCATTGTACCACACTATAACAACAGAATGCAAGGCACATGTTAGCAACAGCAGAAAACAACGAGACAGGATTGCCCAAGAAGAGTGTGCACATTTGGTCACCAGCTGTACACCAAGGTGTGTTGAGCAGCTGAGCACAGTACTAAGGACCCTTTCACTCATCAAATTTTTTCAGTCCATACACATCACTGGCATTAAACCCCTCCCTTTGTGTTCGCCTGCCATATTTGATTTGGGCAGTGGGGCTGTACACCAAGGTGTGTTAAGCAACCTTTGCCACACAAAACCAACCTTGCAACCTGGTTGCAACAACAGTATACTCAGTCCCTTTTCCCCATCTTGCAGTTTCCGATCAACACTTGCAGCTCTCTGATACACCGTATCTTCCTCTAACAGACCAACCCTCTGGTGTTTGTGTCCTGCACGAGCGAGTATACAGTTCGCTTGCCAACCCAAGAAAGCGATGACCACAGACAAACAACTAGGCGTTCCTGTCACTCCAATGTCGCCACTTGATATGGACTTTGCAAGGCAACCCCTTCTCACACACATCTGTGAAAATTAGAAGCGCAGGAAGCTGATCACGATAATGCACCCTCCTATAACAACACAATGCAAAACACAACTGAACAACAAGATGCAACATGATACGATTTGCCCAAAAGTGCACATGTGGTCAAGGTGTGTTGAGGTTCTTCACTAAACAATTTTTTCCATTCCAGACACCTCCCTGGCATAGATTCCCTCCCGTTACTGTTTTTGCCTTGGCTAAGCTGGGGATGGGGCTGTACACCAAGGTGTGTTGAGCAACCCCTGCCAGAAAAGATCAGAGCCAAAACGGACACTGGAACACTGCTTGCGACACAAGCATCCTTGTTACATTTACCCCCACCTTCTGCAGGACTTGGGACATATGCAGCTTTTGCATGAAGACATGGCACATGGTGACAAAACAGTGCAGAAGAAGCCACCATCTGCCTGCAATGAAACAGTAAGCTCCATGCGGTGCACTTGAGTGCCCAGCTTGTTAAAGCTGAAAGCTCAGAGACACAAACAAGGTGTGAGTTTCACTCCACATTACAAGGTAACAAAAATGTAGCTCTGCACTAGGTTTCAAACCTCAAACCAAAGGAGCACTTGTATAAAGCACATTGCTGCTGGGGTTGACATTCTGCGAGGGTTTAGCTCTTTCTGAAGACATGGGCAGATCAAAGACACCACGTAGGCAGTTGAGTAAAAACTAGCCAAGAAGACTGGTAACAACTTATGCTTCAGCAACAATGAACCCCAAGCTGATTTTAACTTCCCGCCCGCACCACACCCCAAGACATGTTCATCCTGCTTCCCACTCACTAATATCAATCAATCCATTTATAACACAAAACAGATATGCCTAAAGGTTACTCAGGACCAAGCAGCACACGGCCCCTGCTGATGAACAGAAGTCACACGACTCCAGCCAGCCAACCACACTTGGTCCCACTTATACTACACACCTGATAAATCCACACAAAACCCACCCACACTTGGTAAACCCAGATGCCAGGATGCCTATCAAAGGATACAAGAGATGTAATACCATAAACGAGCGAAGAATCACCTGATACACTATGCCTTCCAACCTCTACAATTGCAACTGTCATCAAGATGCAGGATAGTACTTTCTTGGAACAGACCAACCCTCTGGTGTTTGTGGCATGCCAGCCATGCACGTGCACGCACACTCTTGCTTCTCCTCTGTCACATCCATAAGGCCGAGCCTCGATTGCACATGATCTCTCGAGTTATTACCCATGAGGCCCCTGTACAACGTGTTGATGGGCCTGAAAGGCCACACCCTCTCCCTAACCAGTGTGTCAACCCCCAAGCTAGGACGCTGAGCGCACAACGCACCATGCAGTATCATCCTAAAAGCATAATGCAGAACACAACACAGCCAGCATGATACAATTGCCGAAGTAGAATCTGCACACACTTAGTCAGCAGCTGTACACCAAGGTGTGTTGAGCAGCTGAAACTGAGCATGGGGTAAGGTTCTTCACTGATGAATCTTCTTCATTCTACATACCTCCCCGGCATTAACCCCCTCCTGTTGTGTTTTCCTTCAGCTAATCTGAGCATGGGGCTGTACACCACAGGTGTGTCAAGCAACCCCTACCACACAAAACAAACCGGGAATCCTGCTGCCACAATATTTTTCGCTGGTGCAATTACCCCCACATTTGCAGGCCTTGGGCCATGTGCAGCTTCTGCAAATCACGGAACACACTCACAACAGAGTGCAAAAGAGCCTATCATCTTCCTGCAAAAGAATAAGCACCATGCAGTGCAATCAAGTGCCCAGCTTGCTAACACCAAATGCCAGAAGACACAAACAACAGACGAGGTTTTGCTGCAAAGCAAGGGTAGCTGAAAGTGCTTCTGCACCAGGCTTCACATCTTAAACCCAATAATCATTATAAGGCACTCTGCTGCAGGAGGTAACATGTAGCTCAAATTTCACACGGAAGGATCAGAGTGGTGAGATACTTTTTGGAGGCAAAGAACACCCCTAATAACACCTGCCTTCAGCATCTAAGTTGATTAAAACTTCCCACCCACCCCACCCTACGATCAGTTTATCCTGCTTGCTAGTAGCACCCCATCTGATGAATCCACTCCATATCTGCTTAAATCAGATGCTAGGACGCCTATCACAGGATACAAGGGATGTACTAAATGTGTACTAAAGAATCACCTGGTATACTATGTCATGTACCCTTCACACAACTGCTCTTGTCAACATAATGCAAGACCTCTTCATACCATGACCCTCGGATGTTTGTGACATGCCAACCATACATGTACCACAGACCGTCCTGCTTTCCCTCTGTCGCACCCACAATGCTTAACCTGATTGCAAATGATTCTGTGCTGGTTAAAGTAAAAATTCTCCTGTACAACGCTGAAATGGGTCTGAAAGGCCACACACCCCAACCCAGAAGCTAGGAAGCTGATTGCATAATATGGCATCATCCTGTAACAACAGAATGCACAACACAACTTAACAAAGAGAAACAACATGGTACAATTGCCTAAGTGGAACACTCAGTCACCAGCTGTACACCAAGGTGTGTTGAGCAGCTGAGCCTGAGCATGGGGTAAAAGATTTTCAATGATGAATCATCTTCATTCCATACACCCCACTGGCATACGCCCCTTCCTGTTGTATTTGCCTTAGCTGAGCTGGGCATGGGGCTGTACACCAAGGTGTGTTAAGCAACCCCTGCCACACAAAACAATCCGTGAACCATGCTTGCAACATGCCCTTCTTCCTGTTCAACCCCACCTTTCCAATCAACAACATATGCAGCTATGCCAAAACACAGAACATGGGCACAGTCATGTGCAAAAAGCATCACCATCTTCATGCGAACGATTGGTACATCCACAAGCCAGGAGCTGCGGGATTGAATTTCCCGACCAATGTAATTCATCCAACCTTTACAACTGCAGTTGTCATCATGATGTAAGGACCTTCTGCTTAACAGACCAACCCTCAGGTGTCTCAAACATGCCAACCATGCACATACACACACACACTCCTGCTTTGCCTCGCTCACATACAGGATCCCCAGCCGACTTGCACATCATCTCTTGCTGATTACTCACGTGCAATGCTGCATTGAAGTAACGACAATGCAAATGTCAGAATGGCTCTCGCTATCGCCTTCAAATATCCGTCTTTTGACCCATCACTAACTCCTTTAATTTGCACTTGTGCTCATGTTCCCCTCCACTGCCCCTCTCGCCTCCACCCAGCAATTGTCCCCTGCCACTCAGCAGCTGCGCTGCTGTACATATCACTCCCCCCCCCCCGCCCTCTCATGGCCCCTACCGACCAGTAGATTTCTTGATATTTCTACCTTCACCTTACTAGGACCCACATCACAAGCAACTTCGGCAGGCATGCAAGCGGCCTCATGTCATGCCAACCTACCCTTTTCCAATGCTGAGAAAGGGCTCTCCCGCACATTCAAGCATTCATGCATTTTGCCACAACCCAAGGAGAGAAAGAGAGAGGGGCGGCAGTTGCCCTCCCGCGTAAGATTAAGGGAGGGGCCCATTGATACAAAATAGGGATCACACTGGGCCAGCCTACCAACAACCCACTGAAGAGAAGACCCCAGACAAATAAGCTAGGAAGCACAAGTGCATGTCCCCATTTTCTCATTTCAATGTTGTTACTTGAACTGAGCTGAAAGGACCCACCTCACCCCTGCGCATGTGTCCAACTCAGAAACTATGACAGTAATCGCACAATGGTATCATCCTACAACATCTTAATGCAAAAAGACCATCTCACAACGGGAACCAAGATGATGCAATTGCCTGTAAGAATGTGCACACACTCCGTCACCAGCTGTACACCAAGGTGTGTTGAGCAGCTGAAACTGAGCATGGGGTAAAGGTTCTTCAGTCATGCTTTTCCTTCATTGCATACACCTCCCTGGCATCGAACCACCTCCCTGTTGTGTTTCCTTAGCTAAGCTGGGCTGTACACCAAGGTGTGTTGAGCAACCCCTGCCACACAATTGCTTGCTTGCTCCTAATTTAGGGTACCTCGAAGTACTCTGCACCAGACCATACATCTCAACCCAAGAAGCAACATGAAGAACTTTGCGGGAAGGGATGACAGTTCAGCCTTTCTGTGATATGAGCGGATCAAAGATGGGAGGTGCTTCCTGCTTGCTAAAAACACCATAAAAACATCTGCATTCAGCAAAATGATCCCCCAACCTGTTAACACCTCCCATCCACACCCCGCGTTGCAATCAGTTTATCCTGCTTGCTAGTAGTACTACACATGATAAGCCCACTTGATAACCCACAACCCATGACGCCACCCAACAAACCCACAACCCACTCCACATTAGGTAAAGCCAGACGCTGCAATGCAGACCGAAGGATACAAGGGATGTACTATACGTGTAAAGAATCACCTGGTATACTATGTCATGTACCCTTCACACAACTGCTCTTGTCAACATAATGCAAGACCTCTTCATACCATGACCCTCGGATGTTTGTGACATGCCAACCATGCATGTACACAGACCGTCTTTCTTTCCCTCTGTCGCACCCACAATGCTTAACCTGATTGCAAATGATTCTGTGCTGGTTATTGTTATTCATGTACAACTCTGCAGTGAACGCACAACGAAGCACACTTCTAAGCTCTAAGTATCGCTGCTTCAAAAACCATATACTGCTCCCCTCTTGCCTCTACCCAGCAGTTGCCCCCTCCCGCAATAGCAGCAGTGACTGCCCTTCATACACCCCTCATTCGGGCCCCTCTCAAGCCCTCTGCTCGTCCACGACTGCATGGAAGGCTCTACTCAGCTCCATGAACAAATCTACCTTCAGTTGCTGCAAGTTTGGGAGGTGGTTGAGATTGGTAGGGTGTGAGTACCATCATCATCTACAGAAGCAGCAAGCTCGCCACCAGCAGAATCAAGAGCCCGCAAGTTGCTGATGCATAGCTTCTTTTCAAGAGGTGCCTACTCCCCCTGCTCCTCCTGCATTTTCTGCTGCTCTTTGCGGCCGTAGTTCCTAGAGCTGCAGCCTCTTGCTGATGCAAAGCTTCTTGCCGGAAGGCTCCTCCTCCTCCTCCTCTTCCGGCTCCTCCTCCTCCTCTTCCGTCTCCTGCTGCTCCTTGCGATTGTAGCTCCTAAAGCTGCAGCCTCTAGCTGATGCAAAGCTTCTTGCCAGGAGGCTCCTCCTCCTCCGTTTCCTCCTTCTCTGTCTCGTCCTTCTCCCCTTCCTGCATCTTCTGCTGCTTCTTGTGGCTGTAGCTCCCACACTTGCTGGCGAGGCAGCGCTGATAGTGTTCAGGGTGTAGCACCCACTGTAACCTGCCTTGCACCACATCTAGCTCAGGCATGCGACTGCCCGATAAAGGCACTAGCTCAAAGACATCAGCAGCAGTCCCAGTGGTGGTGGTAGTGATAGCTGCCCGCCGCACCTGAAGCACCAGCCACAGCAACAGCAAGGGTGCGTATAAAGGCTACACCAAAGAGACACTTTTCCACAATGCCATCGTATCTTTGATTATATCTCAATCTTTGTGCCCTGACATCTCGTCTGTCCCGTGAATTTTGCTTACAGTCATGTTATGATGCAGTCACCTTTTCTGGCATGCAGAAATCATAACCCAGCAATAGATTCAAAACCCAGCAATAGATTCAAAGATCATGCTATCAGCAATCAATCATTCAGTCAATCAATTAAAACGCAAGGCGAGCTATGCCAATGGCAAGCAAACCTCTGCCAATGGCCTACCAAACCTCTGTCATAAACACCAGACTCCTGTGCGCAATCACGCTATTATTGTATCAGCAGTCGCCCGCAACAGTCGGGGCCCTTTAGAACAGATATTGTATCACAAAACCTACACCTCGCTAACTTGAAACCCTCCAAGCCCAGCAACGGTGCTCCCCAAGATGGTCGACACTTCCACCCCACCCCAACCCCACCCTACGACCATTGTCTCCGGCTTGCTGGTAGTACGCCACCAAAGACCCACTTGCAACCCATGCCACTTGCAACACATGCCTGCTCCACAAGCTAAGAATAAACCTGGCACTCCAGATTGGAAGGGACCCTTGCCATAAATTCAGATTTTTCTGCCACCTATTCCAATGCACAATGCATCGCTAATAGGTTACTACCTTATTGTACGCCACAAACTGTGTGTGCGTAGGTGTAACCAATGCAACCAGAAACTTCCCCAAAGCAATTCAGCCAAAACATTTTCAACCCTCCGCAATAAGTCCTTCCCCCTTGCACAACTCCTCCTTGCCCCAAGACACTCTCACCTCCAGCTCCACCTCTCTTGTAGTGCCGCTGCAAGATCCCCCGCACTAGACCCAACACCACCCCACCCCGACCTGACCCGCACCCCCACCCCAATACACACCACCAAAACGTGCACCTCAATCCTCTCCCTCAATCCTTTCAGCAACATTTCCCTACAGCTTCCCCCTCAAATTCTCTGCCCAATCTCCCCACCATTTCTAGCTGCAGCATTCCCAGCTTCAAGCACCCACCTCCCTTCCCCCATATCCTCGCTCCGCTCTCCCCTCCTCGCCCCCTCACCTGCAGGTGTAACTCCTCAAGTGCCCCTGCAATCTCTGCCAGTAAACCCTTCCTGTCCTTGCAGTTGACACGCACATACAGCCGCCCCTCCTCACCCTCCACCACCACACCTACTGCATGAGGTCCTGTGGTCTTCACCTTAGAAAAAGAAACACCAAAGACAAAGACATTATACATTAAGAGCAACCCACAGATAATGCAGGCGACAAACTTCTACATGCGAGCATTGACGGAACTTTTGAAAAAGGGCGAGTTGCGCTGTTGCACCAAGAGCATGCCGTTTACTGCAGTGCAAGGGGTGTTGTGGCTTTGTATACTAACGCCGGAAGCAGCAAAGTTGGCGGGTTTCTATAACCCTGCAACCATACTGAAGAGTTGAGAGACTTCTTGCATCCCTTACATACTGCTGTTTTGCTCCTTCTACCCCACAGAAGAGCCAACATTGTGCCTCTGCATAGCTATCAAGCTTGCGATGTGACCGGATTAGGTGTCCAACATGTGGCTGTTTGTCTGCTCCACTGTACACCCATGGGTACTAGGGGCATGTCCCTGTTCGCCTGCCATAGCGTACCCCAGGTACTAGTGTTCCCAGCATGTGCCTGTTCAACTGCCATGAGTATACCGCAGGTAGTAGGGTTCCCAGCATGTGCCTGTTCAACTGCCATGATTATACCCAAGGGCATCAGGGTTCCCAGCATGTGCCTGTTCAACTGCCATGATTTTACCCCAGGGTACCAGGTTCCCCTCAAGTGCCTGTTGCATTGCCATGACTACACCCTAGGAGCTACTTACCGGGGGCAGCTGCACTCCCACAGCAGGTCCTCCACCCTCTGCAAAAGATGACTCCCTGCCGCTGCTGCTGGTACGGCCATCTGCCCAGCGTGGACTAGGGCTAGGGCTGAAGGTCCTGCTTGCATCAAACAGCTGCTGCTGCAGGGATTGTATCTCACCCGCCTGAGCGAGCACCTGACATGGACATGAACAGTAACAATGAGCAGCAGAGGGGAAAACCTGTATTTCTTCCCAATACACTGCCTTTTTCTGTTTTTTGCAGGTGCCGAAATATTAACCCTTGCAGATGCCCTTCAAGGAATAACACAACCTACAAGTAGTACCCAAACTTCTGCCCAAGGTAGAAGCGCCAAAAACCAGCATTTATGGTGATGCTGTGGTTGGGCCTTTCCTTGCAACTCTTTAGACCAAGCAATGCGGCCAGGCCGACAATGATCAAAATATCTTGATCACTGGGTCCCTCCAGGAGCTGTATGCTGCCATTAACCCTTACAAAACAGTCCGGCTGGTGCTGCCAGCTGGAAATACCACTGCAGAAGCTAGTAGTAAACAAGCTCCGCGAATGCACAACGAAGGGCAATTGGGGGGCGAACCCTTAACAGCTTAAACCAACATAACTCACAGCTAAGGACTTTGGGCACAGCAACCGATGAAAGCAAGGGTTACCTGCTGCTGCAAGCCTTTGACCAGGGTGATGGTCTCCATTAGTACTTGGTGCTTGGGCTTCTTGGAAGCATCAGTGAGACTTCCGGTAAGTTCTCCACCACCAGCAGCTGGGCTGATGGGGCAGACAATATCCCGGAGCTGGTCAATCAGGGTGTTGATTCGATCCCTCCGCTGCTTCTCAATGCTGGAGTGGCTGGCTTTGTCGTGATGGTGGTGAGTGGAGCCTGTGCATGGGAGGCGTCAGCAAGGTGCACTCAGGTAGCTGCATGGATGCATAGGGAGTGCTAAACATGCAATTGGGGTGCTTTCCCCAAGTGCAGTGTAGTATGCATACCAAACAAATGAATATACAAGCTGTGATAACCGCAATAGGGCATAAGAGGGGGAGGGGGGGGGGGGGCAAGAGAGGGTCGGGTCTGCTGTGCAGCATGCCTTGATGCATTTAATACCCTGTTATCAGGTACCATCTGCATTTCGTTCTTAACACAGCATGCATGGGTCCAGCTCGTAGGGCTGCCAGTGCCGTGTCTGGCTGTGTGTCTGGCTGTGTTCCGCTGCTTTTCAAGCACCCTGCTGCAACCTGGGCGGCCATGACCTGCAATTCCTACATCTGTACCATCTGTAATGTAAGTTAGCTTCAGCTTGCCACTGACCCAGTTGATGCCTCGTAGCTAAGCAGCTACCATTTTTGCTAATGTAGGGGAAAGGACTGAAAGGACTCACGTCTGGCCTGCTTCCCTGGTGATTGTCCTCTTAAGATCTGGGTCTCCATTCCATGCGAGGGATTAGGGACTGGAACTGCTTCAGGGCAGACATTGGCCCAGAAAGGTCCGGTTTCAGCTAACAGGCCCTCTGTTGCAGGCGTCACCATGGGGTCCTGCAGAGCGCACACTGTCACGCCACGAAGGCCGAAGGCACGTCTAAGGCTCCGCCTAGTCTGAGATAACTTTATATGAACCAAGAGTGGCAGGTGGGCCTCCGCGTCCTTCAGCAATCACCTGCTGAAACATCTCGAAGACGCCAAGCATGTCGGAGGAACCAGGCTGCAGTCCTCCTGCTGCAGATGCTGCGCTGTGACGGTCCATGATCCTCAAGCTAGTATCAAGCGTACAGACTGAAGGCTCGAGGGCCGAAGGGCAGGTAAAGCCACCAGGAGAATCTTCAGAACGTGTCCACACCTCGTCGATCAGTTGCCTTCAGCGCCCAGGCACAAAGTGATACGTGGACAAATTAAAGGACTTAGAATTGAAAGTGGGCTGAGTTAAAGCAGGCGGTGTGGGACCCTCCTAGAAATGCAAGCGCAATAGGCCGGTAGAAGGCAGGGCAGGCAGGGCCAATGTCGCGACGACCGGAGCAAAGTCTACCCTTTGTAACGCCCAGGCACGACCCGAGACAGCACAGACAATGTGGCTGCCCGCATGCGCGGTTTGTAGAATGCACAGCAGCCTGTATTCCCTAGTGCATTGCCAGCATGTCGTGGAAGTTGGAGCGGCCACAGTAATCGTCACCCGAAGGCTGACGTTGACATATATGCACTTATATTCGCTACCTTTCCCCAATCATGTAGCGACAGCTGCACCAAACTTGTTACCCGCCGTCCCTTCCATGCTGCCAGGACATCAGGACCCGCAGGCTACACCAGCATTCGAGCACCACTTTCCCATTGCCTTATAAAAGAGCATATCATGCTACAATACAGTATTGGATCAAAGCAACAAGTACGCCATGGCCAAAGGTGTGCCTACTACATCCAGGAATTTGGCTGGGTCAGTATGTTGGCTGGGTCCTGACAACATTGCTTGGTTCATTACAACCACACTGTCCGTGATGATTCAGGGTAACAGACACGCAGTCCAGCATTCGCAACCCTTCTCTGAACAGCAGTCAATCTCGCAACTCCAATGGCAGTGTCACCTTGATTGAATTGGTGCCGCCTGTATTGCCAGCGCACAAACATCTTCCTCACTGTATCAATGACCAGGGCAAAGCACTCACAGAAGCATATACGAGTTCCAAAGGCAAGCCACTTTCTGCCAAGGCACAGCAACAACCACTGCCACATGATTGAGGTATCAAATCAGGTACCCCTGGGACTTTCAACTCCAAGCACCACATCAGGGCCCTTGCGCCAGTCCCATGATACATGAATCAATGTCCAGATGTAGTCCAGCAGACGTACACACATCATGATCTGCCCAGCCACTACATCACGAGCCAGCAAAAAGAGTATTGACTTGCAGGTTACTTGCAAGCCTGGTTAACTATTGAGCCACCCTGCACTGACTGTAACCAGATAACAATGCATTGCTTCTTAGGAAGCGTAAATTATAGTGCATTGTTCACCTGGTAAATCATCACATACATTTGCGAAGAACCAGACAAACACCACGTCACTACTCTTGCAAGGATGTTGGCCTGCAATGCCAGGCTACAGCACACACGTGATCCCATGCTTGAACAGTGTTTCCTGAATGCCACTGATGAAAGGCAAGCCGGACTCTCGACACATTAACAAGGCATGCCTACAGCGCAGTAGCATGGGTGCATGACGGCCACATCTCGAAAGGTAGCCACCGCAACCAAATCAATTCCTTGGCTCTGCAATGTCATCAAGACTCAGCTTGCAAACAAACAAAAAAATTGGGTGTGGCTGCACCAAGGCAGCTGGCTCAAGAACTGGCTCAACATCGAAAGGTGTACATCCAGTTTCGTCACCTGTGGCTTCGCTTCCATGCCCTCAGCGGAAAGCAATACAAGTAGTAATGCTGTCTGCGGCGTCCCTGTACCCCCCCCCCCCCCACACTCAACACATACCAGCAAACTAAAGAACAGCCAGCTTTATTAACAGTACCAATAGAGAGCTCCTGGTAGGCTCACCCTATAATCACGAGCAATCTTGGAGCTGGGTACTCTGCAAGGATGCAGGCATGATACGATATGTCTGCATGCACAAGCATGGGTCAAGAAAGTGCTGGGGTGCTGCTCAATCCGATAATGCTGTGGACACACTGAAAAGACATGGTATACCTCCATGACTCGAAAACTTTCCCTGAAGGCATGGAACCACACATCTGCCCCTAACGTCACTGCACCACAGTCTGGATTCGACACAATGTGGCAAATAAGGAAAGAGCAGCACCAAAGGAACACGAAAAGTGCAACGAATTGCATCTGGCTTGCAAGTAACTGTGCTCAGAATACTTACTTCCACAGGATGGCCATTCCCTCCAACTCTTTCTCTTTTTCTTTTTGATTTTTCCGTATTGTAACAAAAAATAAAGTACCAAAAATTATATGATATGATTTTTATTTTTGGCTGCCCACCATGCGCACATAGATACGTATGCTCGTGCACCCGTCTCACACTGACCAGTTGACCAAACAGCATGAAAGAGCCTCAATTGATCCAGACTCCTGTTGTCGACAAGAAAATCACAAAGAGCCACACCACTGAAGTTGTGCTGCATTTGCAGCCATCACTCAAAAGACCAACCTGCAGCAGCTACAGCTTATGCTACCTAGCGTAAGAAGAGTGGACACCTTATGGTCCATCAATGGTGCACAGAGCCTGCGTCCCCGATGCATTAGGGATAGAGGAGGACAAACGGTACTGCATGACACACGATCAGCAAGACAAAAGGATCCTCCTAACACAAAAAATGCGATGAGCTACACAAGCCAAGTGTCAACAACCGACTGGCAGCAGCAGTATCACTGGCCTTATGCTTCACGATGTATGTGTCCCCTGACAGCAAATGTGCAGCATCCTGTACTCCTGGAGCGTCAAAGCAATGTAGCAACATCTAGCTTCGGCTTGTCATGAGCAACAAGCACAAGCGAGAAGACTGAGACACGTGATCAACCAGAACCTGAGCGTGGCTGTTGTGCAGCTAGCCTAGCAATAATCCATCTCTAACCCCCATTGACAAGGGCAACCCTTCAGCTCAGCACACTCACAACCTGGACAATACAACACAGACTATTGACAGATTATTGGCACAGATCTCCAAACTGAGAAAGATACTTTACAAGAGGTCAAGGTGGCGCACAGAACCAGATGATTGCCTGACACCCATTCCCCCCTCCTTGGGCCAAATCATCTCAAACTGGCAGGAGCTGTCTGCGGTCACCTTTGCTATGCCATATATGACAATTCTACGTTGTCTGGCAACTTCCCATATGATCCCAACCGAGATGTCCAAAGAGCTAATCGTTTCCTTTCTTGACTGCCAGACCTTCTAAACACAGTTGCAGGATGCTTGGTAAGCTGGACGCTGCCAAGCCTCCTAACAAACTTTGACCGGGCTGCAAACGATGTAGCGCAACTGCCAAGATCCCAGACACAGAGAACCACAAAAACTGGTTGTCCAGTTGCATTGGGTATTTCTGACTATATTGCAGCACTCTACAGCGTGCAAATGAAGTGCCAAATCAGTTTTTAGTCGATATCAGCTCACATCCACAAACAGCTGCTTGAAGAATGCCATAAGATGCACTCATCCAGGGAAGTTCGAATCATGGAGAGAGACAGATCCTTCTAGGAGAGGCAGCGCTACAAGCCCAACCGTGACATAAAAGCAGTGGCCTGTACTTTGGCATGGTACAAAAACAGTTGCATACACTGGCTCTCGGCTATGTGCAGAGATTGTGCCACTAGCCGATGTGGCTGTTGACTCTGCAACCCAACTCAACACCACAAACCGCTTGAAACAGAGGAAATTCGAACCAATTAGATCATCACCTGTTGCATAGAAAGATATAACACCTTCGTGCATGGAACTCTCCTTAAGCTCTCCACATACCTGGAGAGCCCACTTTCAGAAGGACATCTGAGAGTGATAGGACAACCACACAGTGATCTCTAGCCACTTTATCAATCCCGTCTCCGTCTCAGGGAGTAGAGCAGGGACATTCATGAGAGAATGATTACTGATGGCCTAGTGGCAGCCACTTATTAGTTCTCTGGAAAAGCAGGTTACAGCACCTGAAGCAGCGCAGATTACACTGCATGCAGACTGATAGAACAATGACCTGAGCATTGTGGCAGATCAACAACAAGTGCTAGGAAAGAACGAGCTGTTCCCAACAAAGCTCGCGTACCCTCTAAGATGCAAACAGTGAAATCTATACATCCTGGCTACCCATTGTAAGCGCAGTACTTGCACGGCTGGTATAAGAGCCTCACAGCCAACCTACTGCCGCACCCTAGCACACAGCCTTTCAGAGTCTGTGACTGGATAGGGGACAGCTTCCTTGGAGATACCTCAATATGAACATAACACACATGACTGATGGTCAAGTCATTCACCACGCTGTTTGCAGTGGTAAAGGGGCAGTATGTCCGTTAGAGACTCTTTGAAGTGGCCAGCTTAATCCTATCTGTCTTCTTCTTGTTGGCCACATGTGTGGGCACCCCAATGGGTACACACAACAGGACCCCCAACCCATACCCACATGGCAAAACCATCAACTCGCACCCACATGAGGACCCTCCAATGAGTACACACGGCAGAAGCCCACACACATCCCCACATGCCTACCCTAACAAATGCTTACATTGGATAAATTCAGTTGGCCAGTCAATTGCCCTGCTTCCTCTCCCTCTCTCAACACCACTTGCACTGTGCATAGGGTTTACTGCATATATGCATGTATGGACTGGACTCCGTATATGCTATGGCAATGTTGACTCATGAACTGCATCTAGGCCCCTACAAGTCTATGGACTGCGTCACTCTATCATCTGCATCTATGATGCATGTCTATGCCAAGGGTACATACATGCGTCTAGACAACTGTTGCTTGAGGTCAACCACAGATCATGTCCCAGTGTCAGCAGCAAGCACTCCAAATACCTCACATACATCTTCATCACCCCATTCGGTTCCTTTTAGTTCTCTTTGACAGAGTTCGCCAATGCCTTCCCATTTTCTACTGCACCCTAAACAGGGCAGCTGTTCAATATCCCATGCCTGAGCTGCATGCACCAAAATTTCAAGTTCGCAAAACGACACCTAATCTGAACAATCATCCCGCACACCACTTCTTTGCGATATAGACATGCGCTAGCAATGCTCATAACCAACCCCTAACACATCCTTGACAATGATGCCACAGAAGATGCTTTGGACCAAACCAGTTGGCTCAGATGTAGTCCAGCAGCTCATCCTCAGCAAAGTAAGGGCCCATGCGCCAGTCCAGCCCAGCCAAGCACCGCTCCTCCACATTGCTTGCCTGAGTCAGGGTGACCTTGTACTCTCCTCCAGCAAAGCTGCTGAGCATGTAGCATAGGAGACCCATTGCATGGACCTGATCTGCCACCTTGGCGGCTAGAAACATGCAGGTGAACTGGATGCTGTGGAGGGTGCTCTCAGCCACTGCTGTTGGCATCTCCACCTGGAAAGCAGCAGCAAAAGGAACATCCACATGTTTTTACTGGATATTTGTCGATGCATGTGCAGGTTCTATGGCATTGACCCAGGGGCAGCAGAGGGACACCGGCATAAAGCATGATATGCACGCATGCCATGCCTTATGCAGCTTTGCAGCTACCCTGTAGGTATACTGGCACTAGAGGAGTCCAGACATACCACATATTACTGGAAACATGCATCCAGTGTTGCCATCAGTTGAGCAATTAGCCTGAAAGACCTATACTATGCCTGCTGAGAAGATGATGTCATTGTTGTACGGCGGTACACCATGGCAAGCACCTGCTAAGCTTCATCCTGCCCGAAGCTGCTGCTGCCGCCGCTGCCAAGCGTGTCACAAATTCATTGCCCACCTGTTCTGCTGCGGGTAGGTAAGGGCAGTATGCTGCAAAGCTGGGGACCTTCCGCACGGCTGCTGCCAAGTGAGGCAAAGCTGCCAAGAGGCGCTGGAAGTAGCTGCTGCCTAGAGTGATGGTGAAGGCCGGGAACATCCAGCGTGCACCAACCTGGTTCAAAAAGGACCCGTTCTCCACAGGCATGTACTGGACACCACCTGCAAGCAACAAACATAGAAAGAACTTCAAGGCATGCAAACAAGGTGTAGGCATGCAGATGTGCCTCACACAGCACGCAGAAATACCTTCTCAGGCAAGCAGAAGGATTCACTTTCCAGGCACGTAGAAGCCTAGGCATGCAGAAGTCCAGGCATGGAGAAGCTGAGGCATGCAGAAGGAACCTGACAAGCATGCAGAAGTGATCTCGGAAAGCCTGCAGAAGTAAACTCACATGCATGCAGAGGTGGCCGCACTTGGCCTGCAAAAGTACCTTTGCTTTGCAGGCATGCACAACTACCTTCGCTCTGCAGGCAAAAGGTGGTGCCAAGGAGTGGAAGCAAAGGAGTACAACATCGAATGACCTTGGCAAGCAAACTCACCTGGGAGCCTCAGGCTGCTCATGATGGCGTTGGCGTGGGCAAGGGCCTGGGGGGAGTTCTGTTCAGTGTAGATAGATACAACGGCCATGTACAAGCGGGCCTGGCCAGAAGAAGGTCCCTGGGGCCCATAGGTCTTGCCATCAAGTCCTCGTGTGTCTGTCTGCTCAGGCTCCTCCATATGATGGTCCAGGTCCAAGCTTGCAGACACAACAGAGGTGGAAGAGTACTCCAGGTCCTCCTCACATTCCAGGGCGCTGTAGCACACCCACCTAGAGGCATCACTCCATTGGCTGCTACCGGAGCAGTCCCCAAAATTCCCTGCAGCAGCTGCAGCAGCATGCAACGGGCCCTGCAACCGGTTGCCTGGCTGGTAGGCGGCTGCAGTGTTGTAGTTGCTCTGTCGCCGCATGGCCATCAGCTGCAGCTGTTGATCCTGGCGCTCGTGAATGGTGTTGTACTGGGAGGTCTTGTCATTGAGGGACATGTGGGCATCGAAGTGCTGATACCTTGTCGCCAAACCTTGGGCTGTGGTGGAGATCACCTTGAAGGAAGGCTGGTTGGTGTGATTGCTTCCAGAAGCTCCTGGAGGGTTCACATTCAAATGCAGTGCATCATACATAACATTGACAAGATGGTTGGGTAAGAGAGGATGCATATGGTAGTGCAGCATGCATTTGATGCAGTCGATGCCCTATTGGCAGGATCCCTTTCATTGGCAGGGTTGAACCCATATGCACTGCAAACCAGCCCACAAAGCTTGCCTTCAACTGAGCTGATGCCTAGCTGAGCAGCTACCAATGTTGCTAAGTGTGGATAGGCCCAGGACTCACGTCTGGCTTGCTTTCCTGCTGGTTGTGCTCCTAAGATGTGTGGGTCCCTGCCCGGGGGGTGTATAGGGAGTGGGACTCCTCCGGCTTCAGCTAGCAATTCTCCTGTGGGTGGCGTCAGCACAATGGGGTCCTGCAGGGCGAACACTTGTCTCGTCACCAACGCCGAAGGCAAGTCAAAGGGTCCGCCCACGTCTATGGCAGCTTCAAATAAGTCAAGATTTCGCAGGTGGGCCACCGCGTCATACAGCTGAATCACCTGCTGAAACATCTCGAAGACGCCAAGCATGTCAGAGGAACCAGGCTGCAGTCCTCCTGCTGCAGATGCTGCGGTGTGGCGATCCATGGTGCTCGATCTAGTATCCAGCGCACAGAATGAAGGCTCAAGGGCCTAAATGGAGGTGGATCCACAGGAGAAAGGACGGAAAGCGGTGTCCACACCTCGTCGATCAACTCCCTTCAGCGCCCAGGGACATAGTGATCTCTTACCATTGCCGCTTTCAGAGCGGTGATCAGTGCTCTGTACAGAAAGAACTTTAGCGGGGCAGAGTTGAGGGATGTTCAAGTTTGCAAGGGTGTAACGTTGTCCACAGAGCGCCAAAGCGCTCAGTCCGCAGACTGGTGAATACTGTGTCATAGTGTCTAGAATAATCGTCCGGAGCCCAAAATGTGATTAGAGCGAAGGGTTTAGAGCTAATCAAGTCGAAGGGAGGGTGCTCCGCAACCGCGTCTCCTGAGATTCGCTACGATGATATCGCTTTCTGCATCTGCAATTTCTACAGCGCACACCAGCCTGTGTGCCAGCATTATGTGGGAAGCTGAGCGGCCACCCGGCAGCTGAACCCGCAGTGAAACCATGACTGGTCAGCATTGGCGCTGACGTTCGGTTGGACTTGGAATGTAAAATGGAATTGAGTAGTATTCCATTTTACATTCCAACAGCGGCAGCTGCGACATGGCAAGCTATTACCCGCCATACCGTCAGTGCTGCCACAACATGCGGAACCAGCACCTCAACTCCTTGATCTTGTCAATTGCTGTGCTTGAGCGTCTAGGCAGCTGATAGACAGATACATACCTTTTTGCACATCAATAGTTTCTCCTTCCTGCGTATTCCTAGCCTCCAGTATGCTCTTGCAGGCATGGATATGCTGGCACCGTGCCTGTGTGTATAGCTTTCTATAAATCTCTAGGCTGATTATCCTGGTTGAGGCGATACGCACGTATGGCACAAAGCTAGCAGAAGCATAAGTTGCTAGCCAGCCGCTTGCCTGGGTAGCAGCCATGCATAATGGTCCCCCTAGTGCCTCAACTGCCTCCAGCCAGCAGAAACCAACCTACCTACTTGCTGCCACACCAGAGTCCCGAGCTGCATGTACACCTCACACTCTTCGTCTGTTTCCTCTACATGACTGAATGCGGGAGACATATTCTTTCGTCAAGCATACCCACCGGCTTGACTCACTGCAAGACACAGTTTCCAAACATAACATAACAAACATTTAAGGTGTGGCAACCGCCAAGGGCTGCTAGGTCGAACCGACCAAAATAACCACTGTCGCATTCACTTAAAACATCTTTCTGGTCCCAGACATCGCCACGATCGCTTTGCCACGCCAATCACCTTTGTAGATCTTTGGGAATCACTTAAGGCACATCCAGAACCGGCTGCCTGCACCAGAGAAAGAGAAAGGGACACAAGGCCATGGGAATGCCTGCATAGACTTAAGGAAAGAGGGGTTTAGCCGTAGCGTGCCACCTTCTTACCATGCCTGCACCAGCAATCCTCCTGATATTTCTATCTCCACCTTGGTAGGACCCAAGGCATAAGCAGCTTCGGCAGCTATGTAAAGAACATCACTTAGCGCCAACCTGGCCCTTTTCAAAAGGGGATCTCCTCTACCAGCAACTACAATATGCCTTGCTACACAACCCAGAAAAGCACCACAGAGGACACCACAGACAAAGAAGCTGTTGAGTACAAGTATTGCGCTTCTTCTTTCTCTATCCATCCAATGACGCTATTTGAAATGGGCCTGGAAGGCCACACCTTCTCCCACACGCATGTGCACCCCAGAAGCCCAGGACGCTGATCGCACAATCATTATACTATTTATAACAACAGGATGCAAGACACAAATTACCAACAGCAGGAAGCAACATGGTACGTTTGAGCAAGAAGAATGTGCACATTTGTTCACCAGCTGTACACCAAGGTGTGTTGAGCAGCTGAGCCTCAGAATGGTATGAAGGCTCTTCAGTAATCAATGTTCGTCATTCCATAGACCTCATTGTTATGAACCCCCTCCCATTGTTGTGTTTGCCTTAGCTAAGCTGGGCATGGGGCTGTACACCAAGGTGTGTTAAGCAACCCCTGTGCCAAACCCAAGATGTGAACCAAAACCAACTTTGAACCCTGCTTGCAACAACAGCAACCTAACATCTACCCCCATATTCTGCATGATCCCCAAGCTGGATATAACCCCCCTCCCCCCTCCCCCTGCGATCAGTAACTCTGCTTGGCAGCAGTAACGCTATCTGATAAGTCAGCCCAAAACACAATCCACACTTGGTAAACCCAGACGCTTGGTTGCATACAAAGGATACAAAAGATGTACCAGTGCTGCAAGAATCACCAAATATACTATTGTCATACTTATCATCATGATGTAAGAAATCCTTCATCTGAGCAAACCAACCCTCTGGTGTTTGTGAGATGCCACCCATGCACGTGCATACACACTCTTGCTTTGCCCCTGCCACAATACTGTATGGCACCCTCCTATAACAACATAATGCAAAAGATCACTTAGCAGCATGACGCAACATGGTACAGTTGCATAAGTAGAATATGCACACATTCAGTCAACAGCTGTACACCAAGGTATCTTGAGCAGCTAAGCCTGAGAGTGGTATGATGAGAGTTCTCCAACGCTCTTTGTTCCAAAAACATCACCAGCATTAACCCCCTCCCATTATTGTGTTTGCTTTACTCTAACCTGGGCATGGGGCTGTACACCAAGGTGTGTTGAGCAACTCCTGCCAAAAAGCACACCAAAACCAGAACCAAAACCAACCTTGAACCCTGCTTGCAGCAACAGTACGTTTACTGCTCCTGCTGCAGAACTTGGGACATATGCAGCTTCCCAAAACATGCAACACGGTCAGAAAACTGGCAAAAAAACCCAGCAACTTCATGCAAACCAACAAGCACCATGCAGTGCACTCCAGTGCCCAGTTTGCTAATGCTATAATGCCACGGGACACGAACGACATGCGAGTGTCACTCCAAGTTGAGAGTAACCTGAAATGCCTCAGCCCTGTACTTCACATATAAAGCCCAATGACCACTGTACATCATGTTGCTGCTGCAAGGGGCCACACTTAAGTGAGAATTGGCGACAGTTGTTTCTGATGACATGGGCGACTCAAAGATGCAAGGTACTTCCTGCTTGCCAAAGAATAGTAATGAGGTATGCTTTTAAACTTTCCACCTACACACCACATCCAAAGACCAGTTCATCATGCTTCCCAATGACTGCCATCTGATAAACCCATACAAGAGCCAACCACACTCGGGAAACCCAGATGTATTAAGTTTGCAAAGAATCTGAGTATGCAAAGAATCACCTGATATACTCTATGCCATGCACCCTTCACAGACAACTGCACTTGTCGTACATAATGCAACATTTCTTCACACAAACCCCTCTGTGACATGCGACCTGTGCATTTGCACACACCCTTGCTTCGCCTCTATCGCACCCCCAATGCTTGACCTGATTGCACATGATTCCATGCTGGTTATTGGTACTCATGTACAACGCTACAGTGAAGCGACCACAATGCACATTTCTGAGAAGCTCCTGGTAACATCGCTTCAAGAACTTCACAGCTCAGAAACAATTCGCCACGACTGACCAATCTGGAAGCTCACCCAACATATTTGTGGTCCTCTAGAGGCCCCAGCAGCTGCCAATGCCAAAGGAAAGTTGTGGCCAGGACTCGCATTTCCTTGCGTTTGCGCTTCCTCGGCCGCTACTGCTCCCCTCCTGCTCGCCTTAGCTTCCACGCACAGGGTGGCCCTGCCACTTAGCAGCCGAGCACCGCCCTTTACATCGCACTCATTCACCCACATCTCACCCCCCTCTGAAAGCCCCTGCTCTCTTGAAATTCTACTGCTTACAAGGAAGGCTATGCTCAGCTTCTTGAACTGATTTAGCTTCTTCTATAGATTGGGAAGGAGATTGAGTTTGTAAGGTGTAGGTAGCATCACCATCTGCAGCAGCAGCCCCACCACCAGCACAAGCAGTAGCCTGCAAGCTGCTGATGCATAGCTTCTTGCTGAGAGGCTGCTGCTGCTGCTGCTCCTCCTCCTCCTGCATCTTCTGCTGCTCCTTGTGGTCGTAGCTCCAATGGCAGCTGCAACTGAGTCGGCTGTATTGATAATTTTCAGGGTGCAGCTCCCATTACAGCACCACCACCACCAGCACAAGCAATACCCCGCAAGCTGCTTATGCATCGCTTCTTGCCGGGAGGCTCCTGCACCCCCTCATTCGTCTCCTCCTCCTCCTCCTGCATCTTCTGCTGCTCCTTATGGCCGTAACTCCTATGGCAGCTGCAGCTGAGGTTGCACTGATAGTTTTCAGGATGCAGCACCCACTGCAGCCTGCCTTGCACCACAGTTAGCTCAGGCATGGTGCCACCTGGCAATGGCACCACCTCAAAGACATCAGCAACGGTGCCGGTGGTGGTGGTGGTGATGGCTGCACGCCGCACCTGTAGCACCAGCAACAGCAAGAGCATCAGCGTAAGAGACGGTAACTGACGGAGTTCTATTACAACAGCCTTTCTTCTTGATTGCAGCGTCCTTTGGAACAGCTACTGTACCACAAAAGTTACACCCCACAAGCCTGGCACTTTCCAAGCCCAGCACAGATACTTTTAGCACCGTTGCTTCACAAGCTGAGTAACAATTCCCACTCACATCACAAGCTGAGTAACAATTCCCACTCACACCCCACCCTACGATCAGCTTATTCTGCTTAACAGCTGAGGAACCCACTTAAATCCAGTCCAACTCCCACTCCGCAAGTCCAGCATATAAATTAGGCGAACCAGACTGCCAGGATTTCTGCCTGCAAAATTCAAACCCTCCTCACCCCTAACTACAACATTCTTCCAGTGAACGCGGGGCTGGTGTATAGCGGTTAGCGTCAAAAGCACAGGAGGTGAGCTGCGGGGCTCTCTGCTACGGCCGGGAGGGTCCTTGGGGCATTATGCATTACTCAACACAACATTCCCCTAGCTCCAATTCACCCCAGCCCCCTCCGTCGCATCCTCCCTTCCCTTTCCCCTGCCCCCATCCATCCAACTGATCCCAAGACATCCTCCGCCCCACCATAGCTACAGCCCTCTCCCCCTACTCCACCACCCACCTCATTCTCTCAAGACTCGACTCTCCCTTAGTGTCATCTTGTATTCCCAAAGTGCTTTTCTAAATGACTTGCTCCTTTTGGGTACCGCTAAAACTGTCAACAGGGCTCTTGCAGGTCACCGGGCTCATGATTCCTTGGCTTGTGCAATGGACAGACATATGATAGTCATCGTCGGCCAAGTCTGTTCATTTTGGTGTAATGCTACTTGCTCGCATCCTCCCTGCTCTTCTTGTCAGCACTCGCCCCTGCTTTCATTACCTGTACCTGTAGTCGACCTCCCTCCTCCCTCCCTTCTCGCATCCCCTTCTGCCCTGCCCCGCCCCTCTCCCAACCCCCCAGCCACTCTCCCATGCCCCATTCCCCTCTCACATCCCCCCTCCCTCCTCCCCGCCTCACCTGCAGGTGTACCTCCTCTAGTGCCACTGCAATCTCTGCCAGTAGACCCTTCCTGTCCTTGCAGTTGACACGAACATATAGCCGCCCCTCTTCACCCTCCACCACCACACCAACTGCATGGGGCCCTGATGACTGCACCTTGAGAGAGAAAATACCAAGGGAGAGGATAACATAACTTGGCTGCGCACCAGTGAGACAGATGATGTCAATGCAACTCTTACTCACAAGCATCAATCAGGGCACTGGGCAATCCGTGTCCAGACCAATTCAATCCCTGGATCATAAAGTACATGATTTGCGGCATATCTTCAAGAGATACCAGGCCAAAACCCTGACACTGCCCTCGACTGGGCGCCCCATCTGGCAGTCCTTTATCCTGGTCGATTCAACTTATCCTTTTAGTCCTCTAACTTTTGCAAGCAGCACCACCGCAGCCAGCACAGGATTAAACCCAAGATCCCTGCCAGCTGAGTGCCTATTAAGCATGCTGCCGCAACAATTTTGTCTTCCCTGCAAATTGTTGAAGCCTTCACCCTAACCCCAGGAGAAGCAAAGTTGGTGGTATGGGAGGCCTCCATAGCCCTCAGCCATATCCCAAGGGTGCGTTAAAATGGCTTGTGCATCCCTTGCTTCCTCCTTCCCTTCACCGCGAAAGAGAAGCACAATAGTGGCATCTGCATAGCAATCAAGCTTGCACTTGGAACCCAAGGATATTAGGTGCCGCACATGCCCCTGTTTGTCTGCTTCACAACATAACATGGGTATAAGGCTGCCCCGCCTATGCCTCTTACAGTGCGTCACCATATACGCATAAGTGTTAGGGTTCCCATAGTGTGCCTGTTTGTCTGCCGTGAGTACACCCCAGGGTACTAGGGCTCCCAGCCTCTGCCTGTTTGTCTGCCATCAGCATACTCCTAGAGTTATTGAGGCCCCCAGCATGTGCATGTTCAACTGGCCATAACTATACCCAGGGTATTAGGGTCCCCAGCATGTGCCTGTTCACCTGCCTCATATAAACCCCAAGGTACTAGGGTTTCCAGCATGTGCCTGTTTAATTGCCACAAGTAAACCCCAGGGTACTAGTATTCCCAGCATGTGCCTTTTCCACTGCCATGAGTAGATCCCAAGGTACTAGGGTTCCAGCATGTTCGTGTTAACTTACCACGAGTAAACCCAGGGTACTAGGGTTCCCAGCCTGTGCCTTTCCCACTGCCATGAGTATACCCAGGAGCTGCTACTTACCGGGGGCAGCTGCACTCCCACAGCAGCTCCTCCGCCCTCTGCAAAGGATGACTCTCTGCCGCTGCTGCTGGTACGGCCATCTGCCCAGCGTGGGCTAGGGCTGGGGCTGAAGGTCCTGCTCGCCTCAAGGAGCTGCTGCTGTAGTGCTTGTATTTCACCCGCCTGAGCAACCACCTGCCATAGACAGTAACAATGAGCTCTTATAAAAACAGCCAACTCATAGCGTGGCTTTGGATTTAAGAAGAAACATGTGGTTTTGATATAGCGATCGTACCTCACCCGCCTAAGACATCACATGCAATGTATCCAGACAGTAAAAATGAGCTCTTAAGAAACCACTAAATTATAGTACCCACTCTCTGCGCGGAGGTATAATGACCACGATCCCAGGATTTATAGGAATGCTGTGACTGAGATGTTCCTCTTCTTCAGTCCCAGTCACCCCATTGGGAAGACAATGGTCAAGGAACTCAATTACTTCACTATAAGCCCGGCCCCTAAAGCCTGCTTCACTTCAGGGACTGTTAACTGTCCTAAACCCTGAAAGGGCACGTGCTTGTGCTGCGAGCTGGAAACGACACTGCAAAAGCTAGTATATAACCAAGCTACATCGACGCATTTAAGGCAGGATGAATGGGGAAAAGAGCCTTAAGAATTTTAACCCAATCGACTCACAGCTTAAGGGCTTAGGGTACAGCAAACAACCAAAACCAGGGTTACCTGCTGCTGCAAGCCTTTGACCAGCGTGATGGTCTCCATTAGTACTTGGTGCTTGGGCTTCTTGGAAGCATCAGGACTATGCGCACTGCCAGCAGCAGCTGGGCCAATGGGGCAGACAATATCCCGGAGCTGGTCAATCAGGGTGTTGATGCGGTCCCGCCGCTGCTTCTCGATATTGGAGTTGCTGATTTTGTCAGGATGGTGGTGACTGGGGCCTGTGCAGGGGAGGACCGTCAACACGCAATCAGATAGCTGCTTGCCAATGCATGGGAAGTGCTTAACATGCAGATTGGTGCAGTTTGCATGAGAGCGAAGCGAGCGAGAGGGGTGAAGATGTCAAGTGCAGCATGCCTTAAATGCATTTGGGCCCATCTGCATTCCATTTTATTACAGCATGCCTGGGTCCAGCACATAGGGCTGCCAGTGCTGTGTCTGACTGCCTTCCACAGCTGTTCAGGCTTCCCACTACCGCAACCTTGGATGACCCACAATATCCACATGGACCAGCGGCAACATCTGTACTGCAAGTCAGCCCGAACATATTGCCTCTAACCCAACTGATGCCCAACTAGTGCCTAGCTGAGCAAGCAGCTACCAATGTTGCTATTGTGCGTCAGAGTACTCACGCCTGGCCTGCTTTGCTGCTGGCTGTGCTTCTAAGATCTGTGGCTCCATGCCAGGGAGGTGGATAGGGACTGGGGCTGCTTCAGAGGATACATTGGTCCAGAAATCCCCGGCCGCAGCGAGCAAGTCCTCAGTTGGAGGCGTCACCATGGGGTCCTGCAGGGCAAAGACTTGTCATGTCACCAACACCGAAGGCAAGTCAGGCGCTTCGCACAGGTCTGAGGTTACTTCAATGGACCAGTAATTGACAGGTGGGCCTCCGCGTCATGCGGATGATTTACCTGGTTGAACATCTCAAAGACGCCACTCATGTCGGAGGAACCAGGTTGGACTCCTCCTGCTGCAGATGCTGCACTGTGGCGGTCCATGGTCCTCGAAATTATATCCAGCGTGCACAGTGAAGGCTCAAGGGCCTAAATGCAGGTGAAGCCACCAGGAAAAAGTTCAGAACGTGTCCGAACGCCCAGGCACAAATCAGTATGTGGACAGGATCATGGTCTTACCATTGGCAAGTGTGGCTGGGTCCAAGTACGTGATGTGAAACCCTCCTAGTAATGCAAGCGCAATAGAGCGGTAGAAGGCAGGGCAGACATGTCAACGTCGTGACCGGAGCAATCTCCACCCCTGTCTAACCACTTAGATGATCCCTCACAGCACAGACACTGTAGTTGACCGCGTCTGCAGTTTGGAGAGCGCACAGCAGCATGTGTTCCCAGCATTGCAGTTTGGGAAGCTGGAGCGGCTAGTATTCGTCACCAACCGCAGCTGAATGACTGGTCAGATCAACCCACGACAATAATGGCCTCCCTGCCTCAACTGCCGCCAGCCAGCAGAAACTGTCCTGAGTCCGGCGCGCAACCATAGCATGCAGGAACTGGTATGTCTTGTCTACTCGCTGGCACATCTAAAGTGTACCATACGGAGGTCAGCAGAACGCCTGCATAGCTAGCTCCAACGTACCTGTACACCTGTCTACTTGCTGGCACAGAGTTCTGAGCTGCATGTACACCTCCTATTGTTTACCTATTTCCTCTGACTCTACATGACTGAATGGAAACGTAAACTTTTATCAAGCATACTTATCAGTTTGACTCACTGCAAGACACATTCTTTTATATCTCCACTGTCGCATTCACTTGAGACACCTTTCCTGATCCCAGACATCGCCATGCTCATTTTGCCATGCCAATCAGACACCAAGAATACCCAAGAATGTGCGGCTTGCATACCCAAAAGGACAGAATCTGTGGTGTTACAGTACGGCCAGCGCATCAACACTCCAGGGAGGCAGTGTTGCTGTGACAGCGGCTCTCCAATCCATAACCCACCACATCATCACCAGCACTCTTGCTGCAGCCCACATGCACATGCATGTCAATGCTGACCAGTCCATACAATCACCGGCAGATCTTAGACCTGTTCTGCGCAGCTGAATGACACTTGCCAAGAAATGTGCCAAAGGCCAATCAAGGGAACCTTCTGCAGGCCGCCCAATTGACACAGCTAAACATTAAAACACACCAACCCAAACCAACCCCACAATGATCCTGAGTAGGAATGTGAAAACACGCATACATTGCATCCTGCCCAAAAAGAGCGATACAACCCCCACTGCCGAACATACAAAGTGCTGTGCTGTATGTTGGCTGTATTGAGCACAGCTTTCGAGTGCACACAAGCATTGGCTTTGCCTTTCAAAAGAGTACATGGTTTTATACAAGTTTTATCAATGGAGCAAGTACGGCACGGCACATGTATAACAATGGGGCACGAGTACTAGCACCGAAGCATGTCAAATGATGCTTCACTCATCAAGGGCAAGGACCCTTCATTCTCAGTTGCTATATGTATTGTAGCCTTTTACAAAAGTCTGTGAAATGCACATTTTCCCCAAGACTGCAAAAGTGCACAGGAAACTCCAAATCACCACCACACTTCCAATGGTTGCAACAAACAACCACCACAGCATTTGCAACCCCCTACCTCCACCTCTCATCTTCAATTTGACATTGCCGGCTTTTTATTCCCCAAAGGTTATACTGTAACAACCATAAAGCTCTCAAAGGTATAAATGCAAGCCATTGTCGCCAAGGCACACAAAAGCCAGTGCCACACAATTGAGCTGAACTGCAAGCACCAGAACCATGTTGCCATACATTCAGACCATGAACATACACGCATAGTATCTCATGAGGCCTCAACAGTGCAGTGGCACATATGACAAGACCATAACTAGGCAACAGGCTGAACTAGACTAATGTCACAAGGATCCCGATAGTACCATTCTGGTTGCTTATATAGCGCACCTTCCAGACCCCCCCCCCTCCCCAATCCCTCAATGCTTGCTGTAACGGACGTGCCCTTGCAGACGCAGTACACAATTCCATCTTCTTCCCAATGTGGGAACTATACCAAGCAAGGCCCTGCACCTGAAAGCACTCACAGACCCAACAGAATCATGATGTCCCTTCTGGAAACTAAAAATGGAAACTGAATATAGTTGATCTAGGACCGAACATCTAGGTCAGCATGATGCTGCAAGACACAATGTTTGAGTCTCTGTGCATATTGTTGTCAAGACTATTGACTCAATAAGAAACCCTGGAAGCAATTCCACATAAGACAAGGAATTCCTTGTCTTATGTGGAATGTGAGTGCTATGCCATTCGAATGGCATAGCACTCAAAGGACTCCTGGGGCTCAGCTCAGCCACGAGACAAAGTGATTGAGTACTTTTCAGCCCTCAGCAAAGAACACATCCACCTTGATACCAATGGCGCTAATGTGAATATTGTACCACAATTTCTGCTGTTGACCGTGCTTGGTATGCTAACGAAAAGGTCCAATGAGGATACATGCAAGGTGACCCAAACGCTTGCCGAACAATGTTCAGCTACCGTGACTTAGGGAATGTACTAGTCACCGGTCCAAGGTGATACTCGCTCGCCGCATGTCCATGTCGCAGTCTTAAAAGCTCGTCGAGGACATGACGCCGGCAATTCCAAGGTATTAACGCCGGAGGGGGTTACGCCGGAGGGCCGGGCCGAGCCGGGCTGTGTCGTGCAGAATGCAATTTAGCAGGAATATTCTGCCCTGCTTGATTGGCGACCCCGATCAAAATTTAGCAGCCAATATTGTAGCTGATCAGTACTGAGACTTGATGCTGCAACTTTCACGGGTAAAGTTAGCTACTCAACAAGTCGGCAGTTTTGTCCATTTTGAATGTGTTTTAAGTATGGCACACACTGGAGAAGCTCTCACATCTCAATCATCATTTACTGTCTTTCCAAAAAAACATGAGCCAGTACTGCCAGTAGCTATTGCTTAAGTATGGCACACACAGGAGAAGCTCTCACATCTCAAGCATCAGCTACTGCTCAACCCATCTTCACTGCTAGAATTGTCTTAACGGGTGACATTTCGAAAGCAAAAGACACTGTAACTGGTAGGGATTCTCTGGCCCATTGATACCGCAAGCTCACATATGGCTTTGTCCTAACAGATGTCAGTCCAAATGCAAAGAACACTGTAACTGGTAGGCAGCTGGATAGTGCTGCTGCAACTACGTGCCCTATCACAAATGGAATACTTAAAGACTACTCCCTTGCTGCATAGGGTGGCTTGAATGGTGCGTTGCATGCAGTGTTACCCAACATTCCAAGGAACTTGCCATCTCGAGACATGACAGGCAAGTAAGTTCCGGTAATGCGCATCCTCTTGGACGAGATGGCCTTGTCCATGTTGTGGGTGTCTCTAGCAGATGAACTCGCCTACAGTTGGTGCATCCTTTACCTCAGCAGACATTGCCATGGCAGAGGTGGATGCAGCTATGCTTGTGGCCCCAGACCATACAAGTACAGAGTTGCAACAAGGTGCAATGGCACTAGCAAAAAGCAACAAGACACCGGTGAGCATGGATGCTGGCAGGATGTTATCTATGATCTATAATATGTTCTTGTCTGAGTTTGTTGTACGTTTGCTTTTGGCATGTTGCATTTTACACCAAGGAACCCTTCCTGCAATCTCTTTTACACAATCCTTCTCTCTATTTGCATTTCATTGGTGTGTTCTATGCGTCTTAATTCTTACTGGATTGTGGTGTTTTCCTGCAGGTGGGGTGGGTAATGAAGCAGGTCTTGTTGTGCAGCAACAATGACCACAGACAAGACGAATGGGCAAACGGTGCTATGGTCGCCCTTACAGCACAGCATATTCCAGGACCATTCCTCGCAGAAGGCGACGGACACATCGTATTAGAAGCAGAAGCAGAGAAGATTCGGCTGACCATTGATGGTATGGCAGATGTCATTACAGGAGGCCAAGGTCATGCCCCAGTGCCTACCGCGTCAGTCACAGGTGCTTTCATCTCCAACAAGGTTATGGAGGTGAAGAAGCTAAACTTCGGCTTTAGCTGGCCACCGGGCAGTGCTATGGAGATCCCCCGTGCTGACCTGCCCAATGACTACCCCATCAAAGGGATTGACCTTGTACAGCCAGTATCTGCTACCGTCAACTCTGCTGGCAAGGCCTTCTTGACTATACAGGTGGTGGAGACCACTGTTGACAAGGTCATGTCACTACAAGAAGGTGATGTGACGAGCGGACACTACCCTGTCTCGTTCGGTGATGTGGCCTGTATCAACACCCGGACAGCTACAGCCTATGGTACCAAGCTGAATGAGAAGCCAGAGCCTGATCACTGGAACTACCAAATCTTCTTGTCTGTGCTTCCAACGGCCAAGGCTGCTATTGCCATCACCAGGGGCGGTGGTGTAAGCGTTATTGCCCATGCAGGTATGGCAAGGAGAATGTTCGGTCCAGCCATAACATTCAAGGGTAAGCCCATGCCATGGGCCGAGGCTGGCGAAGGCTGGCTCATAATGGGCTTGGAGCTGGACGATGAGCTGAAGGCATATCTCTCCACCATGGGTAAGTGCTGTAGCGGTACTGTCAAGTACTCTAAGTGACAAAGTTGGCCAGTCCAATACAATTGATTCAATATAGTCTCTTTTGATCTTTGATAGTTTGTGCAGAGCATTTTGACAAGCACATCATGCTTGATTTGTTATCTATGTCTCTCAATCGTTCCACTAACACATGCTTGTCATTCGGACATATGGTGCTTCTACAGGGGCTCACAATCTGTGCGATACAGTATGGGACATCCTACCATCCTGGATCGGTCTATATGTTGCACTATCGCCAGCTGGTGAGATCTGCATCTTCGTTGCTTCCCCACATCCATCCGCAGCCGCCTGCATGATGAATGCTGGTGGCATCCCCTTCGCCGGTACTAAAGACCAGCCGCCAGTGGACATCCGGTGTGTGTTCGCAATGTTGCTTGCTGCTTCATGTCTGTCTGGAGTCAGAAGATTACCTGACCTGGCAGACTTCCAAGGGCTTTTGATCGTGGATGCAAACGCACACCGCATAACAAGGTCAACGGGTATTGCACAGGAGAGCGGCAACCAGGAATATGACACTGAAGGTGATCTGGAGCACATCAACTATACCACAGGGGGACCATCAGAGGTTGAAGCCCTCGGGGTTGGCCTCCAGGGGGGTCTCAATGACAAGCAGCTCATGAGATGTGCAGAGAAGATGGCTATGTGGAAGAGACTAAACCTGGCACGGAAGGTACGAGATTCACAAGGGACCAGCCACACATTGCAGATCAACTTGGCTTGTCAGAGCAGCAGGTTGCTGACAAGTTAAGACACATCGGCGCAAAGCACAAAGGTGGGGTAGAGATGAACTGAACCGGAATGTACGGATTCACCAGCACTCCATCAATTGTAGAAAAGATTACAGCATAAAATCTACTTCTCCATCGTGACCCTAATTCCGTGTCTCTCATTTGCAGGCGTGTCTGAATGCTGTGGCTCCTGAAAGGGCTGATTGGACAACTGATATGGTGAAGAGACTCAATGAGCTCAAGGACCTAGGCACCAGTAACAAGGACATTGCAAAGCAACTTGGCTTGTCGGAGCAGCAGATTGCTGACAAGCTAATGAACATGAAACGATACACAAAGGTAGGGTAGAGAGGAACTGAACCGGAATGTACGGATTCACCAGCACTCCATCAATTGTAGAAAGATTACAGCATAAAATCTGCTTCTCCATCGTGACCCTAATTCCGTGTCTCTCATTTGCAGGCGTGTCTGAATGCTGTGGCTCCTGAAAGGGCTGATTGGACAACTGATATGGTGAAGAGACTCAATGAGCTCAAGGACCTAGGCACCAGTAACAAGGACATTGCAAAGCAACTTGGCTTGTCGGAGCAGCAGGTTGCTGACAAGCTAAGAAAAATGAAGCGATACACAAAGGTAGGGTAGAGAGGAACTGAACCGGAATGTACGGATTCACCAGCACTCCATCAATTGTAGAAAAGATTACAGCATAAAATCTGCTTCTCCATCGTGACCCTAATTCCGTGTCTCTCATTTGCAGGCGTGTCTGAATGCTGTGGCTCCTGAAAAGGCTGATTGGACAACTGATATGGTGAAGAGACTCAATGAGCTCAAGGACCTAGGCACCAGTAACAAGGACATTGCAAAGCAACTTGGCTTGTCGGAGCAGCAGATTGCTTACAAGCTAAGGAACATGAAGCGATACACAAAGGTAGGGTAGAGAGGAACTGAACCGGAATGTACGGATTCACCAGCACTCCATCAATTGTAGAAAAGATTACAGCATAAAATCTACTTCTCCATCGTGACCCTAATTCCGTGTCTCTCATTTGCAGGCGTGTCTGAATGCTGTGGCTCCTGAAAGGGCTGATTGGACAACTGATATGGTGAAGAGACTCAATGAGATCAAGGACCTAGGCACCAGTAACAAGGACATTGCAAAGCAACTTGGCTTGTCGGAGCAGCAGATTGCTGACAAGCTAATGAACATGAAACGATACACAAAGGTAGGGTAGAGAGGAACTGAACCGGAATGTACGGATTCACCAGCACTCCATCAATTGTAGAAAGATTACAGCATAAAATCTGCTTCTCCATCGTGACCCTAATTCCGTGTCTCTCATTTGCAGGCGTGTCTGAATGCTGTGGCTCCTGAAAGGGCTGATTGGACAACTGATATGGTGAAGAGACTCAATGAGCTCAAGGACCTAGGCACCAGTAACAAGGACATTGCAAAGCAACTTGGCTTGTCGGAGCAGCAGGTTGCTGACAAGCTAAGAAAAATGAAGCGATACACAAAGGTAGGGTAGAGAGGAACTGAACCGGAATGTACGGATTCACTAGGCTTGGGATGTGAGAGCCTATCATGTGCGTGCCATACTTAAGCAGCAGCTACTCTGGCAGCACTGGCTCAATTCTGTTTTTGGAAAGACAGTAAATGTTGAGGCTTGGGATGTTAGAGCCTATCATGTGCGTGCCATACATAAGCAGCAGCTACTCTGGCAGCACTGGCTCAATTCTGTTTTTGGAAAGACAGTAAATGTTGAGGCTTGGGATGTGAGAGCCTATCATGTGCGTGCCATACTTAAGCAGCAGCTACTCTGGCAGCACTGGCTCAATTCTGTTTTTGGAAAGACAGTAAATGTTGAGGCTTGGGATGTGAGAGCCTATCATGTGCGTGCCATACTTAAGCAGCAGCTACTCTGGCAGCACTGGCTCAATTCTGTTTTTGGAAAGACAGTAAATGTTGAGGCTTGGGATGTGAGAGCCTATCATGTGCGTGCCATACTTAAGCAGCAGCTACTCTGGCAGCACTGGCTCAATTCTGTTTTTGGAAAGACAGTAAATGTTGAGGCTTGGGATGTGAGAGCCTATCATGTGCGTGCCATACTCAAGCAGCAGCTACTCTGGCAGCACTGGCTCAATTCTGTTTTTGGAAAGACAGTAAATGTTGAGGCTTGGGATGTGAGAGCCTATCATGTGCGTGCCATACTTAAGCAGCAGCTACTCTGGCAGCACTGGCTCAATTCTGTTTTTGGAAAGACAGTAAATGTTGAGGCTTGGGATGTGAGAGCCTATCATGTGCGTGCCATACATAAGCAGCAGCTACTCTGGCAGCACTGGCTCAATTCTGTTTTTGGAAAGACAGTAAATGTTGAGGCTTGGGATGTGAGAGCCTATCATGTGCGTGCCATACTCAAGCAGCAGCTACTCTGGCAGCACTGGCTCAATTCTGTTTTTGGAAAGACAGTAAATGTTGAGGCTTGGGATGTGAGAGCCTATCATGTGCGTGCCATACTTAAGCAGCAGCTACTCTGGCAGCACTGGCTCAATTCTGTTTTTGGAAAGACAGTAAATGTTGAGGCTTGGGATGTGAGAGCCTATCATGTGCGTGCCATACTTAAGCAGCAGCTACTCTGGCAGCACTGGCTCAATTCTGTTTTTGGAAAGACAGTAAATGTTGAGGCTTGGGATGTGAGAGCCTATCATGTGCGTGCCATACTTAAGCAGCAGCTACTCTGGCAGCACTGGCTCAATTCTGTTTTTGGAAAGACAGTAAATGTTGAGGCTTGGGATGTGAGAGCCTATCATGTGCGTGCCATACTCAAGCAGCAGCTACTCTGGCAGCACTGGCTCAATTCTGTTTTTGGAAAGACAGTAAATGTTGAGGCTTGGGATGTGAGAGCCTATCATGTGCGTGCCATACTCAAGCAGCAGCTACTCTGGCAGCACTGGCTCAATTCTGTTTTTGGAAAGACAGTAAATGTTGAGGCTTGGGATGTGAGAGCCTATCATGTGCGTGCCATACATAAGCAGCAGCTACTCTGGCAGCACTGGCTCAATTCTGTTTTTGGAAAGACAGTAAATGTTGAGGCTTGGGATGTGAGAGCCTATCATGTGCGTGCCATACTCAAGCAGCAGCTACTCTGGCAGCACTGGCTCAATTCTGTTTTTGGAAAGACAGTAAATGTTGAGGCTTGGGATGTGAGAGCCTATCATGTGCGTGCCATACTTAAGCAGCAGCTACTCTGGCAGCACTGGCTCAATTCTGTTTTTGGAAAGACAGTAAATGTTGAGGCTTGGGATGTGAGAGCCTATCATGTGCGTGCCATACTTAAGCAGCAGCTACTCTGGCAGCACTGGCTCAATTCTGTTTTTGGAAAGACAGTAAATGTTGAGGCTTGGGATGTGAGAGCCTATCATGTGCGTGCCATACTCAAGCAGCAGCTACTCTGGCAGCACTGGCTCAATTCTGTTTTTGGAAAGACAGTAAATGTTGAGGCTTGGGATGTGAGAGCCTATCATGTGCGTGCCATACTTAAGCAGCAGCTACTCTGGCAGCACTGGCTCAATTCTGTTTTTGGAAAGACAGTAAATGTTGAGGCTTGGGATGTGAGAGCCTATCATGTGCGTGCCATACATAAGCAGCAGCTACTCTGGCAGCACTGGCTCAATTCTGTTTTTGGAAAGACAGTAAATGTTGAGGCTTGGGATGTGAGAGCCTATCATGTGCGTGCCATACTCAAGCAGCAGCTACTCTGGCAGCACTGGCTCAATTCTGTTTTTGGAAAGACAGTAAATGTTGAGGCTTGGGATGTGAGAGCCTATCATGTGCGTGCCATACTCAAGCAGCAGCTACTCTGGCAGCACTGGCTCAATTCTGTTTTTGGAAAGACAGTAAATGTTGAGGCTTGGGATGTGAGAGCCTATCATGTGCGTGCCATACTCAAGCAGCAGCTACTCTGGCAGCACTGGCTCAATTCTGTTTTTGGAAAGACAGTAAATGTTGAGGCTTGGGATGTGAGAGCCTATCATGTGCGTGCCATACTTAAGCAGCAGCTACTCTGGCAGCACTGGCTCAATTCTGTTTTTGGAAAGACAGTAAATGTTGAGGCTTGGGATGTGAGAGCCTATCATGTGCGTGCCATACTTAAGCAGCAGCTACTCTGGCAGCACTGGCTCAATTCTGTTTTTGGAAAGACAGTAAATGTTGAGGCTTGGGATGTGAGAGCCTATCATGTGCGTGCCATACTTAAGCAGCAGCTACTCTGGCAGCACTGGCTCAATTCTGTTTTTGGAAAGACAGTAAATGTTGAGGCTTGGGATGTGAGAGCCTATCATGTGCGTGCCATACATAAGCAGCAGCTACTCTGGCAGCACTGGCTCAATTCTGTTTTTGGAAAGACAGTAAATGTTGAGGCTTGGGATGTGAGAGCCTATCATGTGCGTGCCATACTTAAGCAGCAGCTACTCTGGCAGCACTGGCTCAATTCTGTTTTTGGAAAGACAGTAAATGTTGAGGCTTGGGATGTGAGAGCCTATCATGTGCGTGCCATACTTAAGCAGCAGCTACTCTGGCAGCACTGGCTCAATTCTGTTTTTGGAAAGACAGTAAATGTTGAGGCTTGGGATGTGAGAGCCTATCATGTGCGTGCCATACTCAAGCAGCAGCTACTCTGGCAGCACTGGCCCAATTCTGTTTTTGGAAAGACAGTAAATGTTGAGGCTTGGGATGTGAGAGCCTATCATGTGCGTGCCATACTTAAGCAGCAGCTACTCTGGCAGCACTGGCTCAATTCTGTTTTTGGAAAGACAGTAAATGTTGAGGCTTGGGATGTGAGAGCCTATCATGTGCGTGCCATACTTAAGCAGCAGCTACTCTGGCAGCACTGGCTCAATTCTGTTTTTGGAAAGACAGTAAATGTTGAGGCTTGGGATGTGAGAGCCTATCATGTGCGTGCCATACTTAAGCAGCAGCTACTCTGGCAGCACTGGCTCAATTCTGTTTTTGGAAAGACAGTAAATGTTGAGGCTTGGGATGTGAGAGCCTATCATGTGCGTGCCATACATAAGCAGCAGCTACTCTGGCAGCACTGGCTCAATTCTGTTTTTGGAAAGACAGTAAATGTTGAGGCTTGGGATGTGAGAGCCTATCATGTGCGTGCCATACTTAAGCAGCAGCTACTCTGGCAGCACTGGCTCAATTCTGTTTTTGGAAAGACAGTAAATGTTGAGGCTTGGGATGTGAGAGCCTATCATGTGCGTGCCATACTTAAGCAGCAGCTACTCTGGCAGCACTGGCTCAATTCTGTTTTTGGAAAGACAGTAAATGTTGAGGCTTGGGATGTGAGAGCCTATCATGTGCGTGCCATACTTAAGCAGCAGCTACTCTGGCAGCACTGGCTCAATTCTGTTTTTGGAAAGACAGTAAATGTTGAGGCTTGGGATGTGAGAGCCTATCATGTGCGTGCCATACTCAAGCAGCAGCTACTCTGGCAGCACTGGCTCAATTCTGTTTTTGGAAAGACAGTAAATGTTGAGGCTTGGGATGTGAGAGCCTATCATGTGCGTGCCATACTTAAGCAGCAGCTACTCTGGCAGCACTGGCTCAATTCTGTTTTTGGAAAGACAGTAAATGTTGAGGCTTGGGATGTGAGAGCCTATCATGTGCGTGCCATACTCAAGCAGCAGCTACTCTGGCAGCACTGGCTCAATTCTGTTTTTGGAAAGACAGTAAATGTTGAGGCTTGGGATGTGAGAGCCTATCATGTGCGTGCCATACTTAAGCAGCAGCTACTCTGGCAGCACTGGCTCAATTCTGTTTTTGGAAAGACAGTAAATGTTGAGGCTTGGGATGTGAGAGCCTATCATGTGCGTGCCATACATAAGCAGCAGCTACTCTGGCAGCACTGGCTCAATTCTGTTTTTGGAAAGACAGTAAATGTTGAGGCTTGGGATGTGAGAGCCTATCATGTGCGTGCCATACTCAAGCAGCAGCTACTCTGGCAGCACTGGCTCAATTCTGTTTTTGGAAAGACAGTAAATGTTGAGGCTTGGGATGTGAGAGCCTATCATGTGCGTGCCATACTCAAGCAGCAGCTACTCTGGCAGCACTGGCTCAATTCTGTTTTTGGAAAGACAGTAAATGTTGAGGCTTGGGATGTGAGAGCCTATCATGTGCGTGCCATACTTAAGCAGCAGCTACTCTGGCAGCACTGGCTCAATTCTGTTTTTGGAAAGACAGTAAATGTTGAGGCTTGGGATGTGAGAGCCTATCATGTGCGTGCCATACTCAAGCAGCAGCTACTCTGGCAGCACTGGCTCAATTCTGTTTTTGGAAAGACAGTAAATGTTGAGGCTTGGGATGTGAGAGCCTATCATGTGCGTGCCATACTTAAGCAGCAGCTACTCTGGCAGCACTGGCTCAATTCTGTTTTTGGAAAGACAGTAAATGTTGAGGCTTGGGATGTGAGAGCCTATCATGTGCGTGCCATACTTAAGCAGCAGCTACTCTGGCAGCACTGGCTCAATTCTGTTTTTGGAAAGACAGTAAATGTTGAGGCTTGGGATGTGAGAGCCTATCATGTGCGTGCCATACTCAAGCAGCAGCTACTCTGGCAGCACTGGCTCAATTCTGTTTTTGGAAAGACAGTAAATGTTGAGGCTTGGGATGTGAGAGCCTATCATGTGCGTGCCATACTTAAGCAGCAGCTACTCTGGCAGCACTGGCTCAATTCTGTTTTTGGAAAGACAGTAAATGTTGAGGCTTGGGATGTGAGAGCCTATCATGTGCGTGCCATACTTAAGCAGCAGCTACTCTGGCAGCACTGGCTCAATTATGTTTTTGGAAAGACAGTAAATGTTGAGGCTTGGGATGTGAGAGCCTATCATGTGCGTGCCATACATAAGCAGCAGCTACTCTGGCAGCACTGGCTCAATTCTGTTTTTGGAAAGACAGTAAATGTTGAGGCTTGGGATGTGAGAGCCTATCATGTGCGTGCCATACTCAAGCAGCAGCTACTCTGGCAGCACTGGCTCAATTCTGTTTTTGGAAAGACAGTAAATGTTGAGGCTTGGGATGTGAGAGCCTATCATGTGCGTGCCATACTCAAGCAGCAGCTACTCTGGCAGCACTGGCTCAATTCTGTTTTTGGAAAGACAGTAAATGTTGAGGCTTGGGATGTGAGAGCCTATCATGTGCGTGCCATACTCAAGCAGCAGCTACTCTGGCAGCACTGGCTCAATTCTGTTTTTGGAAAGACAGTAAATGTTGAGGCTTGGGATGTGAGAGCCTATCATGTGCGTGCCATACTCAAGCAGCAGCTACTCTGGCAGCACTGGCTCAATTCTGTTTTTGGAAAGACAGTAAATGTTGAGGCTTGGGATGTGAGAGCCTATCATGTGCGTGCCATACTTAAGCAGCAGCTACTCTGGCAGCACTGGCTCAATTCTGTTTTTGGAAAGACAGTAAATGTTGAGGCTTGGGATGTGAGAGCCTATCATGTGCGTGCCATACTTAAGCAGCAGCTACTCTGGCAGCACTGGCTCAATTCTGTTTTTGGAAAGACAGTAAATGTTGAGGCTTGGGATGTGAGAGCCTATCATGTGCGTGCCATACTTAAGCAGCAGCTACTCTGGCAGCACTGGCTCAATTCTGTTTTTGGAAAGACAGTAAATGTTGAGGCTTGGGATGTGAGAGCCTATCATGTGCGTGCCATACATAAGCAGCAGCTACTCTGGCAGCACTGGCTCAATTCTGTTTTTGGAAAGACAGTAAATGTTGAGGCTTGGGATGTGAGAGCCTATCATGTGCGTGCCATACTTAAGCAGCAGCTACTCTGGCAGCACTGGCTCAATTCTGTTTTTGGAAAGACAGTAAATGTTGAGGCTTGGGATGTGAGAGCCTATCATGTGCGTGCCATACTTAAGCAGCAGCTACTCTGGCAGCACTGGCTCAATTCTGTTTTTGGAAAGACAGTAAATGTTGAGGCTTGGGATGTGAGAGCCTATCATGTGCGTGCCATACTTAAGCAGCAGCTACTCTGGCAGCACTGGCTCAATTCTGTTTTTGGAAAGACAGTAAATGTTGAGGCTTGGGATGTGAGAGCCTATCATGTGCGTGCCATACTTAAGCAGCAGCTACTCTGGCAGCACTGGCTCAATTCTGTTTTTGGAAAGACAGTAAATGTTGAGGCTTGGGATGTGAGAGCCTATCATGTGCGTGCCATACTCAAGCAGCAGCTACTCTGGCAGCACTGGCTCAATTCTGTTTTTGGAAAGACAGTAAATGTTGAGGCTTGGGATGTGAGAGCCTATCATGTGCGTGCCATACTTAAGCAGCAGCTACTCTGGCAGCACTGGCTCAATTCTGTTTTTGGAAAGACAGTAAATGTTGAGGCTTGGGATGTGAGAGCCTATCATGTGCGTGCCATACTTAAGCAGCAGCTACTCTGGCAGCACTGGCTCAATTATGTTTTTGGAAAGACAGTAAATGTTGAGGCTTGGGATGTGAGAGCCTATCATGTGCGTGCCATACATAAGCAGCAGCTACTCTGGCAGCACTGGCTCAATTCTGTTTTTGGAAAGACAGTAAATGTTGAGGCTTGGGATGTGAGAGCCTATCATGTGCGTGCCATACTCAAGCAGCAGCTACTCTGGCAGCACTGGCTCAATTCTGTTTTTGGAAAGACAGTAAATGTTGAGGCTTGGGATGTGAGAGCCTATCATGTGCGTGCCATACTTAAGCAGCAGCTACTCTGGCAGCACTGGCTCAATTCTGTTTTTGGAAAGACAGTAAATGTTGAGGCTTGGGATGTGAGAGCCTATCATGTGCGTGCCATACATAAGCAGCAGCTACTCTGGCAGCACTGGCTCAATTCTGTTTTTGGAAAGACAGTAAATGTTGAGGCTTGGGATGTGAGAGCCTATCATGTGCGTGCCATACTCAAGCAGCAGCTACTCTGGCAGCACTGGCTCAATTCTGTTTTTGGAAAGACAGTAAATGTTGAGGCTTGGGATGTGAGAGCCTATCATGTGCGTGCCATACTTAAGCAGCAGCTACTCTGGCAGCACTGGCTCAATTCTGTTTTTGGAAAGACAGTAAATGTTGAGGCTTGGGATGTGAGAGCCTATCATGTGCGTGCCATACTCAAGCAGCAGCTACTCTGGCAGCACTGGCTCAATTCTGTTTTTGGAAAGACAGTAAATGTTGAGGCTTGGATGTGAGAGCCTATCATGTGCGTGCCATACTCAAGCAGCAGCTACTCTGGCAGCACTGGCTCAATTCTGTTTTTGGAAAGACAGTAAATGTTGAGGCTTGGGATGTGAGAGCCTATCATGTGCGTGCCATACTTAAGCAGCAGCTACTCTGGCAGCACTGGCTCAATTCTGTTTTTGGAAAGACAGTAAATGTTGAGGCTTGGGATGTGAGAGCCTATCATGTGCGTGCCATACATAAGCAGCAGCTACTCTGGCAGCACTGGCTCAATTCTGTTTTTGGAAAGACAGTAAATGTTGAGGCTTGGGATGTGAGAGCCTATCATGTGCGTGCCATACTCAAGCAGCAGCTACTCTGGCAGCACTGGCTCAATTCTGTTTTTGGAAAGACAGTAAATGTTGAGGCTTGGGATGTGAGAGCCTATCATGTGCGTGCCATACTCAAGCAGCAGCTACTCTGGCAGCACTGGCTCAATTCTGTTTTTGGAAAGACAGTAAATGTTGAGGCTTGGGATGTGAGAGCCTATCATGTGCGTGCCATACTTAAGCAGCAGCTACTCTGGCAGCACTGGCTCAATTCTGTTTTTGGAAAGACAGTAAATGTTGAGGCTTGGGATGTGAGAGCCTATCATGTGCGTGCCATACTCAAGCAGCAGCTACTCTGGCAGCACTGGCTCAATTCTGTTTTTGGAAAGACAGTAAATGTTGAGGCTTGGGATGTGAGAGCCTATCATGTGCGTGCCATACTCAAGCAGCAGCTACTCTGGCAGCACTGGCTCAATTCTGTTTTTGGAAAGACAGTAAATGTTGAGGCTTGGGATGTGAGAGCCTATCATGTGCGTGCCATACTCAAGCAGCAGCTACTCTGGCAGCACTGGCTCAATTCTGTTTTTGGAAAGACAGTAAATGTTGAGGCTTGGGATGTGAGAGCCTATCATGTGCGTGCCATACTCAAGCAGCAGCTACTCTGGCAGCACTGGCTCAATTCTGTTTTTGGAAAGACAGTAAATGTTGAGGCTTGGGATGTGAGAGCCTATCATGTGCGTGCCATACTTAAGCAGCAGCTACTCTGGCAGCACTGGCTCAATTCTGTTTTTGGAAAGACAGTAAATGTTGAGGCTTGGGATGTGAGAGCCTATCATGTGCGTGCCATACTTAAGCAGCAGCTACTCTGGCAGCACTGGCTCAATTCTGTTTTTGGAAAGACAGTAAATGTTGAGGCTTGGGATGTGAGAGCCTATCATGTGCGTGCCATACTTAAGCAGCAGCTACTCTGGCAGCACTGGCTCAATTCTGTTTTTGGAAAGACAGTAAATGTTGAGGCTTGGGATGTGAGAGCCTATCATGTGCGTGCCATACATAAGCAGCAGCTACTCTGGCAGCACTGGCTCAATTCTGTTTTTGGAAAGACAGTAAATGTTGAGGCTTGGGATGTGAGAGCCTATCATGTGCGTGCCATACTTAAGCAGCAGCTACTCTGGCAGCACTGGCTCAATTCTGTTTTTGGAAAGACAGTAAATGTTGAGGCTTGGGATGTGAGAGCCTATCATGTGCGTGCCATACTTAAGCAGCAGCTACTCTGGCAGCACTGGCTCAATTCTGTTTTTGGAAAGACAGTAAATGTTGAGGCTTGGGATGTGAGAGCCTATCATGTGCGTGCCATACTTAAGCAGCAGCTACTCTGGCAGCACTGGCTCAATTCTGTTTTTGGAAAGACAGTAAATGTTGAGGCTTGGGATGTGAGAGCCTATCATGTGCGTGCCATACTTAAGCAGCAGCTACTCTGGCAGCACTGGCTCAATTCTGTTTTTGGAAAGACAGTAAATGTTGAGGCTTGGGATGTGAGAGCCTATCATGTGCGTGCCATACTCAAGCAGCAGCTACTCTGGCAGCACTGGCTCAATTCTGTTTTTGGAAAGACAGTAAATGTTGAGGCTTGGGATGTGAGAGCCTATCATGTGCGTGCCATACTTAAGCAGCAGCTACTCTGGCAGCACTGGCTCAATTCTGTTTTTGAAAGACAGTAAATGTTGAGGGCTTGGGATGTGAGAGCCTATCATGTGCGTGCCATACTTAAGCAGCAGCTACTCTGGCAGCACTGGCTCAATTATGTTTTTGGAAAGACAGTAAATGTTGAGGCTTGGGATGTGAGAGCCTATCATGTGCGTGCCATACATAAGCAGCAGCTACTCTGGCAGCACTGGCTCAATTCTGTTTTTGGAAAGACAGTAAATGTTGAGGCTTGGGATGTGAGAGCCTATCATGTGCGTGCCATACTCAAGCAGCAGCTACTCTGGCAGCACTGGCTCAATTCTGTTTTTGGAAAGACAGTAAATGTTGAGGCTTGGGATGTGAGAGCCTATCATGTGCGTGCCATACTTAAGCAGCAGCTACTCTGGCAGCACTGGCTCAATTCTGTTTTTGGAAAGACAGTAAATGTTGAGGCTTGGGATGTGAGAGCCTATCATGTGCGTGCCATACATAAGCAGCAGCTACTCTGGCAGCACTGGCTCAATTCTGTTTTTGGAAAGACAGTAAATGTTGAGGCTTGGGATGTGAGAGCCTATCATGTGCGTGCCATACTCAAGCAGCAGCTACTCTGGCAGCACTGGCTCAATTCTGTTTTTGGAAAGACAGTAAATGTTGAGGCTTGGGATGTGAGAGCCTATCATGTGCGTGCCATACTTAAGCAGCAGCTACTCTGGCAGCACTGGCTCAATTCTGTTTTTGGAAAGACAGTAAATGTTGAGGCTTGGGATGTGAGAGCCTATCATGTGCGTGCCATACTCAAGCAGCAGCTACTCTGGCAGCACTGGCTCAATTCTGTTTTTGGAAAGACAGTAAATGTTGAGGCTTGGGATGTGAGAGCCTATCATGTGCGTGCCATACTCAAGCAGCAGCTACTCTGGCAGCACTGGCTCAATTCTGTTTTTGGAAAGACAGTAAATGTTGAGGCTTGGGATGTGAGAGCCTATCATGTGCGTGCCATACTTAAGCAGCAGCTACTCTGGCAGCACTGGCTCAATTCTGTTTTTGGAAAGACAGTAAATGTTGAGGCTTGGGATGTGAGAGCCTATCATGTGCGTGCCATACATAAGCAGCAGCTACTCTGGCAGCACTGGCTCAATTCTGTTTTTGGAAAGACAGTAAATGTTGAGGCTTGGGATGTGAGAGCCTATCATGTGCGTGCCATACTCAAGCAGCAGCTACTCTGGCAGCACTGGCTCAATTCTGTTTTTGGAAAGACAGTAAATGTTGAGGCTTGGGATGTGAGAGCCTATCATGTGCGTGCCATACTCAAGCAGCAGCTACTCTGGCAGCACTGGCTCAATTCTGTTTTTGGAAAGACAGTAAATGTTGAGGCTTGGGATGTGAGAGCCTATCATGTGCGTGCCATACTTAAGCAGCAGCTACTCTGGCAGCACTGGCTCAATTCTGTTTTTGGAAAGACAGTAAATGTTGAGGCTTGGGATGTGAGAGCCTATCATGTGCGTGCCATACTCAAGCAGCAGCTACTCTGGCAGCACTGGCTCAATTCTGTTTTTGGAAAGACAGTAAATGTTGAGGCTTGGGATGTGAGAGCCTATCATGTGCGTGCCATACTTAAGCAGCAGCTACTCTGGCAGCACTGGCTCAATTCTGTTTTTGGAAAGACAGTAAATGTTGAGGCTTGGGATGTGAGAGCCTATCATGTGCGTGCCATACTTAAGCAGCAGCTACTCTGGCAGCACTGGCTCAATTCTGTTTTTGGAAAGACAGTAAATGTTGAGGCTTGGGATGTGAGAGCCTATCATGTGCGTGCCATACTCAAGCAGCAGCTACTCTGGCAGCACTGGCTCAATTCTGTTTTTGGAAAGACAGTAAATGTTGAGGCTTGGGATGTGAGAGCCTATCATGTGCGTGCCATACTTAAGCAGCAGCTACTCTGGCAGCACTGGCTCAATTCTGTTTTTGGAAAGACATTAAATGTTGAGGCTTGGGATGTGAGAGCCTATCATGTGCGTGCCATACTCAAGCAGCAGCTACTCTGGCAGCACTGGCTCAATTCTGTTTTTGGAAAGACAGTAAATGTTGAGGCTTGGGATGTGAGAGCCTATCATGTGCGTGCCATACATAAGCAGCAGCTACTCTGGCAGCACTGGCTCAATTCTGTTTTTGGAAAGACAGTAAATGTTGAGGCTTGGGATGTGAGAGCCTATCATGTGCGTGCCATACTCAAGCAGCAGCTACTCTGGCAGCACTGGCTCAATTCTGTTTTTGGAAAGACAGTAAATGTTGAGGCTTGGGATGTGAGAGCCTATCATGTGCGTGCCATACTCAAGCAGCAGCTACTCTGGCAGCACTGGCTCAATTCTGTTTTTGGAAAGACAGTAAATGTTGAGGCTTGGGATGTGAGAGCCTATCATGTGCGTGCCATACTTAAGCAGCAGCTACTCTGGCAGCACTGGCTCAATTCTGTTTTTGGAAAGACAGTAAATGTTGAGGCTTGGGATGTGAGAGCCTATCATGTGCGTGCCATACTCAAGCAGCAGCTACTCTGGCAGCACTGGCTCAATTCTGTTTTTGGAAAGACAGTAAATGTTGAGGCTTGGGATGTGAGAGCCTATCATGTGCGTGCCATACTTAAGCAGCAGCTACTCTGGCAGCACTGGCTCAATTCTGTTTTTGGAAAGACAGTAAATGTTGAGGCTTGGGATGTGAGAGCCTATCATGTGCGTGCCATACTTAAGCAGCAGCTACTCTGGCAGCACTGGCTCAATTCTGTTTTTGGAAAGACAGTAAATGTTGAGGCTTGGGATGTGAGAGCCTATCATGTGCGTGCCATACTCAAGCAGCAGCTACTCTGGCAGCACTGGCTCAATTCTGTTTTTGGAAAGACAGTAAATGTTGAGGCTTGGGATGTGAGAGCCTATCATGTGCGTGCCATACTTAAGCAGCAGCTACTCTGGCAGCACTGGCTCAATTCTGTTTTTGGAAAGACATTAAATGTTGAGGCTTGGGATGTGAGAGCCTATCATGTGCGTGCCATACTTAAGCAGCAGCTACTCTGGCAGCACTGGCTCAATTCTGTTTTTGGAAAGACAGTAAATGTTGAGGCTTGGGATGTGAGAGCCTATCATGTGCGTGCCATACATAAGCAGCAGCTACTCTGGCAGCACTGGCTCAATTCTGTTTTTGGAAAGACAGTAAATGTTGAGGCTTGGGATGTGAGAGCCTATCATGTGCGTGCCATACTCAAGCAGCAGCTACTCTGGCAGCACTGGCTCAATTCTGTTTTTGGAAAGACAGTAAATGTTGAGGCTTGGGATGTGAGAGCCTATCATGTGCGTGCCATACTCAAGCAGCAGCTACTCTGGCAGCACTGGCTCAATTCTGTTTTTGGAAAGACAGTAAATGTTGAGGCTTGGGATGTGAGAGCCTATCATGTGCGTGCCATACTTAAGCAGCAGCTACTCTGGCAGCACTGGCTCAATTCTGTTTTTGGAAAGACAGTAAATGTTGAGGCTTGGGATGTGAGAGCCTATCATGTGCGTGCCATACTTAAGCAGCAGCTACTCTGGCAGCACTGGCTCAATTCTGTTTTTGGAAAGACAGTAAATGTTGAGGCTTGGGATGTGAGAGCCTATCATGTGCGTGCCATACTTAAGCAGCAGCTACTCTGGCAGCACTGGCTCAATTATGTTTTTGGAAAGACAGTAAATGTTGAGGCTTGGGATGTGAGAGCCTATCATGTGCGTGCCATACATAAGCAGCAGCTACTCTGGCAGCACTGGCTCAATTCTGTTTTTGGAAAGACAGTAAATGTTGAGGCTTGGGATGTGAGAGCCTATCATGTGCGTGCCATACTTAAGCAGCAGCTACTCTGGCAGCACTGGCTCAATTCTGTTTTTGGAAAGACAGTAAATGTTGAGGCTTGGGATGTGAGAGCCTATCATGTGCGTGCCATACTTAAGCAGCAGCTACTCTGGCAGCACTGGCTCAATTCTGTTTTTGGAAAGACAGTAAATGTTGAGGCTTGGGATGTGAGAGCCTATCATGTGCGTGCCATACTTAAGCAGCAGCTACTCTGGCAGCACTGGCTCAATTCTGTTTTTGGAAAGACAGTAAATGTTGAGGCTTGGGATGTGAGAGCCTATCATGTGCGTGCCATACTCAAGCAGCAGCTACTCTGGCAGCACTGGCTCAATTCTGTTTTTGGAAAGACAGTAAATGTTGAGGCTTGGGATGTGAGAGCCTATCATGTGCGTGCCATACTTAAGCAGCAGCTACTCTGGCAGCACTGGCTCAATTCTGTTTTTGGAAAGACAGTAAATGTTGAGGCTTGGGATGTGAAAGCCTATCATGTGCGTGCCATACATAAGCAGCAGCTACTCTGGCAGCACTGGCTCAATTCTGTTTTTGGAAAGACAGTAAATGTTGAGGCTTGGGATGTGAGAGCCTATCATGTGCGTGCCATACTCAAGCAGCAGCTACTCTGGCAGCACTGGCTCAATTCTGTTTTTGGAAAGACAGTAAATGTTGAGGCTTGGGATGTGAGAGCCTATCATGTGCGTGCCATACTTAAGCAGCAGCTACTCTGGCAGCACTGGCTCAATTCTGTTTTTGGAAAGACAGTAAATGTTGAGGCTTGGGATGTGAGAGCCTATCATGTGCGTGCCATACTCAAGCAGCAGCTACTCTGGCAGCACTGGCTCAATTCTGTTTTTGGAAAGACAGTAAATGTTGAGGCTTGGGATGTGAGAGCCTATCATGTGCGTGCCATACTTAAGCAGCAGCTACTCTGGCAGCACTGGCTCAATTCTGTTTTTGGAAAGACAGTAAATGTTGAGGCTTGGGATGTGAGAGCCTATCATGTGCGTGCCATACATAAGCAGCAGCTACTCTGGCAGCACTGGCTCAATTCTGTTTTTGGAAAGACAGTAAATGTTGAGGCTTGGGATGTGAGAGCCTATCATGTGCGTGCCATACTCAAGCAGCAGCTACTCTGGCAGCACTGGCTCAATTCTGTTTTTGGAAAGACAGTAAATGTTGAGGCTTGGGATGTGAGAGCCTATCATGTGCGTGCCATACTCAAGCAGCAGCTACTCTGGCAGCACTGGCTCAATTCTGTTTTTGGAAAGACAGTAAATGTTGAGGCTTGGGATGTGAGAGCCTATCATGTGCGTGCCATACTTAAGCAGCAGCTACTCTGGCAGCACTGGCTCAATTCTGTTTTTGGAAAGACAGTAAATGTTGAGGCTTGGGATGTGAGAGCCTATCATGTGCGTGCCATACTCAAGCAGCAGCTACTCTGGCAGCACTGGCTCAATTCTGTTTTTGGAAAGACAGTAAATGTTGAGGCTTGGGATGTGAGAGCCTATCATGTGCGTGCCATACTTAAGCAGCAGCTACTCTGGCAGCACTGGCTCAATTCTGTTTTTGGAAAGACAGTAAATGTTGAGGCTTGGGATGTGAGAGCCTATCATGTGCGTGCCATACTTAATGATCATAGTATCTCAGTTGGCCTATGCAAAGGAGCGAGCCAAACATGCTCGTTGATTTGCAGGTTGCTTTAAGCCTGGCTGACCTAATGAGCCATCAAGCACAGACTGTAACCAGATCACAAATGTAATATCAATGATGCTCCACTTAGTAGAACACAGACAACCATCATGTGGCTACTTCCATAAGGCTGTTGGCCTGGAATAATGCCAGGCAACGACACCTGCGGGATCTCACTGGCTCATCATCGAAAGATGTAAACCCTTGTAAGTGCATCTTGGTTTCACTTCCAGCAGTACCCCTCATAATACAATCTGCTGGCACCCAACACACAGTTTGGAGGCAACTTACCAGCTTCCCGAGCAACTGGTGACAGCCATCACCACCCCCCCCCCCCCACACACACACATAGAGAGCTGCCATATTTATGAGTGGATAGTACAAATGAAGAGCTCCTGGTAGGCTCATCCTAGATTCACCCACATTGGTGCATGCAAAAACCCAACAAAAAGAGCGCTGGGGCGCCGCTCAATCTGAGGATGCTGTGAAAACAATAGACATGTGTACCTCCAACAGTTCTTTGTTGGCATGGCACATATGTCAAAAGACCCAATGCACCAGAGTCTAAACACAACATGGCAAATGAGGAAAGGACAGTACCAAAGGAACACACTACGCACAACAGACTGCATCTGTTGGTACAGTGCAGGAGTAAATCTGCACATAATACTAGCCATAATAAACATCCCCTCCGCTGACTGCGGGCCCAACACCTCCCATGACTTCCCACCCGCACAGAAATACTTATGCACATGCATACATAACCCATATCCAGCTCACTTTGACCAGTTGACCAAGTAGCTACAAACAGCCTCCATTCATAAACACTTACAAGAGCTCAATTTTTCCCTGTCCAAGGTCCACACCGGCTAATTCTGTGCTGCATTTGCACCCCTCCCTGAAACGATCCATCTGCTGCAGCTAAAGCTAATGCTTTTCATCCCCAGGGGAATCGCACATCTTAGATAAGAGGGTTAGTGGTGCATAGAGCCTGCATGGTCTATGCATAGGGAAAACAGAAGGATAAACGGTGCTGCATGAGAATCAAGAGCTTCCAGTCAGCATTACAAAACCCACACAAAAATTGTGATGTACTAGACAACTTCAAGTTTCAATCAGGCAGTGTCACTATGCTTATCTATGTTTCATCCCACGGCAATGTGCAGCAAGCACCTATCAAGATTATCGTGTCCTCCACCTGACGTAAGCATTGGAGCTTTAAAGCAATGACTCAACATATGCATAGAACATATGAGCAACTTCCTTAGCAAAAGAAAGAGGAGACAGGTGATCAACCAGAAACTGAATGTTGTTCTGCTAACCTAGCAATTATCCATCTTCAACCCCTACACAAAATCACATCCTTCAGCTTGGCACACTCGCATCCTTAAGTGGACAACACAACACAGACTACAGACAGACTATTGGCACATACCTCAATATCAACTATTGGCACATACCATTCTCAATATCATTATGGTGCCAATATACGTCCCAATATCACATTACTTTACAAGACTTCAGTGTAGCCTGATGAGCCAAAACATGAGACTCAACAAGACGACTTGATCAGTACGGTAGCAGTGTAGATCATAACCACAGCCATGCCAGACTGCTCTGACAAGGAACGACCATGCGGCCACTACACAATACAAAGCAGCGATAGACCATAACCTGTGAGTTTGTGGTTCCCATCTGTGGTGAACATGCATCTAACACACACATGCATATGTGCATCAGGCGGAATCAATGTCCTTAGCCTACATAAGCTTTATACTCTAAAGGGTCCTCTCCCTAGCACAGCATGTGCCAGACCAGCCGAAACTACAGTGACCCACAACTATATGGGCAAACCCCAATGACCCAATGACCCAGGACTCTCACCATAGTCTGCAACACTTGGCAACACTTGACTTCAGCCAACCGCCCACGTATGAGACATTGCCCCACATATGGGTGCCCTCCTGAAACGACATCGGGATGTGGAACACCTTTTTCACTACCCTTTTTGGAGACTGTAATACCTCGTGGTCATTTCAATCTAAAACAGCATGCATCATTTGTACTCCACTCGTGGGGATGGCCGGCTTCAATTTCCATCCAAGATTTCAGCCTTCAAAGCCTTCTTTCTTTTGAGCTTAACAATACCTGCCACATGTCTGCCCACACGCTTTGATACACACACTGCCATAAGGCGTGATGTAACACATTGTTGTTTCCAACCCCCCATTACACACACACCAAACTGAAACTCGACTTTGAAAGGTCCCATAAGGTCCCATGATTCCCATGCCCAACCATCCTGCAGGCCATAAATGAGGCTACTTTACCTTTGTGCACCGCACAAAATAGGCTAACTTGTTAGCAACCTGCTTCTCCGAAAAGCCAAGTTTGCTCTGCAATGTCGCTGTTACTCTTCCCTTGGTCCTTGAGAACAAGCATTCTGTTCACCAGCTCATCAGTCCAAATGGCTCTTGGAGGAGCCACACCAGTCAGACACGCCTGTAAAAGTGAAACACAGGATTAGGGTCACAATCGGGAAGCAGACTTTATGCTGTAAAGATTTTCAACTGATGGATAGAGTGCAAACAGTGAATCCCTACATTCCGGTTCATTCCTCTCTACCCCTACCTGAGTGCATTGCGCCATGTAAAATAACTTGGAGACAACCTGCTGTTCCGAAAAGCCAAGTTGCTCTGCAATGTCGCTGTTACTGTTCCCTTGGTCCTTGAGAACAAGCATTCTGTTCACCAGCTCATCAGTCCAAATGGCTCTTGGAGGAGGAGCTCTTGGAGGAGCCACACCATTCAGACACGCCTGTAAAAGTGAAACACAGGATTAGGGTCACAATGGGGAAGCAGACTTTATGCTGTAAAGATTTTCAACTGATGGATAGAGTGCTAGTGAATGCCGCGCTGACAAGCGCACTTACTTTACAATCTAAGTATTCCCAATCCCTTGGCCCTTGTTCCATTGCACAACTGTACATCCTGAACACGTATCTTATTGCAGTTTTCGTACCTTCCGTGCCAGGTTTAGTCTCTTCCACGTAGCCATCTTCTCTGGACACCTCATAAGCTGCTTGGTACTGAGACCCCACTGAAGGCCAGCCCCTAGGGCTTCAACCTCCGATGGTTTCCCTGTGGTATAGTCGATATCCTCCAGATCACCTTCTGTGTCATGTTCCTGGTTGCCGTTCTCCTGTGCAATACCCGTTGACATAGTGATGCGGGGTGCGTTCGCATTCACGATCGAAAGCCCATCGAAGTCTGCCAGGTCAGGCAACCTTCCGACTCCAGACAGACATGAAGCAGCAAGTAGTAGTGCGAACACACACCGGATGTCCACTGGCGGCTGGTCTTTAGCACCGGTGAAGGGGATATTACCAGCATTCATCTGGCAGGCGGCTGCGGATGGATGTGGGGAAGCCACGAAGATGCAGATCTCGCCAGCTGGCGATAGTGCAACATATAGACCGATCCAGGATGGTAGGATGTCCCATACTGTATCGCACAAATTGTGGGCCCCTGTATAAGCACCATATGTCCAAATGACAAAGTGGAACAATCGAGAGACGTAGATAACAAATCAAGCATTATGTGCTTGTCAAACTGCTATGCATAACTATCAAAGATCAAAAGAAACTATATTGAATCAATTGACTTGCCGCTGGCCAACTTTGTCACTTAGAGTACTCGACACTAGTACCGCTACAGCACTTACCCATGGTGGAGAGATATGCCTTCAGCTCATCGTCCAGCTCCAAGCCCATTATGAGCCAGCCTTCGCCAGCCTCGGCCCATGGCATGGGCTTACCCTTGAATGTTGTGGCTGGACCGAACATTCTCCTTGTCATACCTGCATGGGCAATTACGCTTACACCACCGCCCCTGGTGATGGCAATAGCAGCCTTTGCCATTGGAAGCACGGACAAGAAGATTTGGTAGTTCCATTGATCAGGCTCCGGCTTCTCATTCAGCTTGGTACCATAGGCTGTAGCTGTCCGGGTGTTGACACAGGCCACGTCACCGAACGAGACAGGGTATTGTCCGCTCATCACATCACCTTCTTGTAGTGACATGACTTTGTCAACAGCGGTCTCCACCACCTGTATAGTCAAGAAGGCCTTGCCAGCAGAGTTTACGGTAGCAGATACTGGCTGTACAAGGTCAATCCCTTTGATGAGGTATTCATTGGGCAGGTCAGCACGGGGGATCTCCATAGCACTGCCCGGTGGCCAGCTAAGGCCGAGGTTCAGCTTCTTCACCTCCATAACCTTGTTAGAGACGAAATCAGCTGTGACTGACGCGGTAGGCACTGGGGCAGCACCTTGGCGTCCTGTAATGGCATCTGTCATACCATCAATGGTCAGTTGAATCTTTTCTGCTTCTGCCTCCAGTACGATGTGTCCGTCGCCTTCTGGGAGGAATGGTCCTGGAATATGCTGTGCTGTAAGGGTGACCATAGCACTGTGGGCCCATTCATCTTTTCTGTGGTCGTTGTTGCTGCACAACAAGACCTGCCTCATTGCCCACCCCACCTGCAGAAATACACCACAATCCAGTAAGAATTGATACGCATAGAACATACAAAGGAAATGCAAATAGAGAGAGGGATTGTGTGAAGAGATTGCAGGAAGGGTTCCTTGGTGTTAAAGGCAACATGCCAAATGCAAACGGACACAAACTCAGATAAGAACATGTTAAAGGATCATAGATAACATCCCGCCAGCATCCGTGCTCACCGGTGTCTTGTTGCTTTTCGCCAGTGCCATTGCACCTTGATGCAACTCTGAACTTGCATGGTCTGGAGCCACAGGCAGAGCTGCATCCACCTCTGCCATGTCAATGTCTGCTGAGGTAAAGGATGCACCAACTGTAGGCAAGTTTACGGCTTGTTGTATCCATTGGGAGCCCGCATCACCTGTATGCATATGTGTTTTTATAATGAATGCCCGAGGGTATATGAATTATGCAAGTATAATAATATGCCAATTACCCATGATAGGCAGTACAGTCCTCAGTGATAACTAATGTCTTCTGATGAAGAGTTGCATTTAAGGTGTATGCATAGCTGAAGCTCACCTTCAGTTGCCATGATGATGTCTGCTGAGGTATTGGTTGTACAAACCTTCATGCTGCCTATAGCCCGACTGCTGCTTGTTTCAGTCGAGCAGAGCTCTATGCATTGGCGTGGTCTCTTATTGCCTGAAGCCTCACTGCACACACTTGACACATTGCGTTTTGGCTTTGTAGTAATCTGCTCATCAGCCCTTGAGGCATCTGCAAAGAAAGAGATATGAGTTGCCGAGTAACAAAAGCAGACATGTTTTCTTATTGTGGTAATAAAAGCAGCCTTACCTGTCGGGCTCATGGTCTGTTGAGATTGAGATCCCTTGTCGAGGGCTCTGCGTGCTCTGAGCAGGCACCCCCACCTGCAAATGTACAAGGTATAAGCTACATAGTAAAGGACAGAGGCCCTGCAATCCATTGGTTTAGGATGCTTACCTCCGTCTTGCATATGGTGCTGGCCATCTGCCGACTGGGCCAATCTTGAGTCCCTTGTCTATGTAGGCACTCACTAACTCCTTATCCTCCTGCAGGGCAAGACCGTGTCAAAACTGAGTGTTTATTTTGAGTATATCTGTCATCGGTCAAGAGCTAATATGCTTACCTCAGGGGTCCAGGTCCAGGTACTAGGTACCTCAGTGGTACCTGTACCATCCATCACATCAGACAGCAGACCCTGTAGAAACTCACCATCATCCTGCAGTTCATAATTGTGTCAAAGTCAGCCTTGATTATTCAGATTTGTTGTGGGGCAAGAGCTAATATGCGTACCTCAGAGGTATCTGTAGTCCCATCCATCACATCAGACAGCAGGCCCTTGAGAACCTCGCCATCATCCTGCATTTCATAACTGCGTAAGCCTTGGTTCTGTCATTGTCATTGTTTGTAAAAAGCTTGTATCATCCTTACCTCAGGTTTGCAATCCTTTTTGTTGTCATTGTCTACTGCTATCAAGAGTCCGTCAAGAAGTGCAACATCGGCCTGCTCTTGATTGGGGAATGCTATTCCATTGGGCTGTACATGCCACTCTGCATTTGCTCTGCCAGGAGCGGCTGCAACGCCTGCAAGTGAAAGGGTTCCTTTGTCAAAGCATGGCCTGGACTTTACTTCTTGCTGGTCACGCGAGAAGTGTCACAGAAGAGCTGGATGCCCTTAGCACAAAGGCTGATGTCTGTCACATGGAGAAGCGCACCTCTGCAACTTGCAGACTTGGCAGGCTGTCCATGCAAACCATTGGCACTGGGCTGTACATGCCACTCTGCATTTGCTCTGCCAGGAGCGGCTGCAACGCCTGCAAGTGAAAGGGTTCCTTTGTCAAAGCATGGCCTGGACTTTACTTCTTGCTGGTCACGCGAGAAGTGTCACAGAAGAGCTGGATGCCCTTAGCACAAAGGCTGATGTCTGTCACATGGAGAAGCGCACCTCTGCAGCTTGCAGACTTGGCAGGCTGTCCATGCAAACCATTGGCACTGGGCTGTACATGCCACTCTGCATTTGCTCTGCCAGGAGCGGCTGCAACGCCTGCAAGTGAAAGGGTTCCTTTGTCAAAGCATGGCCTGGACTTTACTTCTTGCTGGTCACGCGAGAAGTGTCACAGAAGAGCTGGATGCCCTTAGCACAAAGGCTGATGTCTGTCACATGGAGAAGCGCACCTCTGTAGCTTGCAGACTTGGCAGGCTGTCCATGCAAACCATTGGCACTGGGCTGAACATGCCACTCTGCATTTGCTCTGCCAGGAGCGGCTGCAACGCCTGCAAGTGAAAGGGTTCCTTTGTCAAAGCATGGCCTGGACTTTACTTCTTGCTGGTCACGCGAGAAGTGTCACAGAAGAGCTGGATGCCCTTAGCACAAAGGCTGATGTCTGTCACATGGAGAAGCGCACCTTGGCAACTTGCAGACTTGGCAGGCTGTCCATGCAAACCATTGGCACTGGGCTGTACATGCCACTCTGCATTTGCTCTGCCAGGAGCGGCTGCAACGCCTGCAAGTGAAAGGGTTCCTTTGTCAAAGCATGGCCTGGACTTTACTTCTTGCTGGTCACGCGAGAAGTGTCACAGAAGAGCTGGATGCCCTTAGCACAAAGGCTGATGTCTGTCACATGGAGAAGCGCACCTCTGCAGCTTGCAGACTTGGCAGGCTGTCCATGCAAACCATTGGCACTGGGCTGTACATGCCACTCTGCATTTGCTCTGCCAGGAGCGGCTGCAACGCCTGCAAGTGAAAGGGTTCCTTTGTCAAAGCATGGCCTGGACTTTACTTCTTGCTGGTCACGCGAGAAGTGTCACAGAAGAGCTGGATGCCCTTAGCACAAAGGCTGATGTCTGTCACATGGAGAAGCGCACCTCTGCAGCTTGCAGACTTGGCAGGCTGTCCATGCAAACCATTGGCACTGGGCTGAACATGCCACTCTGCATTTGCTCTGCCAGGAGCGGCTGCAACGCCTGCAAGTGAAAGGGTTCCTTTGTCAAAGCATGGCCTGGACTTTACTTCTTGCTGGTCACGCGAGAAGTGTCACAGAAGAGCTGGATGCCCTTAGCACAAAGGCTGATGTCTGTCACATGGAGAAGCGCACCTTGGCAACTTGCAGACTTGGCAGGCTGTCCATGCAAACCATTGGCACTGGGCTGTACATGCCACTCTGCATTTGCTCTGCCAGGAGCGGCTGCAACGCCTGCAAGTGAAAGGGTTCCTTTGTCAAAGCATGGCCTGGACTTTACTTCTTGCTGGTCACGCGAGAAGTGTCACAGAAGAGCTGGATGCCCTTAGCACAAAGGCTGATGTCTGTCACATGGAGAAGCGCACCTTGGCAACTTGTAAGTTGGACATGTTGGTCCAGGAGAAAACGGTACCTACAGTGTGTAAACCTCCCATGGGACAGGATGAAGCTTACGCAATTAACCGGTTACAAATGTTTACCTTTTCCTGCAATCTATTGATGATCTTCTGCCCATCGTCAGCTGATGTAAATAATGTACACCACGCCTGTTGACAATTGAGATCAAAAGTGCATCTTCCTGCATACGTAAGAAGTGTTGATATCAGTGGTTCTTCTGCTGCAGCGTATCTGTCTTGAACGGCTATGCTCACCTCCCGCATCCATTTCTCGAGGCTTGTGAAACCAGACATCTGGCCAGGTATACAATGAAGAACTATAGTAGCGGCTTGCCTTGAAACAAACGAAGTGCTAAACGAAACAGATCCAACAGAGCCTCAGAGATCGAGACTCATAGATCGTGTTTACTGCTGCGCAGTCGGCTGTGGATGTCGTGCATAAGAAAGCTCTTCATAAATGAAGTTTCTGTAAGCGACGGTTACGTTTAAGGGGACGCGGGTATTATATAACTGCGGCTGTCTATCTCAAAAACCATTTCTGTTCGGTCAACTGTCACTAAGATGGCACTGGTCGAGTCACCAACCGACGGCATCCGTGGTCGGCGGCCACGAAGCTGCAACAAATCATTTGACTTCTTTACGCAATCAAATCTACTGCTCGCGTGTTCTGGTGCTTGGCAGCCCATTTAATTATGTGAAATTGCCCGTGCCAGGACGTCCTGTGACTGTTGCGTTGGCTCTAGATGGGCTAGGTCAAGTATCAATGCTGACTCTTGTCTGCCTGTACTCTAATGGCGAACACAGTCCGGGACCCAAATGTTATTCTCCTCCTTGCACATAAGCTTGCGTTAGAGGCAGTTGGTCGTATCTTAGAAAATAGATGCAAGTGCTCCAATGCTCATGTCATATCTGTCTATGCAATTCTACAGGAACTGCATCACAAGAGTGCTTTCAACCATGCAACGTTCGGGGTGATATTATCTGCCCTGCTGTCAGTGCTCGAGCAGTCCAGAGTGAGGTTTGAAGGCAATCACCCGAGAGCAAACAAGAACTGCTTTCTGCAAACAAGAAGATGTACAGAAGATGAGGGAATCAGCAGAGAAGGCATTTGTAAGTGTATGATTTGTCCATTTCACTGGTCCCGGTAAAACTAAGCTATTTTTGAAGATGTATATACTTGTACACATCCAACCACCCTTTTAAGTACGGCAGGCCATCATGCCATCAGGTAGGATGCTATGCTGAATGCTAGCCTTCAGCATTGCAGATCTAAGCATCCCATGACAACTAAGTTGACTCCTGGATCTGCCACAACCTTCCTGTAGCATCATTAGAGATGCACTTCCCTTTATTACTGCATCTACAAATGTGCAAAATTTCAGGGCTTCACAGGGGTTAGGGTTTAGCCCCTCCTGACATCGGGTATCACTTCCTGGCACCCGGCGCGGTGACAACCAGTGTGTGTCTTCAGCTGACTACTGCTCTGCTCACGGCCTTCTGAAATGGTGTTTTTCAACACCACCTCCAATGGAACAGTTCTGGTTACCATGTCATGCCTGCAAATTGTGGTGCCCAAATTGTGTCGCCCGGAATTCTGTTGCCCACCTGTCCAATTAGACCAGGACCAGAAATGCATAACATGATAAGCTTTGCTAAGCTCAGTCTAAACAAAATCACTTACTGCACATGTATCAGGCAGCCAATGTCCAGGCTGGCTATTATAGGCTGCCTGCAAAATTGTGGCGCCCGAAAATGGATGCCTGCAAATTGTGGCGCCCAAAAATGTGTCGCCCGGAATTAGGTCGCCCACCCCTCAGATTACACCTGGACCCCAAATTTTGATGCCTGCAAATTTTTGCTGCTGATGGCATTAAGTGCATCTGTCACACTTAGCATTGCTCATGGATTTCTCTTTTCGATTTGTTACCTTTTACATTTGATTTTTGTTTTTCGGGACAAGCAAAGGCCAGAAATGCATAACATGATAAGCTTTGCTAAGCTCAGTCTAAACAAAATCACTTACTGCACATGTATCAGGCAGCCAATGTCCAGGCTGGCTATTATAGGCTGCCTGCAAAATTGTGGCGCCCGAAAATGGATGCCTGCAAATTGTGGCGCCCATTAAACCGAGAATTTCAGTTAGCAAGATGTCAAGATAATGGAGACTGTGCGGATTGCCCAATGATACGTACGATACCTGAGCAAACCCAAAAATGCCGTAAAAACCTCTCACACATACAGCCCGCCACTGGGGCCAAACCATACCAACATAGGAACTGTCTGATGTCATCTTTGATACAATCGGATAGATGACACTTTCAAGTTGTTTGCCAGCTATCGATGGATCCCAAGCAATATAGAGACTACGGGATCATTCGACCTCCCACAGGATGTCTGCAAATCTGGACAGTGCCAAGCCTGCCTAACGAACTTGAATCAGGCAACAGAAGATGTAGCACAACTGCCAAATTTCCAGACACAGGCAACCCACAAATACTGGCGGGGCAGCTGCATTGGGTTTTTTTTGTTGGTATGACGCAGCACAAACAACACTCCCTGCACTGAATTATAATGCCAGTTATGAGCTCTAGTATTACCTCACATCCGTGCCGAACTGCTAAGAGTTTTGCAATAAAATTCACTCATCCATGAAAGTTCCAATCAATAAAAAAACAGATGCTCCAGCCGAGGCAGTGCTACAAGCTCAACCACGCTCCTAAAGCAGTAACATGGCCTCTGGCATGGTACCAGAATTTGTGCATAGACTGGTCTAAGTGTGCCAGAGACCTTGCAAACATGCAGAAATTGTGCCATTAGCCATTGTGGCCACTGCAACCCAACACAGCATGCCAGCAGACCAGAGGGGACGTACTCAGGTTGTGAGCTGGTGCATAAAAAACAATCGACACCTTGGGAGCTATCCTTGAGCTCTTAGCACCCCTTCCGTACTACCTTCCATGCTAAAAGGACATCTGAGCTAGAAGACAAAAGCATTGTGATCTCTACCACTTTATCAGAATGGTGTCAGGGAGCAGCCCCAGACACATTCTTTACAAAAAGATTGCTAATGGCCCAGTGGCAGCCAGTTATAGCTTTCCTTGGAACACGAGATACAGAATGCACCAAAATCAATTCGCATGCAGACAGATGGTAAATTGACTTGAGCATCATAATACATCAACTACAAGTGCATGGAAACAAGGAGCTGTTGCCATCAAACATCGCATACAGCACAACCCAAAAACAGTGGATTCCGCACACAGGAAGCACAATACATCATCTACAAGTGCATGGAAACAAGGAGCTGTTGCCATCAAACATCGCATACAGCACAACCCATAAACAGTGGATTCCACACACAGGAAGCATAACACATCATCTACAAGTGCATGGAAACAAGGAGCTGTTGCCATCAAACCTCGCATACAACACAATCCATAAACAGTGGATTTCACACACAGGAAGCATATGCATTCTAGCTATCCACTGCAAGTACAGTACTGGCATGCCTGGAATACCCGCAGCCTCACAGCAAACCTCATGCCCTAGCACACAGCATCCTAGATACTGTGACTGCACAGGTGACAGCTGCTTTGAAGACCACATGATATGAACATAACATACTTGACCTATGGCCAATCATTCATCATGAGGACCCTTCTTCACTGGTAGAGGGCCACCGTGCCCTCTATTTGTTGGAATGGCCTGCTCAAGCCCATCCATCAAGCCCATCCATCTTCTAGCTGTAGGCACAGAGCACCCCAATGGGTATGCACGCCAGGAATCCCAACCATATTTACATGAGTACCTTTAGCTAGGACTCCCAATCATACCCACACGAGTACCCTAACAAGTGCTTTCATTGGACACTGTCAGTTGTCCCACCCATTGCCCTGCTTCCCCTCCCAGTCCTAAAACCACTTGAATCTCCCATGTTTAGCAGTACCTTGCCAACACATCTGCCTACAACCCAAAACCTGCCCGAGCCAATATTCCAGGCTTGTGAAACAACACCTCGCCGGCCTGAACAATCACCTCACACCGATTTTACTGCTATACACATGCTTTAGCAATCCTTCGAACCATCCCCTGACACATCCTCGCCAGGCGATGCCAGAGAGGACGGGATGCCCAAAGCTCAGATGTAGTCCAGGAGCTCATCCTCAGCAAAATAAGGGCCCATGCGCCAGTCCAGCCCAGCCAAGCACCGCTCCTCCACATCCATTGCCTGAGTCAGGGTAACCTTGAACTTGCCTCCAGCAAGGCTGCTGAGCATGTAGCATAGGAGACCCATTGCATGGACCTGATCTGCCACCTTGGCAGCTAGGAAAATGCAGGTGAACTGGATGCTGTGGAGGGTGCTCTCAGCCACTGCTGTTGGCATCTCCTCAGGCAGCATCACCTGCCAAGCAGCAAAAGGAACGTCCACATGTTTTCACTAGGCAATCGCAGATGCATCGTGGTACATGTTCTGTAGCATTCATCAAGGTGCAGCAGAGGGAGACCAGCACAAAAAAGCACGCACTATAGTATTCATCCAGGCACGGCAGGGGGAAACCGGCATAAAGAAGTGACTTACTGAGAGCACAAGGGAACAAGTAGAGAGAGAGCTATGCAGAGAAGGGGGGAAACCCTTCTTGCATAGGTAAAGGAAGTAGGCCCTGTTCAGGGAATTAACACGATATGCATGCACGCAGCACCATGATGCAGCTTGCAGGGACCCTCTAGGGATACTGGCACTACACCTTCAGGCTTGCCACATCCACTAGGAGCCTGCATCCAGTGCTACCATCAGTACAGCTAGGGCACAAAGAGACATGTACCTTGCCAAAGACCCCATGCCCACTGAACCCGGTAGGCCATTGCAAGCCCCTACTAAGCTAATCCTGCCCGAAGTTGCTGCTGCCAAGCGTGTTACAAACATTATGCTTGCAGAAATTTCACAGAGTTTCCAATGCCCACCTGCTCTGCTGCGGGTAGGTAAGGGCAGTATGCTCCAAAGCTGGGGACCTTCCGCACGGCTGCTGCCAAGTGAGGCAAAGCTGCCAAGAGGCGCTGGAAGTAGCTGCTGCCTAGAGTGATGGTGAAGGCTGGGAACATCCAGCGTGCTCCAACCTGGTTCAGGAAGGACCCGTTCTCCACAGGCATGTACTGGACACCACCTGCATGTGCGCGGAGTAATAAACCAAGGTTAGCGCTTAACCTGTGAAATATGGAAGGCAGAGCAGACTCCTACCTTTGGCCTGCTTGCGCGAGCAGGACCTGGTGGTGTTTCACCCTTTCTAAAGGCACAACTTCTCCCATATACTCAACATAGATGGAAACAGAAAAGGCGCACAGAATGAAGTGCTTCCCACAAGCATGCAGAAGTACTCCAAGAAGCATGCGGACACACCTTCTGGGCAAGCAGATCTGTTAACTATCTGGGCATGCAGAAGCCCATGCATGCAGGAGGACCTGGACAAGCATGCATAATCAACCTAGAAACCATGCAGAAGTAACTTGCAGGCATGCTGAACCACCTCCACAGGCATGCAACCTAACTTGCTTGGTCTGCGACAGAACCGTTGGCTTGAACGCATGCAGAATTTCTGCATTGCAGGCAGAAGGTGGTGCCATGGAGTACAGGCAAAGGAGTACAACATCGAACACCCTTCACGAGCATGCTCACCTGGAAGCCTCAGGCTGCTCATGATAGCGTTGGCATGGGCGAGGGCCTTGGGGGAGTTCTGTTCAGTGTAGATAGATACAACAGCCATGTACAAGCGTGCCTTGCCAGAGGTAGGTTCTTGGGGACCGCAGGTCTTGTCACCATGTGCTCCTGCATCTGCCTGCTCAGGCTCCTCCATGTGATGGTCCTGGGCCAAGCATGCTGAAGAATACTCCAGGTCCTCCTCACACTCCAGGGCACTGTAGCACACCCACCTAGAGGAGTCACTCCCTTGGCTGCTGCAGGAGGATTCCCCAAAGTTGCCTGCAACAGCTGCAGCAGCATGCAACGGGCCCTGCACCTGGTTGCCTGGCTGGTAGACGGCTGCAGTGTTGTAGTTGCTCTGCCGCTGCATGGTTACCAACTGCTGTTGATCCTGGCTGTCTTGGATGGTCTTGTACTGGGAGGCCTTGTACCTTGTCGCCAAACCTGAAGCTTGGGCTGTGGTGGAGCCCACCTTGAAGGAGGGCTGGTTGGTGTGGTTACCTCCAGAAGCTCCTGCAAAGGGTCTGTGAGCATGGCCAGGGTGGCGAGGGGGGTGGGGTGGGGTGGGGTGGGGCTGCTGCACCTTGAAGTTGCCATACAGGGTCCCAGAACGCGTGCGGCATTGAGCAGCATCTGCAGGTGCAAAGGCCTGGTTCTGGATGCTGCTGCTGCTGCTGTTGACATGCTTCTCTTGACGTTGCATGGAATCCTTTGAGACCAGCTGCTGCTGCTGCCACTCATTGTTGCTGCACTGAAGACTTGCGGTCTGAGAAGGGCGAGTCACATGCTGATCATTCTTCAGATCATTGCTACTGGTACTGCTGCGCTTGTTGCTGCTGCCATCGAAGGTGTCGTCACAAATGGTGCCAACGGAACTTGCAAGAGTGGCATCAAGGTAATCTGCAATAGCCACAAAAACACATTCTTTTAGCTCTCCTATGTACTCCTGCTAAGCTCAAACTGCTGACAGGCATGGTGCACCAAATCAATCTGGCCCCTGCCTGCAGCCACCCGAGAGAGGACCTCTCAAGCTGCCACAACGGCCCCGGCGTAGCCAGTAGCAGCTGCTGCATGGGACTGTCAGAACCTGCAGGTTTTTGCCAAGCATTTGCACGTCGTGGCATGCAGGTCAGCCCTTGATCCAGCTGCCAAGCGGCTCTTGGTTGCTATTCGACACGGTGCAGGGAGCTGCGTAAGACGGGACGTTAGGAGGCGCCATGGCCTTACCTGAGGCGGGAGCGGTGCGCATGCCATCGACGCCAGCCCTGTTGAAGCGCTCTTGATAGCTAGCATATGATATCGCGTTATGAGTTGCCATCTTGTGGGGCGAGGTGAACTGCTCGTATGAACTGCTCGTTGATCTGTAGAAGGGTAAGGAAAAAATCTGCAGGGAAGAAAGGCAACGTTTAGGTGCATGGGTGCAGCTCGGTACGCTTCTTGCAAGCACCAGCGATAAGTTGGTGCCGGATGAGTTCGAAAGGTATGAGTTGGTTGGGTTTTGCAAGCGACTGAGTATGGACTGAGCAGCTCAGCCTTGGTGGCTTCGCTCTATGGCCAGTTCTTACACCGGAAGTTCAGTAATCCAACGCACCAGCCTGCTTTAAACAAACTACAGGTGCTGGCAGGAACAAGCGCCTGCTGCTGTGAGGTTTTGAACGAACACTACTACTGCTGGTCCTACCTGCAGAGTCTGTCAATCCAAGAGTTCTACTCACCTCGGGCAATCGCTAATACATTCCTTATTCTATCCTTTAGCTCTGGTCTTGCTACTCTACTCTCCTGATGACCCGAAGGGAAGTTCCGGAAGAAGGCTACCTCTTCTACTCTGTTCAACCTAAGAAGCCAGCTTGTAACTACCTGAATGCTTTCTTCTCTAGCGCCTTGAAAACAAGTTGCCACGTGCTCACGGAATGGGATGGAGCGTTGACGTCCGGAAGTATAGTTTGCCCACCCCAGCGGCCGACATAGAGTTTGCGCGGAGATATTTTGGGGAACTTGTCACCAGCAGTTGAACCGGTGGCGGTAGGGACCACATGCCTCTTAGTCTTAGTCTTGGTCTAATCAAACCTTGGAAACCTAAATCTAATCAAAAAAGTGTCCCCAGAAGGACTCCTGAGATCCTCCACTGGCCCGTGCGCTCCCTGATGAAGGCTTTGAATGGTCTTTGTTAGGTCTTGCAATCATGAGTGCATGGTCACACGCAATGCAGCCGACCCCAGTTGGCCAGGCTGCACCTGCTCATGACTCATGTCACCAACCAAATTTGTCGTGGCCTCAGTAGCACGGGCAGATCTGATGCAAGCTAATCGGTCGGCGTGTCATCCCAGTCGTAAATTGCACCACACACCGGCGCCGAAAAGCGTCGCTCCCAAGTGCACTTCAGTTGCCAGCAGCAGCGCATCCATAGTATGCAATTTGGTTATGCTGCTGTTTCGGAGCTATGAGTGGTTGGAAAGACAGCAAGGATCAGTCTTGGCACTTTGCAGCCTCGAGTCTTCCATTTCTGTAGTCAAAGGTTGCTCGACTACCTAGTCGAGCAATCCCCATGTGTCATAATGCATACTGAGCTCTGTCCAAGGTGCCATGTAATGCCGCTGGTCGTTGCAGATTGCAGGCCGACGCCGCCGAGCATATATAGGGTTGCTTTGCCTCGGTCTAGTGGCGCTGATCCGGGGCCAGGACAGAGCATGCAAGTGCAGGGGCAAACTAGCTGCATTGGATTGGCTGATCCCAGTGATTACCATGTTGCCAGGCCTTATGATACTACAATATTTCGTCGCCATTTACTCTAGCATTATTGTGTAAGTTGTGTATATGTATGCATGGAGCAGTGTGGGGCTCAGCAGAGTTGCAGTTGTCACACGCATGCTTCCAGTAGTCGTGGCAGCGTATGCATAGCTGATTTCTCGGTTACCTGGCGGGAGCTAGAAAGGCCAATAGCGGAAGTGGCCTTCACATACGGCCTCATTCATGCAACCCCACCTTCATGTACTAGGTATGCTGGAGTTAATTTTGCAGGCGTTCTGCCGACCTCCATATAGCACAGCCAAATGTGCCAGCGAATAAACATTTGCGCTCAGAGTTAGAGCTTGCTAGAAAAGTCCAGTTGGAACTGGGATGTGGTGACAATGTCAGTTTAATCTTTCTTGCAAGTGGATAAAGCCACAATACAGAGTTTGCTTGAGGCTTTGCACAGAGAGATGTCGTTGAGGAGCCTTCACTAGAAGCATGCCCCACATAGCCAATGTTTGCACCTAAGTTTGTCTGTTTAAGGTGCTAAACACTACAGCTACTACGTATCTCCATTCCAGAGCCCCCCACATGGCTTTATAGCTCCTTGTAGCAACACTTGACCCAGATAGGTCACTCGGGCTTTGTCAACTCTTGACAGTACCTTTTGCTACACTTACTACTAACTACAGCGCAGCCGCCCATTCCATGGGGCACATCTACTACATGCTATGGCCCAAGGAGCTCATTCTGTAGTAACTGTATCAACATTGTAGCAGAACTGGGTCCTGCCTTGCTCGGGACAGTAAGAGTGGGAACATCATGAGAAGCTCAGCAAGACATTAACCAGCAGGAAGTTCAAGCAGCAGCAGTAACCAGCAGTAACAAGAACACTCAGGGGTAGAGCAGGGAAACCTGAGCAGTTGCAAGAGTTTTGGAGCAATGTGCAAGAGTTCCACCAGCAGCAGGAGGTTAATCAGCCGCAGCAGGCAGCAGCAGCAGCAGAGAGGGTAAGCACGGATAACATGAGCGGGGGACATCATCCAGAGAACACCGTTTAACGAGATGAGACATGGCCTCAACGACATGCGCCAACACCACCACACTCCACCTTTGCTTATTTTCCAATTCCATCTACTTTCATCCGCCATTCATGTTAGATAAATCAAGCATGGGCAGCAGGAGAAGTCCTTGGATTGCTGCAACTAGCCGTAGTAATGGCAGCAACAGATGTAAAGCAGTGACTCATGAGCAGCAGTAAAAGTATGAAAGCTATGAATTTGGACCAGCAGCGGGAGATATATCAGCAACAAGGGTGATTGCAGCAGCCGACAGGAACAGCAGGAGAAGCCGAAACCAAAGCAGAAGCGAAAGCGGCTACACGAGGTGGAGCAGAATTGATCAGAAATGGTATGTCAACAGATCAGCAGGGCCCTCCCTTGTTTGCTTGTCCACTCACTGATGGCCCTTTTTGGCTAAGGCATACCATCAAAGGGCTCTTTACCGGGCTTTTTGCAGGGCTCTGTACAGCTGCTGCATGCGCTCGCTGCCACTCCTCCACCCCTGAGTGCGCACTGCTGCTCATTCTGTGTCCACACATACATTTCTGCTGATCTGCTGATCTGCTTTCGTTCTACTACTGGCACTGCTGCTGCCTTTTGTTTTCGATCCTATCGTGTTGGCCTGCTGGCGAGTGCCGGGAGGGGTTTAAGTCCCCAACTTGTATTGTATTGTATTGTATTGTATTGTATTGTGTTGACGGCGCTCCTTTTATCGTTGGTCTGCCAGTCACCACTTGTGGAATTCCTGCTTCACCTCAAGTAGCTGCACCCTCCGCCCTTAAATCATTTAAGACACTGAACCGCCACTCCTGCCTGCTTCTGCGGCGGCCCTTTTGACTCTATGCTGCGCTCCTTCTCCTGCCGGTCTAGTGCACTTGCCACTTTTGAATGTTTCACCTCATGGAGCTGCTTCTTCTACATAACTCTTGACGGCATCAGACACAATTGGTGAATGGATGACTAAGACTATGAAGTAAGCTAAGGGCTGCTGATGCATGCTTTCTGAGGTCACACCCCACATTGAGATCACCTGAATGGCCTGAACCCACCCTCCCACCACGAAACAAACCACGGTGCACAGAACCTTATGCACATGAAGACAGCCACGTTGGCTTCAGGTGGGTACATCGCCATCCTGTCACAGCTCCCAAGGCAACTCTGCAAGCATTGTTGCCGTGGCGGCTGCTGTTTTAAAGCTATGCCAGAGCAGCTCCCCGCTCTGCTGCTGCCACCATCACTGCTGCTGTTGCTGCTGCCACTGCCCGCTGCTGCTGCTGCTACAGTAGTAGATCTTATTTCCCACCTTCCTGCCACTATTGCCTGGGTCCTCTTCCTCCCCATCATAATCGTCCCTCTGCTGCTGCTCCTGCTGTTGATGCTGTTGCTGCTCCATCTCTTTTGCAGCTGCTGCTGTCTGTGCTGGCTCGTGAGATAGACTGCAAAATATGTGGAGTGATGCTGGCAGTTGCACTTGCAGCAGCAGCAGCAGCAGGGAAGGTGAGGCTGGCAGTTGCAGCAGCAGGGAAGGTGAGGCTGGCAGTTGCAGCAGCAGGGAAGGTGAGGCTGGCAGTTGCAGCAGCAGAGAAGGTGAGGCTGGCAGTTGCAGCAGCAGGGAAGGTGAGGCTGGCAGTTGCAGCAGCAGCGGCGGCAGGGGCGGTGGCGCTGGCACTTGCAGCAAGGGAGTGTGCGGCCGCTCCAGCCTACACCAATGCCTAGTGACGGACAAGAGTGCCAGAAAGCATCAGAATACGCACGATGAGCATCAAGCCAACACATGTGGGTGGGCAGAACGGAAGCCCATCCACCATAAGTTCACATCCCGCTATACAAAGATGAGAGCTCCGCGTAGTCCTTACATCAAGGAACCCTTCCCACATACAATCCCACGCTGGAGAACAATACACGGTCTCCTCTCGTATCTCCCCCTCTCATCAGACCTGCCAGCCATTTCAGCGGCACAGATTGAGCGGATCAGCTCACAGGACAGAATATATTTCATCCAGTCGCATACGGCATCTATCCACACACTTTCCAGACTGAATAATGCAAGCGTCCATAATTCTGCAACGCCGAACTGCCGGCTGCTGGTGCCGCCACCAGAGCTTGGTACAGCTGCTCTACTTATGCAGGTGGGCTTTGGCTGATGCCCAACGGATAAAACTTGGTGTGGACTGCAGGATGCTCTGTGGGAGCTTCATACAGATAAACACCTCGTTCGCCGCATTGCATTTGCAGTTGCGTCCTTTGCTTTTCATTCGCAGCAATTCAGCTCGTAATGAGTGGCCCTGGCTAGAATGCTTATGCATGCATCTATGAGATAGATCACTGCACAGCTTTCGGGCCGCGTGCAGCACCCGCCACATGAATCCAACCCGTTTGTTAGTGTGTGTTGAGAGAAACCGATACTGAGAGCTAAGAAGACGAGAGCGGAGACAATCGGTATGCATCTGTATGCACTCTGTATTGTTCGCATTGGTACTGATTCTGTATGTAGCTTCATGCTAAAATGTAGAGAAGCGGCTGAGTCCTGGCAGCACCCTGCATAAAGCATTGGCACGTCTATTTCGCTAGCATGCTCCTTCACCACACTCTGCATGCAGGCAGATGCTGGTCACTCCTAGCAGCCCGGCGCGCAACCATAGCATGCAGGAATTGGGGCTGTCTACTTGCTGGCACATCTAACTGTACCATACGGGGGTCGCCATAATTAGCCTGCATAATTAGCTCCAACCTACTTTCAAGGGTAGTACATGGTGGCAGACTGTCTTCACCGAACAGGTGGCCACCATGGTACCGCCTTACACCCCTTCTGCCAGTACTTTATTGGCAGGAACGCAATAACAAAAACATAACATAACAAGCAGTCAAGGTGCGGCAACCGCAACGGGCTGGCTATTCTGGGATCGCATCTTCTTCGCGGAGCTAGGTCGCGGAAACGACCAAACACACCATCGGATGGACCCAAACACAATGGCTTCCAGACCACCAACCACGCAGAACTGATACCGAAACATGCATCCAGCCAAGACAGAGCCCATGATCAAGAACACCACCTGACTCATCCACCGGTTGCAATGGCATGGCAAACAATGACAATATAACCATTGCAACCAAAACTCCCCTCTTATCCACCGAAATGCAACCACAGTCACTTATCAACTACTCAGCGCAAGAGTCCGCAACCCTGCTTCTGCCAAACTGCTACCTGATGGTGCCGCCAACACAGCATTGAAGCTGCTCGCTAGCTCCTCATTCCCCACACTCTGCTCCTCACTAGCAATCACTGTACTGCCCTCAGGCTTCTGCCCCAATGGTAGCAACACCACCCCCAGGGCCTCCTTGAGGTAATCTGTATGACTGGCTGCGATGCGACCCACAAGGCTGCCATCTGCTGCTGCTGCTGCTGCTGCTGGGAGGGGCTCGTAATAGAGCTCCACAGTATCTGTCACCGTAAGCCCAATCTTCTTCCGAAGCTTTTGGAACCTGCAAAGGAAGCCGTGCGAGAGACAAGCAAGTGCCTTGCAGTCGGGATTTGCAGGGTAGCAGAAAACTGTTTGAAATTGGAAACATATTCAAGGTGTGGCAACTGCAAGATACAGTTTGTCTGTTGAGCAAAACGTACTCCCAGGATGGAGACTAAATTGCTTCTTACCCCTTCGGATTAATGTGTAAACATACATTTGCGGAGTTGGAGCAGCAGCAACAACCATGGGTACCAGCTGTGCCATAGCAACAGCAGAGAGTATGCTTGCAGCCCTAAACAAATCTCCAATCAACACTCCTGCTACTGTCAGTAAACCCCTCCACAATGGCCCTTCTTCCCCAATTTGCTTCCCTCTGGCTTCCCTGTGGATGCCATTACTGTTCACAAGAAAACCACCAGAACAAGAATGCCCACAAATGCACCTCAGTACTGAGCTTCTCCGTTAAAACCAAACTGAGGCTACTCCATCCATTCGCTAGTGCCCTCAGCTCTCATAACACATAGGTCACCGGGCCGCACCTAAACCCCAGCAATCCCCCCGGCCTGGTAGAGACAATGAGGGAATGGTGGATGGCAGGGGAGGGGAGGAGGAGGAACAGAGGGAGGCGATCCAGGCCGAAGATCATAACCAGGGGGTGCATAACAAGTGGCCCTACCAGATAAAGTTTGCATCATTAGGCAGCCATTCTCCCAGATTTCCACCAGCCATTCTTGAACCGTAGACCACCCTGCTAGTCTGAACATTCCCGTGTGCCTGTACAATAAGCCTGTGCGATACCACCTGGCTCGCCATATCCTGATTTATCCACAGGTCCCCCAAGACCAGCACGTCACCATCACCATCACCACCATAGTTCTGGATATGTCACCCTGCATCACCACTATCTCCCTCACTCCGCCCCAACACAGATCCTCATCGCCATTCCTAACACGGACCAGCATTCCCACGCTTACATCGTTAGCCCCAACTCCAAACAATCCCATGAAGTGTACCTATTAACACTACCTTGTCTTACCAGCCTCCACCATCCCCCCACCCACCCGGCAGTCCACAACCACCTACAGCAGCACCCTGCTCCACACCTTACCTCTCTTTTGTGAACCCTTATGTTACCCTAGTCCTCACTCCCCCCACCCACAGTGGAATTGCATGACAAGCTCCTCGATCCTCTACCACTATCTATATCTTGATAACATCAGCATTGAGTAAATCCTCAACCCAAACCCCATTTCCCCCACCAACACGTACCTGTTCACAATCTCTCTTGCAATGCCTGCCTCCACCATCCCTTCATCCACCCGCAGGTCCACCACCACCAGCACCTCGCCATCACCAGCAGCATCCAACTGACCTTCAGGAACACCCTCAGGCGTCTTGAAGTCCCGTAACACCTATGGCCAGCAGGAAACAGACACATGCCTCCATTAGCCTGTGTGCAGTTTGCTCATGCAGGCAACATCCTAACTTGTGTTTGGAGTTTCTCCCTTCAGAAGCAGCACAGCCCATTCGGTTTCAGCCAAGCCTTTACCAATGCCAGTAGAGCTGACAGCCTGGGCATGCCCCCTGCCAGTGTGCAGCCTTTGCACACCCAACATTGGTTGATATTAAAAAAGGTAAACAGTAAGAGAGCCATAGCCCTCTCAAGAAAAGCCAACTGATGCATAAAACTGAAAGGCTTCCTGTGTCCAGTCAAAGCCGAGAATACGGTCAGCATCCTGTCTGCGGATAGAGGCAGTTAAAAGCCCTCAATGGTCCTGGCCATCTTAACTTCACCCTTTGACCCTTAAAGCCCTTTCCTCCCCCACCCATATGCTGCCCTTTCCCCCTGCATGGACATGCCCACGCCTTCCCCACTGCACTTGGTTCGCTTTACAAATGAATTATTCCTTTCGTAAGCTCGACCCCACCATCCTTGGTATGGCCTGCCATGCTCTCCATAATGTACCAGCTGCTGCACCAGCCCCAAACCATCCAAGCACAACCCTTCCCAACTCCAATACCCGAACAGCCTCCATAGCACAACCAAATCCATTATCCCCGCCCTTGCCAGCAAGCAGTTCCAAACCCTTCCTCATCCACCTTAACATCGCCTGCTGCCAGCTCATGCCTAGCCACCAGCCCGCCCTCGCAGCTCCCAAACCTTCAGCCTCGTTCTGACACCCCCAATGCCAACCTAGTCCTTCCCTTGTGTTGCTCCCTTTGACACCAAGCCCTTCTCCCCTTCACCCTTCCCCACCCACCTTGATATCCCCTGCTGCCAGCTCACGTCCTGCCACCCAATGCTGCCATGCTTCTCATAATCCATAAGCTGCTGTCCTGCCAGCCCCAACTAGCACTAACATGAGCCACAAATACGGCCCAAAGCAGCTTCGTCCCAGCCCTCCCAGCTTCCCAACCTTTTCTATTGTTAAACCTCCTACGCAAGCTACGATTTGTGCTCATTTCTACCCTTGCCACAGAGCCGCTCCCTCTTAAAACCCTTTACTACCCACCTTGATATCCCCTGCTGCCAGCTCATGCCCAGCCACCACAATGCTGCCATGCTTCTCATAATCCATGAGCTGCTGCGCTGTGAGCCCCTTGATGGCCCCCGCCACCTTCCCCATGTCCTTGCCCAGCCTCTTGCCCAGCACCTGCCACTCAGGCTCCCCTCTCAAGGCAGCATAGTGCAGAGGGTCTGAGCAGGTTTCAAGGCTGTACACGTTGAGCTCTGCCTGAACATACTCCCTGAGCTCCCCTGCAAACCACAAGCAGCACACGTTAGCACATCGATCTATAGCCACCTCCAACACATTGTCAGAAGAATAACTATTGCCGTTGGACACTCTTTACGCACAGGTGTGCTGCTGTAAAGCAAGCACCAGCACGCGCATTACATGAATCCAGAAAGTGTTGAAAACATTGAATAGCAGGTACATTTTGCATTTTCCTATTTGGCAGAGAAATGGCCTGCAGACAGGGTACGGCTGACATATCGCCATATTTGGTGACAGAAACCACCTCAAATACCCTAACTTTCGACACCATTTGAAATGGAGTCAAACAGCTATTGCACAGTGCACTACCCAGAGCACAACCCACTGATACCAGCTAAACCTCTCAATCATACACCCCACAGGGAGATGAACACAAAAGCACAGACAAGACCAGGTTGAAGAAGAAAGCATCATAACGATTTTGTCCAACAAGCAATGGGAGTGGCCCATGGGGCTGTAAGTTGCCAGTGTGACAGAAAGGCAAATGTACTGCGGGTCATTTGGCACAAAGTCATGGCAGATAAGCATGCTGCAGCTTGTCAAGCAATGGCACCATGTCCAGCTTGCGTTGAAGATGCGATAACCCTGGGTATATAGTACTGCCGTATCACCGACGGTAGTGCCCATAGCTGATGCTCCTCCCAGAGCCTTACTCAGGGTGTGGGGACTTCCTGGATCAATGTAGATACATACGACAACAACATATGCCCAAAACCGCTACGGCTGTCTCACAGCTAGGAGTGCGCTCTGCTTAATAAAATCCCCTCCTCCACCGACTGTAATGGATAAACAATATTCCTGGGTACTTATTACGGCACATGCTCCGTAGCTTTTGTCATCTTCACTGCTTACCTTCAATGTCTGCCAAGAAGTTCTTGTCGGTATGCACCACCACCACACTGGCTAGCGGCGTTTTGAGCGGCCGCGCCTGCCTGTCACGGATGACACGTCCCAGCTCAATCACACGCTGCATACGGTCCACACTTGTCTGGATGCGCTCATCACCCTCTTGAGCCTGCAGAAAGCAACAGAGACTGCTTGGTCAGCACAAACCTGATTGTCGCCAAAACGGGTCTGTAGCTCCTTCATTGCTTCTTACTCACTGGCATGAGCAGCTGCATCATCACTTTCTACATGGCGGCTAGCAGGGGCCCTGTCTTATAGATTAATCCCTAAAAGGCACAGTCAGGAGAAGTGCTGGTTATTACCGTAGAAACGACACGAGCACATCCGCCACAAAACCACTCTAAGGGTGCAAGTCCATAAAGCAATTGACATTTGCTAATCACCACACCACCATTGGGGATGGTGCAAGCCTCCTACACGGCAATCCATTGAGCAGGGTACATGCTACAACTCCTTTGCGCCTGCTAAACCTATCAAACCTATTAGTACACTTATTCAGGGTAAAGCACGAGCGTAATCACGCCTGCGCCAGTACAAGCCATTCTGGGGGAAACATCAAAACCCAGAGCCCCTCTTGTGTGCAGAGTGATCTGGAAAGTGACTCTCCAATTCCATGCATACACGCTGCATAGACCCCCAAGCTGCTATCTCCCCAAATGCCTAACGCTGGGTGGACTCAGTCAAGAGCTCTACCCCGTCTTCAATAACAAAGGCCACTTTCCTACTGCACGAACAAGCAGCAACTGCTGATAGGACTTAGGCGCTCACCTCAACTGAAGGCGGCAGCTCACAGAAGTGCACGCTCTCAGGCGCTCCCTCAGGCAGACAGCGGCGCAGGTTTTGGTACATCTCCTCAGTGAGGAAGGGTGTGAAGGGGGACATGACCTTGGACACCGTCAACAGCACGTCAAACAAGGTTGCCAAAGCCAGCTTGCAGTCTGTGTCACCCTTACCACCCTGTGCAGCAACAGCAGCAAAATGGCAAACACTTCTTAACACCTAAAGGGGAAGCCTAACAGTCTGCATCAGTCTTGTCACCCTGAGCAAAAGCAGCAACAGTTGAATGGTATTCACATTCTGAGACCTACAGGGGAGGCCTACAGTCTTTGTCATCATTAGACTGTGAGGAGCACCACCGGCAAATTGACACAGTTTTCAAATCGATGGGGGAAGCTTGCAGTCTGTGTCACCCTTACCACCCTGCACAGCAACAGCAGCAGCCAATTGGCAAAAATAGTTCAAGATTGACAGGGGAAGCCTACAATCCATGTCACCCTTACCAGCCTCCAAGCAGCAGCAATCGCAACTCATGGCAGACAGAAATCTGATCAGCAGGGGACACATAATCAACATCAGTAGGGCAAGGAGGGAGGGAAAAAACACCCCTTACCGTGGTGCTCAGTCAATTTGCTTCAAAACAGAAATGCACGGTCAGCGGTACATCTTTCTGAGTGCATAGGCAGAAAGACAGACTGAGGGCCTTGACGGGTAACACTGCGCCAAGATCCTGCAAGCGTTGTCCACCTCATAACGAGCTGTCTGCAGAATACTACCCCAACAATGCTTGCATCATAAGAACCCGCCTTCACCCACTGCACCATTGCCATGATCCAGGCACAGCACAGCAAACCCTGCTTTGCTCCTCTCCCTTGCAACTTGACCGTCCTTCTGACCCATAACCAACATCCCAGCCAAGCATAACACAGTGATGACATACCTTGAGCCGCTTGCGGTTGTAGCGCACGTAGATGTTGGTGAGGTTGTCAATGAACTGCACCAGGAAGGGCACCACTGTATAGAGGCGGTACGCCTCCATCTCCTGCCGCACAAAGCGCGTCAGGCTGCGAGCTGCTGCAGCAATCCAGCGGTCCAGCACGTTCTCGGCCTTGCTCAGGTCAATCTGCAGAAGGGCAAAACAGCAAAACATTGTTAAAAGGCTTCAGGCCGCAGAAATTTCTTTTGGTCAAACTCTTTGGTGCATGACACTGCTCACACTACTGCTCCTTGGCTTCCAACTGTAGCATCCCTTGAGGTCTCTACGAGTCCCAAACCAGGAGAAATGCTGACTGTTAAAAGACATTCCAGCGCCATCTTTCTCTTTAGAAACCCCATCTGCTGCACATCTTCCATTAGTCTGACCGGACTGTTGATATGCAATGCTTGCCTGTGGGCTGGTGCACCATAGGCCCCAGCAGGGCTTTGCACGCGCATGTCGACGCCATCTGAGCCACCTATCATCTGCTCATGCGCATGGCACAAGTTGTGGTTGCATCTTTGTCGGATAACATCACAACTGAGAACATGATAACTGCTGGGCAGAGCTGCTGAGTCAATCCAAACTTTGGCAAGATTTAACAACCTCTTCACATAAGCTGTTTTCCTGTGTTTGAAAAGAATCCCAAGCATTCTCCTCAAAAGCTAGACCTCACGATGTAGGCCAACAAGGTGCTATTCCACTGCTCATGCTTCGCTCCACAACACCAAGCAGACATCACAGTGTAACAGCGGATCTGGGCATAGACTAATCTGGGCATAGACTAATCTGGGCATATACTACTCTGGGCATAGACTAATCTGGGCATAGACATGGGTGCGCGAGGCAACCGTGACCACTTTTAAGGCAGCCCGGTAACCACATCCGCAAAAGCTTTTGCTCACCTCTGCTGGGCTGAACTTGGTCCCACTCTCTACCTCCAACCGCTTCACATTCTGCACCAGGAACCTGTAAGCGTTATACCAGGGCATGAACACGTCCTTCACCACACCAAACACCCCTTCCTCCTTGAACCTCAGAGTCTCAGCACGCACCACAGGCGAGTTGATAAGGTACAGACGAAGGGCGTCCGCACCATACTTGTTAATCACCTCCTTGGGATCCTGTGAACAGGCAACATATTTTCTGTTCAGCAGGTGTTCAGCAAGTCACATGCAAACCTACATAACATCACATGCTAGGCCCCTTCTGTCAAAAAGGGTCCCACAACAGTGAAGAGGATCTTGTTCTGCGAGTAACCCAGCCTGTGACTAAACCCATTTACGGAGCAGAATGCCAAAGTATGCATATGCTGCCTATCAAGCTTTTGATGATTGCGCACAGCTCCGCTCTGTCGCAGGTTATTGCACCTTACTAGTGACTACATTGTACCCTCTTACAGGGGAGTCCTTACTGATAGAGAATTGCACCACATCACAAAGGTGCACTCCCTGGCTAAGCTGACAGGGTGTTGGAATCTGAAGCTAGAACCATGGACAGGTGGGACAAGAGCGAAGCAACTAAAACCAGGCAGTAAGCGAAGTAACAAGCTGGGTCGTATCGCCTCATGAAGCAAAATGAGGCAATCCATCTTTCTGTTATAAAAGAGGTCCTTACAAACAAATTTGAGTACAAACCCAGAGGGTAGGGGCCGGGATCAGGGCATCTCTATATCAAAATGGTTTTAACCACATAGGATGAGGAGGGTATTGGAGACACCAGTGGGTTCTACATCCCATCTGGGGTACTATGATCCCACATCAGCTGCTCTCAGGCCATTCCTGGTGGGGGGCCGGGAGAAAACCTCCCAGCCACAACAAAGCCACAACAGCAGCTTCTGTGACAAGTCACACAAGCAGCAGGCTTCACCCGGAAAAAGGAGTGGCCCAGTAATAATGTGCAGGTCCCAATAATACCAGGTGTAGGCAAAGCCCTAAGAAAATGTGGCAGAAGCCTTCATTCCCTGAGCGTCCATGGGATACAAGCTGCTTTCTACAACCATGGGCTAACCACTGAAGGGTCCCTCTTGCCGATTGACCAATTTTTTGGACCTGTCATCTGTTGGACGGTGCAAGATACAGTACTGAAAGATTCTGTTGCAAGGGACTTACAGGATAGTTCTTCAGCCGTTTGCTCATCTTCTTTCCATCCGCTGCCAGCACCAGCCCATTGCACACCAGGTTCTTGAAAGCAGGCTTGTCAAACAATGCTGTGCTCAGCACCATGAGTGTGTAGAACCTGCGTGCAAAGCAGTTACAAAAGGGAGCAAAGCTGTCAGCTGACAATGCCTGGTGCACTTTTATTTGGTCAACTCAAATTCACAAAGACCATCTGCAGAGTTATTAAGAAATTTGGCCACATGTATGCAAAACCAGAGTTGACAAGTAGCCCTCTACAAGACTCCTTTCAACAACTGCCAACAATAGGTCCCACTGAAAATCGGGCAAGTTGTTGCAGAATACCTGCACTTGCTGGATTAGCTACCATCAAAAGAAAGTATTCTTGCTCATTCAGCTTCTCCCCTGTGTTTCAGCCTTCACATGACCTGGGTGCAACAGGGCATGCTCACAATGCCCCCAACCCCCAGGCCCACCCACTCACCATCCTCTCGTCTGATCCAAACCCTCAGCTACAAAGTCAGCAGGGAACCCAGACTCAAACAGCTCCCGGTTCTCAAAGGGATAATGCAGCTGTCCATATGGCATGCTCCCGCTCTCAAACCAGCAGTCAAACACATCGTCAATGCGCCGCAGGGGTGCTCCCCCAGGCCTGCTGCTGGGGATGGTCAGGTCATCAATGAAGTGCCTGTGAAGGTCAGTGACCTGCAGAAATAGCAAACAAAATACATCCGAGAAGTGCTGGGCATGTGGGTGCACCTTGCTTCACAGTAACATAGGATGAGCTGACAAAAGGGCATTACTGGACTACTTCATGAAGTAAATGAGATAGATCACTGCAGAGCTTTCCGGCCGTGCAGCACCCGCCACATGACTCCAACCAGTTTGTTAGTGTGTGTTGAGAACCCGATACTGAGAGTTAAGACGACCAGAGGGGAGACTATCAGACAGCAAGAGAGCTAGTGGAATCACATAGCTCAGAGCAGTACAGACCGCCTGCTTTGTGACTCAAAGAGTATGCATGGAGGTGCATGTTGGAAAGCTTGGAACCTACAGCTCAGGCAGATGAAACCCTGATAAGATACAAGAATAAGCAGATATTCAGGCAGTGCCTAGCTCAACAAACAACAGTTATGCATTCTGCAAGAGTGGCATGCAGTCCATGCTACCAGGCAGTGCTAGAACCAGGCAGGGCTAGAAAACAAAGTGCCAGCGTAGCATTCTAAGCAGATTTGCACACACAAGCAGAAATAGCACTCAATACTCAAGTGTTGCAAACGTGCTTACTACACCCGAACTAGTCAATCTGAGTATTCATTTGAACCAACCAAAGTGCAGAGTACGTCCGGCATAAAACATGTTGGGAGGTCCAAGCTGGTAGGGCTGTGCGAGGAAACTTCCGTCACTGCCCATCAGGACTCCACCTCACCTTTGCCCCAGTTGCTGCCTCCAGCTCCTCAATGGACCCAATGACTTTGATCTCCTGACCATCCTCAGAGATCCAGATAGGGATGGGGGTGCCCCAGAACCTGCAAGCAACAGAAATCATACTTTAGGCAGACACCATCACTGCAAGCAGAAGGCTTACATTTCACGTTGCCACAGCAGAAGTCCCCGCATAGAACCCAGCCCTCAAGCTGCCATAAAGCAGTGGGGTGAAACGTCTTGAGCAAGTAGAGCAAGGTATGGAGGATGCGCTTGACATCAGAGCAGCAGAATGCACGTCAGGCGCCCAGTGACGGTTTGAAAGTCAACCCTGGAGATGCAGGCCCAAGTAATGAAATGACATGCTGCCCCCTTGGTGCAACCCTCATCAAGAAACCTAGCATGGTAGTCCTCCCAAACTAACAGTACTCACACCAGCGTGTCAACAGAACTCCTGCCACTGTGCGTATGTGTCGATAGGGGCAGGACTGCCATTCGTGGGCGATTGCATGTGCCATGGTCTGACCACAAGACGTCTCCAGCAGGATACAAAGCAGCAAGGTTGCTTTCGCTACAACCAGCCATGCCAGTGCCAAAGCGGACGGGATGAAATACAATCACCTGATACCGGCTCCTCCAGATAACCAAGCCTAATGCCTTCCCTCCCACCTGCTCCTGCTGATGGCCCAGTCATGTGCCCCCTCCAGCCAGTTATGGAACCGCTTCTCCTTCACATAAGCTGGCACCCAGTACGTCTGCTCATTGTTTACCAGTAGGCGGTCCTTGAACTCCTCTACCTTCACAAACCAGGATGGCACAGCTCTGTAGATCAAGGGGGTGTCTGAGCGCCAGCAGTAGGGATAGCTATGCACCAACTGGCTGATGTCCACCAGCCGTCCCTTGGCCTTGATGGCAGCCACAATCTCCTTGTCAGCGTCCTTGACATGCCTACGGGAACACCAAACAAGCAGTAGCAAGCACACATTAGACACGTTACCAGCAACAGCAGGTTCAAATTCAAATGCAACAAAAGTCAGTCGCCATGCTTTGTGTCCTCCTCCCACATGTGATGCAGCTTGGGCTGTGAACATGACTGCAAAAGCTGCACAACATCGTCCTCGCAAGCTTAAACAACACATCCGTTCTCCCAAAGGCTGTTGAGAGCTTGGGTGTAAGGTTGGGGAAGCTGGCCTATGTGCCCAGCTCACTACCCGCTAAAGCTAGGGGGGCCAGATTGCGCCTAAGGGACTCACAGACTCACGGGCCTAACCAAGACATAAAGCTTACATCATCAACCAACCACCGACCACTGAGGCAAGGGCGAAGCCAGCCTTTAGATACCTTCAACAAACAACGCCCGTCGACTCATGGACGACGAACCAGTCACTCAGTGTCACTCCAACCAGTCACCCAACCAGAAACCTATCAGTAACCTGCCAATGAGTCACCCTGTGGTCTCTCAGATGTGCACTATCTGGGAAGTACAGGTCTATGAATGCATGCAATACATTCAGGAAGAATGCCTATAGACAGTGTAGGAGCATAATAGCTGTCTCCTTATATTGGGACTGAGGAGCTTCTGGTAGGCCTTCTCGGAGGATAGAACACCATGCATCCCTTGACAGCACCTTCCTTAAACGGGCAACACAATCAGGGTGACAAGCAAAATATCAGCAGCAGGTAACAAGCTGCCACATTGGTCGATTGCCAACAGCCTGTAACGAGTCACAGGCCAAGGGCGCCGTAGCTGTTTTCTCACTTTAACCTGCCACAGGTCACGGGGCCCAAACAACAACTGCGGGCATGCATCCCTACACCCCCCTTGATGACCTGCTGCTACAATCCCCAACATGTCCACAATGCGGTTCTACAGGTCCCCAGCGCGCTTCCACATGTCGCTTCCACATGTCCCCCATTACTTACTTGCCTGTGAAGTCCGTGACCTCCTCAGTAAACCTCCCATTCAGATCCACCGGGCACGGCAGCCCCTCCCCCTTCTCAATCACCCCATGTGCCAGGCACACCCGGTAATCATCTTCTCCAAACGCAGGGGCCTGGTGCACTACACCCGTACCGCTGTCATCTGTGACGTAGTTGTCACTCACTACCACAAAGGCATTGCCATGCTCTGCGAAGTACGGGAACAGTGGCTCATAGCGCTTGCCTACCTGCACAGCACAGGCAAGCCTGTAAGGCTTCAGCATGTGCAGGTAGGCATATGCATAGACCACCCATATTGGCAGTAGCATGAATGTATTGCATTTCATAAAGTTGGACAGACGAACTGCTTATCAAACACATAACCTGAAGTAGACGCAAAGCAAGGCAGTTAGGTATGATAGGTCCAGCAGTTGCCCCAAAATGAGAAGCTCAAGCAGTCCCCCCCATGTCCCCAGCCCCAGCTCTGTGTTCCCTGTCCCATCCCCCTTTCCAATACCCCCCTTCCACCCAATCAAGCTGCACACATACACAGAACTGCATATCCGAAGTTTTTTCACAGCCCATTTACTCCTCCCGTGCCTGGCACAAGCTACACCCCCCTGGCCCTGCACCTGTGAAATGTCTTATACACCCACCCCCCTCACCAGCTCAGTCCCCAAGAACTTCTGAAGCACTTCAAAGCCTCCATCTGCTGCTGCTGCTGCCGCTCCTGCACCCTCGCCCTCTGCCGCCCCCTCCTTGCCCTTCTTTCCATCCTTCCCCTTGCCGCCGGCCGCCTTCTTTGGCTTTGGCACGGCTCCAGGCAGAGACGCCAGCCGGGCTTCAGCTACGATGTAGATGGCGCCAGTGGTGGGGTTGCGCACACGCACGTAGGTGAAGCCAGGGTTTACACACAGTGCTAGATTGCTGGGGAGGGTCCAGGGAGTGGTGGTCCAAGCTACTAGGGAAGCTCCTCCTGGGTCGCCCTTGATGGGGAACGATACCTGTAAGGACAGGGGCCATGGGTGAGTAGTAGTAGTCAACCGACTACTACATAAATCAATGCAGGACGAGGTACGCTGGTAGGTCAAGGGATCCTGACCAAGCTGGAGCACGATCCCTGATACGTTGAGAAAGACCACTGCACAGCTTTCCGGGCCGTGCACCACCCAAGCACGGCTCCCACCAGTTGCTTAGTGGGGTGAGGGTGAAATTATGAGGGGTCATGAGGGGATCCCTCATTTGTGTAGGACGAGTTTGAGGGTCACAAAGAAAGGTTGAACAGGGCCTTACAAGGAGTGTTGACAAACATTTTCACACGGGGCAGGGAAGGCACAAGGTCAAATGGGCGAGTAAGAACAGCAAACACCACCAGACCAGACGGTATGCTGGGTGACATACTATCCACTACCCGTCACAGCTGCAGCTTAACATTCATTGAGGCAGAGATACGCTTGGTAAGCATAACAGTAACCAATCATCATCATATAAAGCAATCATCATCATATAAAGCAGCTACATTCAACACGCCCATGTCGAAACGTGTACGGGGCTATGTTCAAATCCAGCACGGTACAGTCTGCTAGGCAACGACATGTTTCAGCCTCATCTTTGGAATGAAAAAAAAATGCCCAACTCACCATAACAGCAGGGTCATTGACATCCTTGTAGTTGAGCCCAGCCTCAAAGTTTGACAGACTAGTGGAGCAGGCTGTGGAGAAGGGCATGACCTTGAAGCCCCTGTACACTAGGTCCTTCTCAAACAGCTGCTTGAACACCCACCTGCAAAACCAGAGAAAACAAACAAACATTTGTACCACACACTATTTTAAGTTGTGGCTGCACACAAAGCAGCTAGTTCGAAGCCCCTGTACACCAGGGCCTTCTTGAACAGCTGCTTACACACCCACCTGCAGAGGCAGCCATCAGAATCAAGAAACAAACACATTATCTATTATTAGAATTGGAAGGTATAGCTGCACACAAAGCAGCTAGCTCAAAAACCACCGGGGTCACACTGCATTTTCCTACTCAACAGGCAAAGGATCACGATGAGCTGCTGCTCTTTGCCAGTACATCAACAGCAAGCTACACGTTTGTTCGTAATTAGTCACGAGCCTTACAGTCTCTGGAGTCTAGCAGGGGAAAGGCACACCAGCTTACTCCTTGGTAGCGTAAAGCAGTACGGTCTGTTGGCAGCCCCCTGTGCATAGAAGGGGCATCAGCATACTCTGCAAGGTTCTTTCAGGCCGCAGGACGGTCATGACAAGCGAAGCGCACCCAATGCTAGCTGAAAGTAAGCCCTCCCGGAAACTGTCTGCCTGCCCCTGTTCATTTCTGTGTGCCATACTCAACATAATCTACCATTGCCATCCTGTGTCGCAATGACCTTGTTGAGCCAGGCTGGCCTGCGCGTGATTCTCCTTATGTCCTATCCTCCTGCCTAGAACTACTACAAGCACCCAAGCAAAAGCCCAAAGCATCCCCGCAGCTCCTGCTACTCCTGCTTGTCCTCCTGCCTGCCCCTGCTCAGACAGCAGAGTGGCATGATGTGAAGGCCGCAAGTCTGACTGCTATTCACAAGCTGGAGTTTGGTTATGGCTGCTGCATCGTGCGACTTAGCAGTTCCGCTGTACCCAGGAAGAGCTGGGCACTACTATTGCTGCAGGTTCAGAGACCGCTGTTGCTGCAATGGCCAGGCTCTGCTATCATTGCCAATTTCAGAGACGCCTGTTGCTGCATGAATCGCACACTGCTGTTGCTGCATGGTTAAGGTACTGGTAAACCCTGCATGGACCACTCATTGCCAATTGATGCATGGTCCCAGGCACTGCTATTGCTGCATTGGTCATTGGCTGTTAACTCCTGCCCATGGTTCAGGCGCGCATGCTGCAGATTGAGTCTGACGTATGCTTACCAGACACTCTCCATGAAGGAGGGATCCAAAGTTTTGTAGTCATTCTCAAAGTCAATCCAGCGACCCAACCGCTTGACAGTGACCTCCCACTCCTTGGAATACCTGTGAAAGCAATGTCAAGGGCGGTCACACCCGCTCATGTCAAATCACAGAAACAACAGAGCCATATGGTGCTTGAAGTCTTTGTAAAATCAACCACTTGCTGATTTTGCGGGATAGTGCTTGGACATACCATATGTACCGCTAAGCTACGAGTCATTACTAATGAATCTCATCCTCAGGCAATTGCAGCAAGAGCAGCTGGGGCTGATGCGTTAACCGATATATCATGGCCGCCACATCAACGTCCAGGAGTGCTAGAACTGCTGCTGCCACTGCTATTTTCAAAAAGCCGTCCAGCTAATCATATCTTCGATTTACAAAGAATGATACCCCCTGAGCTGCTCCTTTACACTTTGGGCCTTGCCATTTACGTCTGGCCCACTGCTTGCAGCTGCTTGCAGGCTGAAACAAGCTGTAATCTTCTGCACATCACATCCAGTGCCCTGGTACTATGCACGCACTACACTCAAGGATCCCTGACAGCTGCATCCCTCACCTCATAACGATGCTGCGGCATTCCTCATTGTACTTATCAATACCCATGGCCATAACATCATCACGCGTCTTGATGCCTGCATAACACAAGTCCCAAGACTGGAGCATGTAGGCATAGGCAACAACACCATGCTCAACCAATATCGTCTGCTTCACAGAAATCTGCTAGCTAGCATCATGCTGTACTGCCAGCTGAGTGTCACTGCCGCTGAAGAGCTGCCTCCTGATTGGGCATATTGAAAGACCGCTGCACGTCTGTGCTGCACCTTGGAGCACAGCTTTACCTAACTTAATGCAAAAAGCCACCGTTCACTGTAGCGATGTGGCCCATGCCTGTGATGGAAACTACCAGAACCCACTCCCAGACTACTGCTTGATCCGTCCCCTGTGGGCTATAAACGGACGTGCATGAATCCGCATTGCAGAGGTGCCATTGAAACCGACTCAGAAATCACCTACCAAGCTTCTTGTCAATCTCATACTCGACTGGCAGGCCGTGGCAGTCCCAACCAAACCTCCTCGTCACATGGCGACCGGTACAGGAGGCATAGCGAGTTACGATGTCCTGAACGTCAAAGAGGCTTTAGTGCTGGCACACTTGCTGCTATCATGCAGAAAGGGGGCAGCAAACCTTCAGCGTTCCGGCAAGTATGTGACCATAGTGAGGAAGGCCGGTAGCAAACGGTGGTCCATCGTAGAAAATGTACTCGGGATTGCCCTCTGTGCGTCTCAGCTGCTCCTTGAAAGCATCAATCTCATCCCAAAACTTCAATAGCTTCTCCTCCTCCTTCGGGAAGCTATAGTCCTTCCCCTCAATCACGTCCTCCATCCTGAAGGGAGCGTGACTGCCTGCCCAGATACCAACCAAGCCAAGGTTACACTGTGGTGGAAAGCGTCATGCTTCTGCCAAGCACTGAACATAGAGGGCTCGCGCTAGACCAGCTCGCAACTGCTCGCAACCAGCCGTCACCGCATGGCTCTCTAGCTGCCAGTTGAGTAACCGGGCACTACAGTGTGAGTCTTCCGGCTGAGTTTATGGCCAGTTGCAGCCTTCTACACGAACACTGTAGAGCCAAGGTCAGGTGCCACGACGCCCTTGTAGTCCGCTCAAAGCCTGCTGGGTAGCGTGCCTCAGCAACAGCGATGCAGTGAGGGGACTGTCTACTAGTCCCAGATTTTCTGAAAGTTTGGGCATGAAGACACCAGAACTTCAGTTTTGTCTTTTTTTCAAGGTAGCAGCACCAACTCTAACTCAATAATCACCGTTCGACTCATCCCTATAGCACAGGGGCACCCACCCGGGGCACCCACTGCCTCTCAGGACGGAGCCAACGGGCAGCTCGAAGCATCCAGTAGCACCCTGGGCGACAATGACTACTACTGCAAACGCTCGTGTTTAGATGGTCTCTCCCCCCCTTTCCCAAGACCGAGCAAATTGTCAAAAAGAAGCCATGTCATACTCGAGGTAGTCAACGAAGGCATTGTTATCATGCAAGGGCATGGTGTGTTGCTGGCCAGCAACACAAGCACACGGCCACATGAGACAAGCGCGGATGGCTGCAATTGGGTAATATGTTTTATTAGTGCAAGGCTAAACCCGTTGAGACCTGTTCGCGGTGTCAAAGATTCAACTAAGGTTCCAAGTAGATGCAGTATATTTCGAGATGTCGGACACCAGCAAATTACCAATTACCAAATGGCCCCGTCAAAGCGGGGCAAAACTGGCCATTACAACCTCGAAACATTCACTCCCAAGAGCGGGATGCTAGTAGTAACTGGCCCTGAGCAAGGCATAAAACTGCTTGGCTTGCTGTTGACTGGGTCAACTGGTCAGCGCATGGCAAGTCGAAATGGGCTGGCCTGACATACATTGGCTAGCAAGGGATTTAGGGTGGGCTGGTGGCAGCCGATTGTTTGAGCTTGGACAGGAACTTGCTTGAGTCTGCCGTTGGAGCCTAAGTTGGCTCCTTGTGGGTGGCGCTGCCCCCACCGGCGCCCTGCTTTGACAGGGCCATCTGGTAATTGGTAATTGGTAGTTGCATTGGTAAGGCTGTTGCAATACCTTTGCACAACAACGGCTGCATTACTAGCTCCAACATCACAACCATAAAGTACCTGATCTACCAAGTGCCTTTTATCCACACGCACACAGCGGTGCAACGTCACAAATATTTACCAGTACATACACGCCCTTGGATAACATGATAGCTGATGCTGACACGTCCAGAGGGTGCAGATACAATGCACACAGAACCCCACAAGGAGGCGCCCCCAGAGAGAGCAAACAGCCACCTGCGAACACCCTGCATCCCCATGAGGAGGGGAAGGCAAGGACCCACACATCACTCTATCGCCAAGGTGTGGTGGTCACACAAGACTCTGTTGAAAACGCTCTTGGCTCCATATGGCCATACCACACCAGACACTGCACAGCCCGTGCAGGCGCTCGAGGCTTACCAACACGTACACCACCTATCTGCATGTGCCACAATTCACCACCTAAGAATGGAAGCTGCTATAACAAGGGCTTAACCCAGCACACACACACACACACAACCACCACTGCGCACCTGCATTTCTGCATGCCCATCTACCTGAGCAGAAAGGATCAGCCCTCATTGCAGTGGGCCATAGATTGCATTAAGTAGAGACCGGCAGAAGACGAGCACATACAGGACTAGAAATTGCTCTCTACACTGCAGGGTAGCTGCACACAGTACCAAAGCATCACGCACCATGCCCATTGAGGGGTCACTGGCAAAAGATATGATTCATATTCTGACAAGATAATTCAACAGCCTCACATACCTCTTGTAGCCATCATTTCTGCTCTCTCCTCCTTCCTGGCATGCACACGCTGCATGTACAGTAATTGCTCTCCCTCTCTTTAGTGGCCAAGCATGCATGTAGTAATAATAGAGGCCCAGTCATTGCCCCAACAGACTTGCTGTGACCTCCAGACCCCCTCACAGGCATCCCCTGTGATAGTACGGGCACTTTCTTGCACAAAAGCCCCTTGCTTTCCATGGCAGTCCTAACACACCTTGCTTCCTTAGTAATGCTTGAGTTGTGCACACAACGACCCAGCAAGGCCCTGCTATTCTCGTCCGCACTCTCCCCTGATTACCTGTACCAACCACCAAGGCATGCTCCACTCACCAACCAGCAACGACAGCCACTCTGTTGCATACATTGCTATGCATGCAGGGCCCGCCTAACCAGAAGAAGGCTGACACCCACTGCCCCATTCCCCTCCTAACAACATTAACCACAATTCTGTGGAGCAGCGCTGACCAACTTGGACAACATTAGCAGGCTCTCCCCCTCCCTCTTAATAATCCCTCCTGCATAAAGTGGGCTCATAAAGCCTGTACATATACCATCATCAATTCAGTTTCAAAAAGCTGCACTCCCCTAAAACGTTGCACACCATGCCAGCAGCCTTAGGCAGCATCTCTCCAGAAACACAGCAACCCATCAGCAAGTGCATAAAATTGCTTCGCTGCAGACCCGCAAACAAACCCGCTCACATCCTTTGTTTCCAATGCAAGTGAAGAGCATTTACCCAGGCAGGAGCAGCACCATGAAAGCAACTGCACCATTTGTTTCTTCTTCAAATGCTGTATATAGGAGTGAGGCTGGCTCAGTCAACAAAACACCCAGAACCGCCACTCCAAAAGAAGAAGGCATTCCAAGAGCATTGCAGAGCTTTGTTTCACAACTCAGATTCAGCGACAGACCAGACAGGGCTGACAAAACACCAGCTCACACATGGCTGCACCAAGAGAAGAGTGGGCTACCACGTGTTCAGAATTCAGAACCCAGACTGTAGTTATTTGACCAGGCGCCCTGCAGCTTCAACCGCCAGCTGTACAATCGACAATATTAGACATCAACCAAGATACTATTTGCAGGAGCATGCTCACCAATTGTGACAGAACAAACCTCACTGTGCCAGATACATTGCACATTCCACAGCATTGTATTTCAGAAGCAGGACCGACGCACCAGACTTCACAGCTTATGCCATGAACGGAAGCACTCATAACCAACGTCCCAATGGTACAGCAGACTGCCACGCAAAACAATGAGAGAGGAGTGTCTGCCAAGCCATGTACTACACTCTCCTGCACGGCTGCCTGGGTCAATTGGCGCAGAGCCACAAGCTAAGCTTGTCCCAGTCATACCTTCAGAGCTTCCCAACCCCCTTGCATGCACCCACATGGTGTTGGCAGAACATATGCCTTCACAACCAGGCACTTATAGGCTGCAATTTGGTGGAAAGATGTCTCTCTTTCTGCAAGCCTTGGAATCACCACTTTTCACCACACAAGCTAGTCGCCAAACAGCATGTTGTGCCACGATTAAACCATGATGAAGGTCATAACACACGCATCAGACCCTACACAACAGCCAGTGTTTGCTGGATTAAGGCACACAAGTGCCCAGACATGCCACCTTGGTATTGTCAGCTTGTTTAGAGCCGGAGTACTACGCAGGCTCTGCTAGCAAGCAAACATCAAAAACACAGAGCTGCAGCTTTTGGGGCCCCAAGACCAAAACTGCTTTGCTGTAGAGAATAGGTCCCAACAGCATGTGCCAAAGACAAGTACTAATGAACCTAAACAGGCCACCAGGCATGAATAGCAAAACTACACACAACACAAAGTCCACGATTATCTGACAACACAGGTACAAGCAAATGGATTTGACAGCCATCAATGTAACTGTACAAGGGCATCCCCAAAGACATCCACAAACACCCACAACCCCAAACAACACAAACCTTACCACAAACATTACCTCAGGCAGTCAAGTCCTGCGCGCTTATACAATAAGCACTTTCCATGCATGGGCTATGGTACTGTACACCAGAAGGTTAGTTCTGCGCCTGCACACAATGCTGACGACAGGCCATGCACCCAGACCCATTCAGTGAGAAAGAAGAACTAAGCATAGGCTGCCAAGAGCTGTGTTGCAGCTCAGCATCATACACATTGCAATGAACCCTACATTTTTCAGTCGAAGAAGAAGAACATGTGCAGGTCCTGAAAGCGGCAAATATAAAATGCATGAAGTACATTGAAGCCTCGGTCAGAGCAAGCAGACGCGGACATGTGCGTCTTCCGGGAGTGTAAGCGAACACACAACGCCCGTTGGAATTGCCCAGAAGGGCCTAAGAATGGCGTCGTCCACCAACAGCATGCACAGTCACAAGCACAGATACCTCTCCAGCAAGCATCAGACATAAGGGCACTGCCTAAGGGTCTGCATCTTCCTACCATGCAGCAGCCATAACCTGTGCCAACTGATATCTCCCACACACCATGCACCTCCTAAACCCATACAACCTCTTAAGGAGTCCAAATAGCTGACTGTGCCCTGATGTAGATGCAGAACACCCTCAGATCTCACCTACAAGCCACCAGATCTGCCATGCAGGACGTGCCAGAGTGCATTTGCCTAGCCTTCCCCATAGAGAATGTAAAAGTTCCCTTGCATCTATGGCCAGCTGGAACCAGCCCTTGAATTTCAGACGTCTCATTACATGACAACGAAACAACATATGCCACATGTCACTTCAATTGTGGATGTGGCCCATCTGCCACTGTGGTGTTTTGTGGAACAGTGGAGGCCCTTCAACACCAATACTATAAAGAGGTTCTTCACAATGTACTTCAGACAACCAATGCCTGAATGCATCCTGCTCAGTATTCAGGAACCAGTCAACCGTCAAGATGCCAAGTAGATATGTTCCGTAACTAGATCTGGAGCCAGTACGGTGAAGAACATAACTGGATCTGGAGCCAGTACGGTGATGCCATACCACAATACTGCCAGAACCAACTTGGCAGCAGCTTGCAGGCATGGAGACAGCTGCAACCTCCAGCTTCCTGAACAGTATGCTATTCACCCCCAGCCTGGTATCAACGCACCTGGAAGATTCCACCAGGCAGTGTAATATCCCCACCATTTCTGACCAGAGAAAGGGGGACAACAGCACTATAGATACCCCCCCTTATACGCCAGCTCATGCCCCCAAGCAGAGCAAGCCCTCCCTCCCACCCATAGCTTCCCCACCCTCATCCCAACCCTTCAGTGTAGCTACCTAGGCAAAAAAGGCTGCTGGCGACCTGCAGGTGAACTTGAGGGCTCTGGATCAGCAACCTAGCCCCTTTTCGCTATGGTTTATGTTCGGCATGAGTAGGTCAGCGAACTGGTGTCATGTCTATAAGTAAGGGCTCCTGCGGGGGGACAGCTGCTTGCGCCTGCTGCAGAAGCTGCTGCTGCGACAGTGTGTGTCACTGTCGCTGCCGCCGTCTGTGCTGCTTCTCAAGCTCCCAGCTGAGGCCAAGCCTGCTGTGCGGCAATGGTGGTGCCTGGGGCCCTGGTGTTCCCCGTCTGTGTCCTGGCCGGCATGCTGCTGGCAGTAGTCGCTGCTTTCCGAAGATACTGCACCTCCTGTATTTGGCATGCTGATCTTGCCGTCAGAAATAAGGCACTCCACCTGCACGAGAGGAGGAAGAAAGGAGACCACAAAGCAGCCAGAGTTAGGGTCGACTGCCACGGACATACCCTTCTTCAACAGCCTCTAAGCAGCTATCCCATGCACAGACGTAAAAAGCATTATTTCTGCAGTTACCCAGAGACCGCGAGCTGCCATCAAGGTTCTCATGTGCTCACGGCCCCCCTCATTGCTTGCACGCAAGATGAATCCAAGCACTCGATGACACCATCGCTGTTAACCATTAAATGCGCAGGTAGCATATGTACCGCCACAGTCATCATGCCCAGAGCCATGTACATGATCACTGCATCGATGCACATGGCATTACACTCATGCATCTGTGACGCATTCAACTGTAAAGGTCCCTTGCTGTGTTCCTCACCCACCTTGCAGGACAAGGAGCAGAAGCTGCAACCGTCACGAAGGCACCTGTTGCAAGTCTGGCAGGCATCAGTTGCCCCTGGGTGTGAAAGCTTGGAGTGTGGCCTAGGATTCAAGAAGATGACTTTGGCCTGGTTGATTATGTAAGTCTGCATTCAGCCAAGTAGATTTTGGTTAGGTTATGAAACATCTGTTACTGCCCAAAGCAGCACATGCTGCTCATCTGATGTTAAAGCCGACCACTGGGATGCCATATATGGTCTCCCTGTACTACTGCTGTACTGCTCCAGCAATAACATGTTTTTGGTCCTTTTTTCAGCACATGCTGCTGCGCTGAGCCACAAATGAGTGCATGCTACACATGGGCTGTGAATTGAGGGACTTTGCCAGGCATAACCTCAGATGCCATGCCAGGCTCAGAAGGCTGACCTTCACATGTTCAAACTATGTGCAGACATTCAATTGCGCCCACCTGTATGCCCTGGATGTCAACATAGGGTGCCATGTCCGAGCCCCGAACCACATCACAATACACATAGCGCCGAATCTGCAAGCAGTAAAGGCAAAGGTTATGGACATGGTGCAGCCCCCCAGCTCAAAGTGCCTGTTGCCAGTTCTTCATGCCATATGGCAAGCTCAGTGTGCATGCTCCTGGAGGTGTTTTTCTCGGGGGTGCTTGCAAGCATGCCAATTATTGCAATGACCCAAGGAACTGGCTTCATTTTGGAGCAACTATAGGAGCAACTAAAGAGCACCTCCGCATGTTCATTGTTGGGTAGGCAAGGCCCCCTTACTCCCAACTGCTACCAGTGGCCAACACATCCGCTGTGATTCCTTGCAACAGCCCAACAAAAACCTAAAAACGGGACATCCTCTCTCTTCTAACGAAGCTTACCTGGACCAGGCGATGTCCAGCGTGCTCCGGCAAGCAGTGCGCGCACAGTGAACTGCAACCGCTACCGCAGTCCACGCAGAAATGAGTGGCCTGCGACAGGTACCAGCACATGCTTTCTGATGGGCTACAGAGAATCGAGTTCATACACTTGGCTGAGTTTTCGTATTGCTCACTTTGCGATTTTCATTTCGATCGGTTGGGCAAGGCAACAGGGAATCAGCAGACTTCACCAACATAATTGACGATCCTGGGCTTACCTCGTTCTTCTTGAGGTCTCTGTGCGTGTTGCAGGCAGTAAAGAAGTGTGTCCGCAACATGTTGTGCAACCAGAAGTCGCTCGACGGCTGGGGTGCCACATCCACACCCACCTTGCACATGGCCCCGCAGGACCCATCGCTGCAAAGAGTGTATAACCAGTCTCAGATGTCGCCCCAAGCTAGTATGGCACAATGGCAGGCCTGATCAGTCCTCAATTGGTTCATAACCACGCCACGCTCACCTCACGTGCGAGTCTGACGCATAATCGGGCTTGTACAAGGTGTGGACGCTCGCCCTGTCCTCCTGGAGCACAGAAGGTACACGTAAGGCTTGGTGGGTGTGCAAGCAACGTCTTTGGAAACACCAAGGCGGTGCAGCAACGAAATGCAGTGCATTTGCCGAGAGCCATCTTCCAAATTTTCGAAAAGGCTGTTCTATGCAATTGGCTCGCCAGCAACGCTGGCATTACAGTATCAGACTTCCTGCAGTACCTGGTCACAATTCATGACTTCTGTGAGCGATCTGATAGCTTGTTTCTGTTACCAGTGTTGTAGCGCCCTTGGCCCGAAGCTAAGATGCAAATGCAGTTGTACCTCTGTACAGTTCTCACAGCAGGCGCTTTAACCTTTTCTGGTCATCAACTGTGCAGTAAAGAGTAGTCGTTGCACGTCTGCACACTGATCAGGGACGGGCGAAGCGACTTGGACGGCGATATCCCTGAGATATTTATCAGGTAACTAGTTACTTTATCGATCGAGTGGCAGTTCAACAGGCAACCGAATCGACGTTTCGAGCCATGAAGATTCAGGGGATCCTGCCTACCAGACGGACTGGGCACGCACTGACAGCACACTTCCAACCTGGGGCCGCACGAATGTCGAATTTCCTGGTGCTGTCGCTGAAAACCAAAAAGAGATGATATGTATGAGTGGCAGCTGTGGTAACCCGGCAGCGATCCCCAGCTCCAAGCACGGTGGTGCAATGTCTAGGCTGCTTATGACATGATGGCATCGGTCGCTAGTGATGGCTGATAGGTGTTAAATACATTTGCGCCATGTAGCAGCACTGTGCACCCCCATGCAAAAGTACTGTGCATCCCAACTGCACTTGATGTTTTCTTAAGATCTAGGTTCGAAATTGCATATGGAGTATGATATGTTTGCAGACACATTGAACCTGCGCGCGGATCGGGCTGTTCAGATGGGTGCACTAAGATGTTAGCAGGAACACTCTACGACCTTCTTCACTCACTGTCTCACACGCAGGTTCCTAGCAGCCACAGATAGCCTAATTGAGACAACACTCACCACCGACCCCAAGCAATGCAAAAGCAACACTTAAGGTGTGGCAATTGCGAGAGGGTTGTTAAGCCAGACACACTGTAGGGTGGACCCAAAGGCAATCGGCACTTTCAGGCCATCAACCAGGAGACATACACCAACTCGGCGTTCAGGAGACCCCGTCGCTTTATGAGTACTCACTCATCAGACACCAGGGTGATCTGGTTCAGAATTAGAGGTGTCCACCTGCCACACCTTACAACTCAACATTTGTCCGTCCTCAGCCTGTTGATCCAATCAAGACTCAACTGCTTGCAATGACAGAAGTTCACACCACTGGAACATACTCCAATATACTCCATGTTCTGTTTCTGCCAGTCCACTTGCTCCTGCCCCAGTGAGGGCACCCCTGCCATTCACCAGCTAAAGTGTAACTCCAACAAGCTCCATGCTTGGCCTTAGCAAAACAAGCTCCATGCTTGGCTTTCAGCAAAGCAGACAAACATACGCCAGTGCGACCCTGATGCAACCGCTCAGCCACTTCCAACAGACGCTCAGACTCCTTCAGCTGTGACTGATGCCACAATTTCCTCCAAATTATGACTGCAAGAACACGACAGGACACACATATCAAAAAACATACATTATCTTCATAACACAGGCAATGACTGGCAAGATTATCCTTGCATGAAACAGATCGTTTCAATGCACCCAGCTGGGGAGAACCTTTCCACAGAAGCTGAGTAGTAACCGACTTCTAGCCACCTCGTCTCAATAATACTTCCTTTTACAGAGCATGTGGCCTAGTACATGTGCCCTATGCTTCCTTAAACCCTGCATCGAGCCCTTATGCCCATTCGAGCTGTGCCAGCTGCCTTTCAGCTCAAGCTGGATTGCAACTCTGCTTTCTCTCTATCCTGTCTGCCACTGTTCGCTTCTCTCACCTTAGCTGGCTGGACTCCTACCAGGGATTCCCTGCATGTTCTGCCATGCCAGATGAGGCATGACCTCAACAACATGCATCTGCAGAACTTCACCTGAATTGCATTTCTCGTCTCATTTCTTCATTCATCCTCAGTAGTTCTTACCCCCCCCCCCTGGCCCACCTTCACAGCTTCAGCAGCCACCAGCCCTAACGTAAGCTTCTGCATCTTCAGGAACATGTTGAGGAACCCATTGTTCCTGCTCGGCGTAAGGCTCTGCTTCAAACCTAGCATCTCAATGAAGGTCGGCTGTAGTGAGAGGATCTCTGCTGCCGTACAGCCGCTTAAACCCAGCACCAGCAGCGCTGCAAGCCCTTTCGTTAGCTGTGAATCACTGTCAGCTCGCCAGTACACCTTCCCATCATCTCTGACCTCAGGAACCACCCACACCTGCAAAACAATCATAGTATAATTATACGATCAGAATGCACATCCAGCTGGCCAAGTCGGCATACCTTGATGTGCTGCTGGTCAAACCAACAAAACCTTCTGCCACAGCCCCTACTGCTACAGCTGCTGCTGCTGCCACGCCTCCCTACTGCTACAGCTAATGCTGCTGCTTCTGACACAGCCCCCTACTGCTACAGCTGGTGCTGCTGCTTCGGTTACAGCCCCCTACTGCTACAGCTGATGCTGCTGCTTCTGCCACAGCTCCCTACTGCTACAGCTGCTGCTTCTGCCACAGCCCCCTACTGCTACAGTTGGTGCTGCTGCTTCTGCCACAGCCCCCTACTGACACAGCTGCCGCTTCTGCCACAGCCCCCTACTTCTACAGTTGGTGCTGCTGCTACTTTTGTAGGAAAGCTGCTTCCAACTGTGAGGCATATTACAGCTCTGCATAGGGAACCCACCTGTGATACACAGCCTTCTACTTTGTTTTCTGGCTTATGGTCTTCTGCTGGCATAGCCGGCAGCTTGTTGGCATAGAAAAGCAACTGCTTGTACCGGGCCATTGGGTCTGGCACCTACAACAGAGGTAACGGTAAGGTGAAAAGTGGACAGGTTCAGAACATAGTGCATTCCTTTGTTCCACCTCCCTGTATTTGCAGCAGCTTGCGGTGCGGGGCCTATGTCACTTTTTGTTATGGCATATCACCAATGTAATAACCTATGGTACATCTGCTGGAGTGGGCACTCTGGTGCTCCTGATCCTGGTTGGAAGTAGGGGAGATAAGGGTGCAGCTTGTCCAGCATTTCAAGTGGCAGAGCCATACAGCAGTTCTAGCACAGATCTAGGCACGGTCTTGACCTTCTGAACTCAAGCCATGTAAAACGGTGTGCTGAGGACTGCTGCTGGTAGTTAACCTACATGCGCTATGCCCGTCTGGTACGAACCCTGTCTTTCGCCTTTCGGTTGCACCCCTGCGTTTTTGCCTGTACAACCTCCCAGTTGTAGGCGCTCTGCTACATGCCACCCAGACACCTTGTGCTTGTTACTGGATGCCAGAGCACAGCCTGATACATATCATACCACTGGCAGTGGCTCCACAGCAACTGCCGCACAACTGCCGCACAAAATCGTACAGGCTGAGGTGCCACCTGTATGCTCGCTGATGTGTCTTTGATCATATGCTGACTGTGAAATAGCACTAGCATTGCTTTCAGGGATGCTCATGAGGGACGCTCATAACTGGCAGCTCACCATCTGAAAAGCTCCTACTATCTTTTGCAAGCTGGCTGGCAAGCCAGAAGCGGTTTGTTGAGCAACTATGGTTGCCGCCTGCACAATCAAGACAACTTTCAGGTACAGATCAGCATATAAACCATGCATCAAGGAAGTTGCTGGATGTCATAGTGTGCTGTTTAAAGCAGCTTCGGCCGGTAGCAGGTAGGAGTGTGACATGTCCCTCAGGAGCATGAATACACAGATCGCTGCTAAACCGACTAAGGCCTTCACCTTTTGCCTGCAGGAGCGCCGTGGTAAACAGATGTGCTTTGCAACAGGCACAAGCCTAGTTGTCTGCGCTCCAGCCATCGCGGGCCTGCTGCCTGTCTGCATGCTCCCGGCGAGCATCTGAGCAATTGAGCGGTTCTAACGGTACCCTTGCAGGAAATGCCTATGCCTCTCACGAAAGGAAATAACGCAGGACAGAGCTCTACAGCACTAGCATGAGGTCACAGGGGTAACCGTGGTGGACTGGTCCTTGAAAACGGGGAATCCGAGCCTCAATATAACCTGCCAAATGCATTTCTCAGTCGGCTCAAGCTCATCAAGCCCTGATACCGCGAGCTGCATCAAGTGATCCAGGTGACTCCAGTCGGTCACTCACTGCCTCTTGAAGGTTTCTAGGATCGATAGTGAGCAGCAGCGACTGTTATCTGCGCCTAATGACCGCACATTACCGGCATGTCAAGCAGTCACGTCTTGTGTTGGGACAATGAGGCCTTGCCGATTAGTACATTTTGGCCCACCTGTTAGACGTGCAATCAAATAGACAGCCCACTATAGTAATGGGTCCGAGCCTTTGCATTATTTAATTTTCCCTGCATACAGCAAACAATTGAATCCTCGCCTCAGTGCTACCGTTAACATCCGTTCGACATGCTTACTCCGTGAGGGGAGGCTGTGATGTTCGTTTTCAAACTTATATACAGGCTCTACCTATTCTATGTTAATGTATCAGCTCTGCTGAGCACACTTGGCGAGCATCGGCAGCATGCGAAGCTCTTGGAGCAACCGCCAGCAGTTGGCCTTGCGCTTCGCCAAGGGCGGAGGTTGACTATGGAAGGTATTGCACGTGCTACAGCCCACAATGTACGCATTGGAATTTCATAACGACTATTGCTCCTTGGTGTTGCTTTTAAAGATCGAGCAGTCGTGGCGTATGGCACCTTACCAGCCAGCACAGCCTGCCATGCAAGCCAGTATCTCTTCGCAGCAGTATACGACGGCCATGAGGGCTCTGAAGCTTGCGATTACCTCTCCGCCAAGCTTGAAGCGGTCATACAACCCGCTATCAGCAGATCATACCGCAGCAGCTGCTCTATACAATCAAGCAGACTCCAAGCAGACATCAGCAGAATAATCAAGAGCATGAATCAGCAGTTCCTCGAGAAGTCAGCTAAGGAGGGATTGGATGATGGCTCTACTGCTGTCTTCGCTATCCTGGCTGGCCGTCAGGCTTTGATTGCCAATATTGGCAATTCAAGGGCCCTGCTGTGTTCAATCAACAATACCGCAGGCAAGCTGATTGAAGGTGAGGATTAGGCAAAAGCCTTACAGTGCTTGTGCCCAGATTAGCAGGACAGCATAGCGTACTGAGCAAGCTATGATCGTTGCATTACACTCCATGGGATGCCATAGGCTGCTATGGAGGTGAGGATCAGACAAAACCCATACTGAGCTTGTGCCCAGATTAGCAGGACAGCATAGCGTACTGAGCAAGCTATGATTATTGCACTGCACTTCATGGGATGCCGTTGGCTGCTGGGAGTTGAGGCTTAGGCCAAGGCCATGCTGTGCTTGTGCCCAGAGGAGCAGGACAGCATGATGTAGTGTGCCAGCCATGATTGTGATATCACATTCCATGGGCTGCTGTTTCTATGCAAAGCTGCAGTTGTTACTACTCTTGAAGCCATGAGAGGACGTGTGTGCACCTAACACTACATGTACGGAAGCTGCATGGTCTTCACAAGATAGATAGTTTTGGCTGCGTGATAGGCAGACTTGCAAGCAGAAAGTGTGCTGTATTATTATTCCAACACTTCAAGATATGCCATAGCAAAAAGTGCCATAGGCCCCGCACCTCCAGCTGTCACACAGAACAGCGAGGTGGAAGAGAGGTAATGCTGCTGTAATACTGTATTCAGGTACGAGCGCTGCAGAGCCACTTGGAAGCAGCAATGCCAGATCAAAGCGGGCTGCTGTGGCCGTCCCGGGCACTACAGAACTAGCAAAGCAGCAAAAACGCATGCTATCTTCATTGGATCGACCAGCGATCCTCTCACCAGCTGGTCCTGCACGCAGAGCAGCAGCAGCAGCATCTACTGTGGCCAGCCAGTCAGCTGCAGGCCCAATGGACGAAGCTGCAGCCGCAGCAGCAGCAAGGATGCCCCCCGGTACTCCATTAGTTCCTATTAGGCTGACCCATGACCACCATCCTGGGAAGCCGGAAGAGCGCATGCGTATCGAGGCTTCTGGAGGCATTGTACGTCGCAGCAGAGGTGGGAAGTACCGTTTAGAAGGCGAGCTGGAGCTGTCACGGTCCTTTGGGGACTTTGGCTATCATACAAAGGGGCTCATCCCTGATCCTGACTTCATGGCTGTGAACTTCACAGAGAATGATGTGGTGCTGGTTCTTGCTAGCGATGGGTTGTTTGAGGTGATGGAAGCAGAGGAATTGTGTTTGCATGTGTGGGCGGAATGGGCTGGGGATGAGTCTGTTGGACTGACACCACCAGCACTGCCGCCGTTGGCTTTAGGGCCTGCTGGGGCGGTGCAGGCAGCAAGTTCTGTTCCTAGTGCGGCTCAGGACAGAGCAGGGGCTGCAGAGGTTGTTGCAAACGGGCAAGTTGAGCAATGTAAGGCGCAGCATGGCTGCTTTGACCGGGATGGACGAGTAGAAGGTGAAGTTGGCAAAGGTGGTATGTCTACTAAAAGTGAAAGTGGTTCAACTGGGGGTTTAGGAGAGGGTGGTGATACAGGGGATGGTCTTTTGACAACAGCACGAGCAGAGGACAATCTAGCGCTTTACTGTTGTGATTGTGCAGCGTTAGGCACTCCTACTGGTTCTAGAAGAAGTGTAACTAGGCAGAAGGTGGGGCCTGGGGCTGGACGAAAACCGTCAGGGGATGTGGGGATGGATTGCAGCTACGCTGATTGGTGCCCATGTCCAGTTACCATGCAGCAAGCGGCTGCTGCTAGGTTGGTCAATGAAGCTTACAACCGCCAGTCAATGGATAATCTTGCTGTGCTTGTAATTGATTTGCAAGGGGCGGTTGCAGCTGCAGGAGCACAGCATGGAGCAGCGAAGGGTACTGGTAGTAGTAGTAGTAGTAGTCATGGCGGTTTTGCTGGGTGTAGCTCTGCTGGACGGGAGGTTGTGGATGAACATAGCGAGAGGAAGCATGGGACTTGTGATGCTGACGTTCCTGGAGATAGAGAGGAGCTGCACAGCATAAAAGGCTGCTTAAATAATGAGGAAGCAGCTGGTGTTGTAAGGGGTGGTGATGGTGATGATGAAGTGTTTGAAGATGAGCGTGAAGTTCATGGTGTGAGGAGTGCCTTTGGGGTGCCTCTTTACACACTTGAGTCGTTGGATGATGGGGTCTTGCAGAGTAACTGTGGTTTGTTTGAAGCTGTGGTGGGCGAAGGGGATGTCGAGGCTGAAGGGGATGTTGTCCTGGAGGATGTCGAGGGTTTTGTGCATGGGCATGCACGCTGTGGGGATGGGAATGCAGACGACATTGGCAATGCTGGTGCTGGTGGTGATCGTGGGCATCAGATTGCTTCTGTGGGAGTGTTCTCTTCTTGTCCGATAGGACCACCAGCAGCAGCAGCAACTGCACCAGGTGTTGAGAAGGCAAGAACATCTGAGCAATCCTGTCCTGCTCGAGACGATGGGTGCGGGGCTCGCGGGACTCGGAGGGGTGGTGGGGGTATGACAGGCAGCAGGGGATCTGCATCTCATCCTGGGTTGATTCTATGGTGCAAGGAGTTGAGTCATCATTATCAGATCGCCAGCCATGTGGCGGATGCGCCTCTGATGCCTGCTCATGTGCATTTGCATGTGGCAGGGACTGGAGATGCTAGCTTGCAAAGGTGAGGAGGGAAGTGTGCAAAGGCAGGTCGTATAGAGTAGTTGTTATACATAGCGCCAGCTAATTGTTCGTTGACTGATGGGCCTTATTAGCACTCCTACTTGTGAAATGAAGGATACCCTACTTCTGTTATGACCATGTTGAGTCATGTTTCCAATTCTTACCAAGCTGATTTCCCCGGCTGCAGCCATGAGGTTTGTAAAATCACCAGCAGTTTATTGGCCAGCTGAGCGCCAGTTATGCACATATGCAAACAGGTTGAATAGTAGGCATATCCTTCACCTTGTCGCGACCCAGGCTTCCATGGCAGACAAGTTGCACTGCAGCTTCAGATGGCAGCTAAAGTGTTTCGTTGACCCTCCTAGTTCTGTACCTTCTGTACGCCTCTCTCCCACCTTGTCGTCTCTGTCTCTCTCCCTCCCTCCCTTGCTCCCTCCCTCCCTCTCTGTCTCTCTCCATCCCTCCCTTGCTCCCTCGCTCCATCCCTCCCTTCCTGGCTCCATCTCTCCCTTGGTCCATCCCTCCCTTGCTCCCTCCCTCCCTCACTCCGCACCTTCTTCCTCCCTCTGTCCCTGTCCCCCTCCCTTCCTCCATAGAATCAAGTGTCCCCGGTTGGTATACAAATGTCCATGGTTTCTATTGGTTGCAGGCACCTCAGCACCAGCCTTGTCCTATACAATGAGACAGCGGGTGGTGACCTTCACTTCTCAGACCTCAGCGCTGTCGCCCAGGGCCTCATGCTTAGCTCAAGCAGTAGCAGCAGCAGCAGCACCTCTTGGGTATGTGTTTTAGATTCTTCCACAAATGCCGGCGGCCCCATGGGTAGCAGCAGGAGCTTAGTGTATCAAGATGGTGCAAGAGGGGGCTCTGCTTCAGCCAGCATTCCAACGCTATGTCTTGGGCCGGGGGGGAGCGAAGGAGAGGGGCCTCTTCGGGTGGTAGGGGAAGAAGTTGGTGGGAAGCTGCATGGGAAAGAAGTGGCTAGAACTGAGACTGCTGAAGCAGCTGGACGGGCTGGGAGTAGAAGGAGAGGGAGTGCTGTGTCTCTTTTGGATGTGGTGCAGGTGTTAGCAACAGTGCCGTTGAATTCAGCTATTACTGATGGATGTAGAGAACCACAGCAGCAGCAGGGGCAGCACCAGCAGAGGCAGCCGCAGGGGGCGACACACTTTGGACCTGCAGCAAGCTGCAAGTTGGGTGTCACTCCAAACAAGGAGGATGGAGCAGCAGGGCCTAGGCACCAAGGAATGTCTGCTCTGGGTAAAGGGAAGCAGCATGATGGCAACACACCCAGCTTTGCCGGCGGCAGTGGTGGCACTCCTGGCTTTGAAGGTACTGCAAGCGGAGACAGCAGTGCTAGTGATGGCAGCAGCAGCATTGGTAGTGGCAGCAGCATGATGGATGCCGGGGTGACCGCTGGCCCTGATTCTGCTGCTTCCCTTGCTGCTGGTGGTGGTGGTGGTAGTGGTGGTAGTCATGGTGTGGCTGGGCGCTTGATAGAAGCAGCAGGGCATGGTCTATTAGGCATTGGTTTGCTATCGGCTACGGGCCGAGGGTCAAGGGGTAGGGGCTTGCTTTCTTTTGAGGAGGGGGAACATGGTCTGAAACGTCAGCGACAACAGGACCAGCATCTCCGCCATGAGCAGCAGCTGGAGCAGCAGCAGCACGGCCCTGATGGATCAGAGCAGCAGCAGCAGCAGCAGAGGGAGCAGGAGGACAAACCCAAAGGATTGGAGCAGCAGCAACAGTGGGAGCAGGACTCAGGGTTTCTGCAAGGCACAGCATCAGTAATCACTCCAATGAGCAGGCCAGGAGCAGAAGCAGAAGAGAATCTTTCGATTGGTGGTGTGCATTTGGCGCTGGGAGAGGGTCTGCAGAGCAGTGGAAGGGGCTCTACGGAGGACGGAGGGTGGTGGGTGGCAGGAGAAGGGGCTGTGTTGAAAGGACTGGGGGTTGAGCAGCAGGGGCAGCTGTATGAGCTGGGGCGACAATTTGGCAAGGGCCATTTTGGAGAAGTATGGAGAGCGGTGAGTAGCTGGGCAGGCCTAGGTGAAAGAGGGTGTATACACAAGCAGTCACTGCTTCTTGTCATTTGACACTCGAATGAAGTTGAAAATGACTTGCAAGAACAGGTAATTGGGTTCAGAAGGTGCACTGATTTGTTGGTTAGCAGAAACCATCCATTCAACCTGCAGAGTAGGTTCATTGTTTTGTTTGAGATTTAACGCTGTAGTTATGCCAACATTGTTCTTGAGTTGCACCTGCATTATTGGCAGCGGGCAACCAAGTGCCCTTTCAGGGACGCAACTGTACACAATGAAGAATGTCGCAAGGGGTGTCTGCCAGCTGTGTTTCCAAGTAACTTTACTCTCTAAGAAAGTGCACAAAAGTGCGTTGTCAGCGATTGAGAGAGCCTGAATACCTTTACCTCCTCGCTGTTATTTACAGCCTGAGCTCCTTGTTCCACCTCGCTGTTTTTTGTAACAGCTTGAGGTGCGGGGCCTATGGCGCTTTTTGCTATGGCATATCATAAAATGTAATAATAATACCTCCTTTCGAACAAGAGCTTGCTGATGGTGGTTCTAGAAAGGGTATGGGCCTAAGATAGTGTTGTACTTTGTGCAGGTGCGTTATGCTACTCCTCCTACCAAGATTAAGCAACCAAAAAGCCTCCGCTCCAAGCTGAATGCATTCGTCCGTCCTGAGAGCACCCCTCCTACATCAGCCCAAACGCAGCATGAGCAGCATACCAAGCCAAAAGCAGATCAAGGTGGGGAGCAGAGAATTAGCTCCAGCAATGACACGTCATACAAAGAGCAGCAGGTGGTAGTGCTGAAGAGGGTGTTGGCTCGCAGAGGGTGGGAGGTGAAGCAGAGTGGGGTGCGGGAAGGATACTTTGGGCGGTTGCTAAAGCAGGAGCATCTACAGCTGTGTTGCCGCTTGTCACAGCATGCAACACTGCTGGAATCTGTAACTCAGGAAGGTCCTAAGCAGTTCAAAGCGCAGGGCGAGGTGGAAGGCTATCCTTGCCCAGAGCTAGAAGAGGGGGAGGGGCGGTTATTGTATCGAGCAGCATTGCGGCATTGTGAGGCTGCACTTAGAGTAGCGGTGGTGCCAGGGGGTGCGTGCCCTTCTTTGACTGGGAATAAGGCACCATCTGCCGCTAGTACTGCTACTGCTGCTCCTGGTAGTGGCAGTGGTAACACTGCCTCTCCTGCTGCTGGAGCCGCTGCTGTTGATGGTACTGCTGCTGGTGGATCTGGTGCTGCTGCTGGTGGTGGCAGTGGTAACACCGCCGCTGCCGCTGCTACTGCTCCCGTTGGTGGTGCTGCTGCTACTGCTTCTGTTGAAGAGGGCCAAGGGGAGCTGCTTTGCGATGAAGATCTGCTGAGCTGGTTACCTGGTGTGGTGCTAGGGCACAAGCATCTAGTGCAGTTTGAAGAGGGCTTTGAGATGCCATGCAGTGGTGATGTTTGGCTGGTGTTTCAGGTGAGTGATTTCGGGTGTGTGGTGAGAGACTGCGTGGGTGAGTGGGTGAGTGACTCACATGATCTTGTTTTGCCAGCCTGATGTAATTTCTTGTCCAGGTCCTTGCTTTTGCCCAGTTAACTGAATGCAGTGGCACTGGGCATCAGCTGGATATGAACACATTCAAGCAGCAGCAATAGCATCTGTGGTGTATCTAGGGATTAGGCTGATTTTAAGGGTGTAGGTAAGGCTGTTGGCATCAGTAGAACAAGCATTACCAATCGTGCAGATGTCATTTCACACTGTTGGGTGCATGGTTTTTATGCTGGACTGTCATGACCTCTCATCCATAGGCCTGCTGTGTGTTTAATCGTTTGAGCCCAAAGGGTAGACTCGGATGTATATACTAACTTGCAGGGCCTGGTCTATGTCAGCAAACAGTGCAGAGACTGCAAATTTAGAGAACCCCATCTTGGGCAAGCTTTGGGAGGGGGGGCTTTCTTAACACATTTTGTTGACAGCTCTGTCTGAGGCTGCAAGAAGAAGGACATAGCCTTGCCAAGCCGGTGATCATTGGCTGGGCCTGCCAGCAAATTCGGGGGTTATTTTACAGTTCACTGTATGCATAACAAGAAGTCCTGTTGGCCCCACATTGCGGAAGCAGTTAGAACAGAGTGGGGTGGAACAGAGATTGGGAGTTGTAATGTTATGGCACGTTTTGGTCCTTGTGTAGGATGCTGGCAAGTCGCTTCATAGCTTGATGTATGAGCCAGTGTTGCTGCCAGAGGAAGCAGATGACACTAATGCGGAAGATGAAGTTCAGCATGAACTTTCGCCTAAGGGTAGATCTCATGAAGGCAATCAGATCCGGATGCAAACAGCAGCACTTGTAGCACAAGCGAAGGACCAGCAGCAGCAGCAGCAAGGGGAGGGTATCTCCAGGGGGCTTGGGAGACGGGAGGAACCTGTTGTTAGTGGGGAGGGTGAAAGCAGGGAGGGTGGGGTTGCGGGCAGCAGCAGGCAGAAGGGTGGGAGTAGGGCCACAGGGGAGCCTGGTATTGGCAAAGAAGGCATCAGCGGTAGCAGCAACAGGAGCAGCAGCAGCAGCAGCAATTCTAGCAGCAGTGCAGATGGCACCGCTGCTGGTACTGCAACGGAGACTCTAGGGGAGCCTGGTACTGGCAAATCAGGCAATAGTGCTAGCAGCAACAGCAGCAGCAGCAACTCTAGCAGCAGTGCAGATGCTGCCGCTGCTGGTGCTGCAACGGAGACTATAGGGGGTGCTTTTGTGGTGGTCGGGCCAAGCAAGTGGTGGCGCGGTGTGCGGGCTTCAGAGCAGGGGCATGAGTTTGTGCGATCTGTCCTGCAGCAGCTGCTAATGGCTCTGGATGCAGTGCATGCAGCTAATATGTCACATAGAGATGTGAAGCCAGAGAATCTTCTGATGATGGATCTTGGCGGGCCGTGGGACAGCTATTACAGTGGCAACCATGCCGGTGGCAGGAACAGCAGCAGCAGCACAGAAGATTCCAACGTGCATAGCACAGCCACCGCCAGCAGCAGCAGGAGGGAGAGGTCTGGTGGACAGGGCGGCAAAAGGGATACCACTACCACCAGCAGCAGCAGCAGTAGCAGTATGCCTGAGATGCCAGAAGCGAGTGGTAGTGATACAGACGGAGACACTGCTGCGACTAATCGTCACCTACCGAACCCCTCACAGCTCCACCTCAGGCTTATTGACTTTGGCAGCGCTGTGGACCTCCACAGCCTAAGCCACCTCTATGGCAAAGGGGGCCCGGGCCTAGGGGAAATGACCCTGGAATATGCACCCCCTGAGGTCCTGTTTGGGAGCAAAACCTGGTCGGGGGGTGCCACCATTACCCCTGAGAAGCTGCATTCCTATGACATTTGGAGCGCAGGGGTGGTGTTTTTGGAGCTGATTCTAGGGAGCCCACATGTGTTTCAGCTGTCTCCTGGTACGCAGAAAGTCCTGGATGCGAAGCTGCATCTGGGAGGGCGGAGCCAAGGGGAGAGGCAGCTGATCTATCTGCTTAGGGGAATGATGGAGCTCTGCATTTATCCACCACAGGTGAGAAATGTTTAGGGTTCAGTCCAGGGGCTGCATTTACCCCCCAAAGGCGAGTTGCTTAGAACTAAGGTACTACTCTCAGCATCATATTGTCGTGTTTTGTGTTTGACAAACCTGTGTGCCTCCATTCCTTGACAACAGATGCCGACTGCTTGCGTTGTATCAGTTAGAGGCAAAGGGAAGAAACCTGGATGTAGTGTTTTGTCCATATATGTTGCTGAGGCCTTGTCGGGCAATGCAGGAGCACCAGCTGAAAGAGATTCGGGTGGGATTTGAGCACTAGGCTGCCCAGGATATGTGAAGCACACTGTACGGTGAGCCCCCTACCTCAATGCCAGCTCGATACCAAATCGTTGCATCCTTGCGTGTTGCAGGCACCACGGGCAACTGCTCAGAGAGCATCAAGAGGAGCTACCAGGTCATCAACAAGCAACAACAAGAGGCGGGGGCCTGGCTCTACCAGGGGTGGAATGAATGCTGCAACAGCCAACAGCAGCAACACCACAGCTGCCAGCTCTTCAAGGGGCCACTGGCAGGAGGCGCATACTGCTACAGCAGATGCTAGCCCTAACCAGCAGCAGCAGTCAGGGGCACTGCTAATGCCTTGGAGCTGTAGTGAGGATGCTTTGCTACAGCTGTTGAAGAAGAGAGATCCTGTGGGTAGGGGCTTAGAAGGGGTGCTTGTGCTACGGCTGCTGCATAGGCTGTTGCATTGGAACCCTGAGCAACGCCCTACAGCGCGCCAAGCTCTCCAACATGCTTATTTCAGTAATGCGCCAAGAACTGTGGCGCGGCAGAGGGGGGGCATGGGTAGGATGGAGGGGGGTGGAGATGATGTAGATCTACAGCAGCAGCAGGAGCAACAGCAGCAGCATCTAGATGCAGCTGGAGGTGGTGGAGGTGCTGCTGGTGGCAGGGCAGTGGGGATGGGTGGTGGGGCTGGTCGTGTGGCGGATGGGCTAGGGAGTGGGACTGCTAGGGGTGGTTCAGGTGTAGGGCCGAAGAGGGCAGCTGCGGAGGTGCGGGATTGTAGTAGTGTTCCTGTTGGGGAACCAGGGTGGTGCTAGTGAGCGGTTCTAGCATGTAAGGCTACAACTTATGGCAGAGTTTTAGCTGTTGCATGATAACATTTGTAGTGGTCCATACTAGCCTCCCCCGTTGATGGTGTCTTATATGCATATGTGAGTAGGCTGGTTGGCGCCCAAGATTGAAGGGCTGTGCAGTGTTCTCTGTCGAATGTGTCAGTGTCTATGTAGACGGCAGACTTGGCTCTCTAGAAAACATGTAAGGCCCGTACGACCTCCAGGTTCAGATTAGGTTCAAGTCGCCACCGATCGAGGCATGCGTTGGTTTAGGCTGGAGCGGCCGCGCACTCCCAGCCGCTCTTAATAAGAAGCTGGATCTTCATGCGGTGGTTACCTGCACCAGGATATGGGGAGCTGATCGATCACCGTTACCCCGACCTCCAGTAGTAACAACCTGACACAGTTGCGTCAATCGAAAGGGCGCCGGCGGAAGGAGCGATGCTAAGGTCCTAGCCTTTGTTGGGGTGGTGGCGAAGTCCAATGGGAAAACCGACCGTAGATATACCTGAATGGAGGGCGAAGGAGACAGAGTCAGGAAGGCGCCTCTAAACACCGACAAACACTACCAGAGGGTAACACAGGAGCTAGCTGCTGCTGCTGCTGCTGCTCATGCGACTATTTTTGCAGCTGTGCGCCCTTGGTTTCATAGACAGCTGCCACATTTTGCAAACTATGGGAGGGCTCTGCACGGCAACATCAGCAGCCAGCTGCTGTCCTACTCTTTGGTATGCTCTAACCATCCCAAAACATCTTGACAAGTGACTTCTTACTCAAACAGCACTATGCACCAACCTCCTGCTCCAGACCATGTGTTAAGCTCGCTCATGCCATCTCACAGCCCTCAATCAAACACACCTCTGAAAGAACCGCCTGGTTTCCAAGAGAAGCTTGCCATGAACATGCATATACAAGGCAAACATAGACTGGGACCAAGCAACAGAGCATGCACTGACATTGTGGGAAAGGTGTAGCTTCTGCTCGCTCTTGCTCCCTCCATGCATTTGAGCAAACAAAAAGACACAACAGAAACTGTACGCTGCGCTCCCTGCAAGGAGTTTTCTCGACATGAGACTCTTTGCCCTTGCACCATTACGATTACGATTACGATTACATCATGGCCCCTCAAAGGGGGCGCCCGTACGGAGCCAACCTAGGCTCCATGGGCAGAAATACTGGTACCTGGTCCATCAGAAGTGAATGTCTCAGCAATATCACCTCTTGGTCCAGAAGAAAAGGTATCGAAAATACGACCTTGCCATTCATCCCCGAATAATGACAAATCAAAGTAAGGATTATAGTCCTCACATTCCTCCGACCTCCGTAATTCCATGCATTCATAAACAAACTTTGCAACTTGGAAACTTGGCTCTTGGTCCATGAACAATCTCACGTTGTCTGAATTATGCTTCATTGTACTAGAAGCTTCCTGGCAACCTCCAAACTGTGCAAACAAAACGGTATTATACTTCTCACGAATTCTATCATATGCTGGGCATTCAAAAAGAAAGTGTACCTCGTCCTCAACCACTGTGCAAGAACATTTTGAACATACACGATGCTGCCTTGGCAGTTTGGGACGAGCCCACCTCCCAGTTTCAATAGCAAGATGGTGTGCACCAGTACGAAACCGCATTAACTGTTTCACATAAGTAAACGGGATACCTGATGTGTGCCTGATATACCTTGGCATACCCTGAGGATAGCCAGCCTCTAACTCCTCCTGAGGGATGTCTCCCGTCCTAAACCACGAATGATATGTGGAAAGCTTGATCAAATTTGAGCTGACAGATTGCCTGGGGTTTGCATATGCGGCCACCTTGTCCCATGGCTCTTGCAACATGGTATCCCAAGTACCCCACACTTTAAGCCATGGAATAGCTGCAAGTTTATCATTGTCCGGCTCAGCTAGGCCATTTGTTGCCAGAAACTCTGCAATGGTCCCATCTGCGTCTCTACCCTGAGAAAGAGAGCGTACTGTATGCATAAACCGTCCAGCCCAGCTCTTAGGAGCAGAACCAAGCCCCTCGCCTGCGTAAGATGCCAAAGATTCACGCACAGCCATGCCCAATAGGCTATCAGAGGGCACTTTGCCAAGCCTACGCCATAGATCAATAGAGGCTCGTAACCAACCCTTTGCCACTGGATTCATGCACATCTCCTTATGCACCACAATTGTTGGCACAGATTTCCTCAACTTCCCCAGCTGCCTTAAAAATATGCTTTGAATCTTTTGAAGCTCATTGTCCCATAGCTTGTCCATTACCAGTCTCACATACCCTCAGCAACCCACCCTGTAGTGACAAAGTGATTTTGACCTAGCTGCTGGACCTCACGTTTAGGCATGCATATATTGTCATACATGTCGAAGTTTACCCGTATTCTGTTCCACCTCGCTGCTCTTTGTGACAGCTTGAGGTGCGGGGCCTATGGCACTTATTGCTATGGCATATCATGAAATGTAATAATAGTGACAAAGTAGCACTTCCTTGTCCATGTCATGGATTTGAACAGTAAGATGCTCTTTGTCAATGGTTCCTAGCAGCGCATCCTCCAAACCATGGCTCAACCACCTTACTTACTTGTTGTCCCACGCATGCCGTGGCAAGAAATAGAGATGTCCAAAACCGCCTGTATCCAAATGGTCGCCAGTAATAATTGCAGGAAACAACGATTGTCAAGCAAGAACATCCCTTATGCATATCTTGGTACAAACAGGTACCATGACCTCTCAATGACAATACATGGGCAGGGCAGAGCATGCCCTCTAATGGCTGAGTGTCCTTGCTCAGAAGATGTGATTGCTAGATAACATCTGAAAGCATATGGCGTATCTGCAGTCAATTCAAGCCATCTTAGTAACTCACAAAGCACAAGCAGGAGAAGCTATGTAAGGACGGATGCATGAACAAATGCACCAAAGATCCAAAGCGCATGCATGCATGAAGATATGCCACAGCATGACAACACAACATCCAAGATCCGGACAACACAACATCCTTGATCAATACATACCACCCTCGTGCATACAGTAGTGGTCCTCTCACCATTTGGCCCCAATGGCTTCTAACAGAAGAATCCATGCGTATTTAGACGATATGGGAAACCACAAAATACTTCAGAGAACATGTTTCCTGGCCATAGAGTAAGCATATGCTACTTCATTCCTTGCAAAAACCACTTCACCATTGATTGCACCGCCCGGGTCCAATAACTAGGAGTAAGACAGCACCGAGATACAATCAGCACACTCACACATCAGACACATGCCACTGGATAGCCTGCTAATGACATTCGGTCCATATTGTTGCCATCCAGCATGACAGAGACGCAGACTGCTGACCTCTGCGGACAAAACACTACCCATGGCCATCTCACCGCCTTGAACCAACACAAGCCAAAACCATTTCCAATTCCCTTGATTGTACAAGCATGCCCCATTGATGCAGACAAAAGAGTCATCACTCTGTCCATTGAGTATCCATCTTCCATGCACAACCATTCCAAGTATCCCTGATGTCCATCTTCCAACAATTCGAATCTTCCCCGCCTTATAGCAGGATGTTCATGGTGTTGTTTCTATCACCATCAGCTTCAGTCGCATGTGCATGGGGCCACAATATGTCAACACAATCACACTTCACACTTCACTTAGAAAGGCATTCGGGATGCCCAAAGATATAGTTCACGCAATGTAATTCATGCTGCATTTGGCACACCAACCAAAGAACTTGGCATGTCATCTCATTACACATCCCTCTGAGACCAAGGACAGAGCAACAGGCGATGGAAAGACCATCTCTGGGCCTCTGCAATCAAAACATGACCATAGGGCAATACCAACAAAGAAGCAGAACAGCATCATAGTAAAGATGATCCCCAGGTGGAAACCGCTATCACACAACGTCCTTGCAGCATACTCTACCTGTCACAAATCCTCTTCAACCATCACGATCCCCACGTTCACTTCATTCAGAGCGTTTCCCTGTATGCCCGCAACAGCATCCTTCAGCAGCATTTTGGACTATTGGACTGTGCAACCGGCAGAAAAAGCCTTCATCCTCACAAACACCAACCTCACCCCGTTTGGAACAAATGTTGCAAACACTGACTAAGCCTATATAACACTGCATGGACCACCAGTGAAGCATCAGACACATGCAGGACATACCCCATACATCACATTCACCTGGACACACTTCGCCAAGGAACCCAACATACCACCACAAACCCCAGTGACACCCGTGGCTCCTCTTCACCCTTCGCCCTCAGACAAGCACTGGTCCAGACCATCTGTAGAGAAGTCACCATCATCCCAAGACGGCAAAGCTCTCCAAGATGATCTGCACCAGTGCTTCCCTGTCTTCCATTCCGCACATCATCCCCTCATGCTGCCTCACCCTCCTCCCCTTCCCCTCCACAGATGCAATCGCTATGCAAGTTCGCAGGGATAAGCAGCTTCCCAGCACCGGGCAAAAATCCCCCCTGAGACGCACCTCCAGGACCAGGCCGCTAGTACTACTGCATAGCAGGAGGAAATGTATAAGGACTAGAAGGGGGTAGCTCCATAAAACCTCATTTGCCTGTTTTATGATGGATTGGGAGGACAGGGTAGGGGGGGAACGCACCACGCGTGCTAGTACCGCCTCTTCCTTAAAACTACGCAGGGCTAACGCCCGGCGTCCACTCACTCACGACTAGAAGGCTCTCACAAGCAGCAAGGTGGCTTCTCCTCAATCTTCACTGGCTCCCCTTCCACCCGCCCCACCTCAACCCACTCCCCCTCCTCCTCCACATCCCCTCCCTCCCCCTTCCAGCCCTGTAAGAAGTCCTGCAGAGTAGACGCAATCTGAACAAAGCTTGGCCGCTTGGCAGGGCTGCGAGACAAGCAGCTTATCAGCAGCTGCTCAAGCTGAGGGGGTAAGCCCTTGGGGATCTCAAGCTCCCGTCCCATGACTGCTACTTGGCAGATGATGCCTGCGTGATTCATCCCAGCCCAGGCGCGTGTGCCTGTGAGCATCTCCCACAACAGTACACCAAAGGCGTACACGTCCACACCCTGTGCACACACAAGGGGAGGAAGTGGACACCAACATCAAGGGAAGGGAAAGGTAAGGGGGAAGGGGAGGAAATGGACACCACCGTTAAGGAGAGGAGGAGAGGAGACAGACACCAGCGTTACGTGAAGGGGAAAAGGAGGACATGGACATCGACGTTACGCAACATACACGTGCACTAGTAATGACAATGACAGAGCAATAAGTGCCTCGAGCCGTTCAAGGCAGAATACAAACACCATGCAAGCGTACGCTGATTCACAAGCACACAATAATGTTGCCAATTGGGTCAGTGACCACTACCTTCTATGTTTGCGCAGAATAACCCTACACAGGCCGCTGGTGATTACAACTAACACTGCTGGGGGCACTTCAACTGCCAAAATGCACAAAGAGAATAATACCTGCAATACCCCTGCTTCATACAGCAAATCAGCGTGCCCACAGCCATAAAACCTTATCACAAGGATTGAGCCACCACCCACATAGAGTCATTGCATTACATAAGACACCAGCAGGCACTGCTGTTGGTTGGCCCCATATGTGATGGCTGGGCTGCGCATAACAAATCCCTCTGGCCGGCTCATGCTTGAGAATCTAAGATTGAACAGAGAGTAAAGTATATGCAGCAATCGAGCTTCGATCACAAGCTATCTCGCTCTATCCTGTATCGGCTCTTGGTGTCAGCGAGTGAGTGAGTGAATGGAGTGTGTTAGCCCTGCGTCGCTTCAATATAGAGGGGCATGGTGTAACAGCAAGTCCATACTTTGAGCCAGCCCCCACCCTCACCTTGCTAATTACTCCATCCAGTAGCAACTCTGGTGGCATGTGGGTTACAGTACCATAGTCATTGTCCTTCAGCCGCTCCCCGGGCAGCAGTCTGCGTGCCAGACCATAGTCCCCAACCTTGGCCGCAAACCCATGCACATTGCTGCTGTTGCTAGTCAGCATCACGTTGCCACCTGACAGGTCCTGCAGAAAAGAAAATGACATAGCAAGAATCCTCATGTTCAGTAGACTGATACAAACTACTTGTACGAAGGAACTGCTGCCTGTGTGGCTTACTTGGCCCATCCTGAGCCTGGGCATGGCCCTGCACACCTTTCAGCGTCCCAACCATCCAATCGAAAACCTTTTCCCCATTGGCAAGGGCAGCAGGACACTCAAGCACAGCATCACGAAAGCATGGCACATCGAATCACAGCACATGCATAACAAAAGCACAGCATATCATTGCAAATGCATGACAGAAGCATAATGCACATGCATCGGCAGCACCCCACCTTCAGTGTACATTTCCAGTCACAAACCTCCATTCACCAGTCAATGTTGAAGGTATAAGAAGCAGTCACCGTCCATATCTCTATCGAACATGACAGAAGCACAGCATAACAAAGACGTGCCGGCAGCTACTTACCCCATGTATAATGTCCTTGTTGTGTAGGTACACCATAGCCCCTGCCACCTCCATGGCTGTTACTGCCACCACCTTGATGTCAGTGTGGGACTCCAGGGGGCGGCGGTTGGTCTTGAAGAAACCACGCACCACAGCATCCTGCAAAGGAAAGCGATACAGGTGCACACCAATGCTTCAGCGTAAAGAATGATCAAACTTATGGCATGAGAACATCTAAAAAGCTGCAGGATCACAGCAACCCCAACAGCACCAACACTGGCAGAACATCTACGACACCATACACTCAAGTATTGCAGTAGCATAAGTGCACCACAGTAGCTGGTGCATGCATATTCTTTAATAAGCAGCTTCTTAAGCATCCATAAGGGTTAGCATACGAACAGTCCAAGTGAAGAGATGAGCAGCTGCATATCAACATGCTTCACATACAATGAAAACCAAAAGAACAGTGCCAAAACACTATCCCAGTCTGCTGCGACATGCTCAAACCCCACCCACTCACCACCAAGCAGGGCTTATCACAAAACTCAAACATCATCCAGCAGGTCTTAGCAGAACCGCAGCCCCCATCAGCGCCTGTGTAGGAGTAGCCCACAGTGGTCATAAGGTTGGGGTGACCCAGACCCTTAGTGAGGCTAGCCTCCAGAGGGGCCCCATTGGCATCCAGGCGCAAGGTCTTGATGTCATCAATGATCTGCAGGCACCAGTACTACTCAGGCCACACATATGCAATGCACTTCGATGCAGCAAACCTACCGATTACGTCTCTGCAGTAAATGGCTGCTTGGCGTACGGAAGGCAGTGCACACAGATGGCTGCTTAACACTACCGAGGCAGGACCTACTCTTTCACGTTGGGCGTCAGAAGGGGCGACATTAAGGGGCAATCATACTTCCATGCTTTCAGCAGACGAGGAGTACAAAATAGCAAGCCACAAAGCACTGCACGATACCAAATGTGCCAAGACAATCACTCCCCTCATGGAGACCAATGCCGAAGCGGCTCTTGCTCTGAACCCCCCTTTAGTCCTCACCTCCCCCTGGCCACCATTCCCCATATCAGCAACCCAAGAACATGCGTCCCCTAAAAAACATCCCAGATAAACCCTAATTCCCTGCATTCTCCCCCCCTCATTTTCACTGCCACGGGCTGCCCTTGTAAATCCCCCTGATCATCCTAAACCCTAGAACCCTAAAGCCTAGTTCCCCGCATGAGCACCACACCCCCCTCTCACCTTCACTGCCACGGGCTGCCCCTGATAAATCCCCCTGTATATCCTCCCATAGCCACCCTTCCCCACTAAGGGCCCCATCACCAACCCAGGAATAGGCATCCCTACTTCCGCACCCCCACCCCCACCACGCCTCGGCACCCACGGCGCCCCATGAATCTTCTGCAGCATCTGAGCAGAATCATCCAAGCTAAACCTCTGCCTCCTCCGCCTCTGCTGCTGCTGCTTCCCCAACTCCCCACTTTTCACGCCACTACTCATCCCGCTGCTCGGCACACTGCCACTGTTATTGCTTTCCCCACCGTCCAGCGACTTGATGTGCCGCCGGCCCGGCTCGTCCTGGGGCCCCTTGGCAGCAGCATCTACCCCCACCGCATGCTCTCCAGCTGAATCCATGAGCTTCATAAGGTTCCCATTGCCATCCACACCCTTACCACCCATCCCTGCACCACCTGCAGTACCATTACTGCTGCTGCTGCCGGTGATGGTGGTAGTGGTAGTGGTGGTCATAGGGGATGGCAGCGGGGTGGCAGAAGATGAAGCAGAGCAAGGCAGCTGCTGCATGAGGTAGCCTTCGTCCTCATCATCAATAGCTTCCGTGACCCGGACGATGAAGTAGTTGCGGCCAAAGTTGTCGCTCTGTGAGAGGCGCAGCCAGGCTGGGATGCCCACATAGAAAGGCTGCTCTGTATCCAAACCATCAGCATATGCCAACCTGCAAGTGGCACAGCAGGGTCTAAATCGAACTACCAGTACAATTTAGAAAGCCTGTGCCATAATCAGGTTCAAGCACAAAAGTGGTTTGTTTCTGCCTCACAACCGTAACGCATTCCCCCTTTGCGACCAAAGGACCAGCTGTCTGACTAGCCACATGCAATGCATTGCACGGCCTAACCACTGAACCCAATCTGCAAAACGGTACAGCAGGGTCTAAATCAAGCTACCAGTACCAGAGCAGGAGTTCCAGCCGCACACATTTCAGCACACTTCTCTTTCGTGACCAGCGGGGCAGCTGTGTGGGCCACATGCAAGTGCAAATGCACGGCCACTTGGTGTCACTGTGCTCACTAACTATTACGCAACTGCCACATTTACAGCGCACAACTAGAAACCCATGAAAAACAAAGTTGTGCTGACCTGCAAGACCTGCAAGACTAACATTCAATCACTCCAAGAGCGAAGCAATCAGTAACACGAAAGACGGTCTTGGGGCCAACAGAGACAAGGAGGGATGCGCAATGATTATTTACAATGGTTTCTGGGGCAAGGAGGCGGGTTTGGCTTTGTTGCACGTTCCATATTAAGGCCCCAAAGCCCAACGATGCGCTGCTATCCGCTCCGGTCCACTGGGCAAGTTGAAACGCAATTCAGCATTATCCTGGTGTCTGCTTAATCTTCGCTCTCGTCGTCTTGACTCTCAGCATCGGCCTCTCTCACCACACACTAACAAACTGGTCATGTCGCGGATGCTGCACAATCCGAGGGCTGTGCAGTGGTCTCTCTTAATATATATTGGATGGTGCAGAAGCAAGATGCACAATGCCGTGATGTTCACCCGCAGTGAGCCATGTCCAGCTCACCTGAAGTGAAGGTCCCAGCGCCTACCAGCCACATTGGTGCCCTGCCCTCCTGTGATTTGCATGTGGAACTCCCACTGCCCCGGGACCCATTCCTACAGCAGCAGCAGCAGCAATGGAAACCATGCCGTCAATTTTCCCACAATTCAAGATGTGCAGATCCCCAAAGGTGCCAGAAGTCATGTAATAATCCCATCCATCATATCCCATTCATCATATGACCGGCACCAAAGATGCAATACTCACAAGAATCACTGCAAAAACTGTCCTGCAGCAATCAGACCTGCGGTGGGGCTTCCAGGAACTCAACATAGACCATAACATAGGCACCTCTGCAAGCAGATGGAACATGCAGTATAAAGGCTGGCATGACTACAGCGCCGTTCAGTAACAGGCATCTCAAGCAGACCCCTTGCTCACCAGTGTGGCATCAGTTGTGTCAAACAGCTCTGACAGCTGCATGCCACTGAAGCTCTTCTTCCTCCGACCATTGGCATAATCTGCCAGCTCATCATAAGAAGCGTCCCACATCACACCTGGAACAAAATGCCATGATATTTTCCAGGTGTGAACAAATATTATTGCAAAAGGTTAGCACTTAAACCCCGTACTCACTCTAATGCTTGTTTACAATGTGGCATCTGCACTCTTCATATATCTTAAGCTCATCCGTCTTTATTGAAGTAACATGCAGTGAGATTCGCAGGATCACACTTGCAGTCCAACAGCAGCAGCATGAACACCACCTTCCCTCCTACCGCAGTACACAGTATCGGCTGCCGGGAGTGCAAATAGAGCCTAGCCCGCAAGAGGGCTCAGCAGCATGCAGCACACCATTTGCAAGCTACTGAGCATTCCTCAAGCCAGCTAATCGCTCTTTTAACTCTCTCTTGCCCACCTGAACACCCCCAACTGCCCCGGCCCCTCCCCACTTCCACCACCGTACACCATCAGTCCCCTCCCCTCCCGCTCCACTTTCCCCCTCTTCCCATCTCCCTACTCACCTAGCCTATCAATAGCATTGTTGTTCATGTGCAGCACCCTCCAGCTGCTGCTCCCTGCACCCCCCACATCCACAAAGAGATACGCCATGTCATAAACTGACAAGCTGCGCATCATACGGCCCATGTCCTTCTGCTCTGCCAGCTGCAGGGCCCACTGCCTCTCCAGCTGCCGCACCAGCATCTCAGCCATGTTGGCCAAAACCTGGGCACGCATGGCATCAAACTTGCGGGGTTCCTGGCCCATCACGCACCTGTAGAAGTCACAACCACAACCACAAGGAACAGGGTAACAGCAGCAGACAGAACATCCATACAACTATACTGTCTCAGATACGGTTGCGGTGCATCAGAGTTACAAAGTTCCTGGACTACCACGCACCAAGTGAAAATATATATGAGATAGATCACTGCGCCGCTTTTGGGCCGTGCAGGGCCCGCAGCATAACTCCATACACCTATTCCGTCAGAACCACCAGAGGGGCCAGCTTAGCAGGCAGCAGACAGAACATGCATACAACTATACCCTTGCAATTAGGGCCAGCATCCTATGCATCTTGCAGTGCAGAGGAGCCGTTCAACATGCACCAAACCCAGCTTCACTTCAGAACCCACATCCTTGTACTGGCACACCTGTTGGTCCGTCAGCATTTATGTCACTGCCTCTTGCAGCAACAATATCAGCACTACGACACTAAAGCTTTCCGCAGCATGTTACCTGGACCCCTGCACCCCAGTTCCCCCAACTTACAAGGTCCCTAGCCTGTGTCCATCGGAAGAGATCAAGGGAGATGCCACATAGAACTGCAGGTTGAACTGGGGTGTCACCACAAAGTAGTTCTGGGAGAACCTGCAGACGACCAAGGAAGGGAGCATGCTTACATGGTTACATGGTTACATCTACGCACACACCATTTGTGCCGTAAGATTAAAGAAGTAGGCCTACTTAGTGCGGACCACCTTTCCCAGCAAAGCAGCATAGCAGTCAGATGCAGGAGTCTTTCGCACACATCTCGTGCCTTCGGCATGACGTGCCCTGGTGCAGGTACAAGTTGGCTTCAGAATTGGCAATTCTTACACCAGCTACCCTGTCCTGTCCTTTGCCTCCCATCTAGAGCTTTGGGCCATGCCATGCCAATTCCACCTGTCGCCATCAGCAACAATCTTACTCCCGTTCATTGCAGCAACGCCTGCCCCCTTTGCTCCTACCCTCCACAGCTACCACTCCAAGCTATTACTGCCCCTGCCTGAGACACATGTAAAGAGACGAAGAAGGTGCGGCCCCTGCCTTGGGGGCCCGGCAAGTCCATACACACATTACCCCCTTGCCATAACACAATGCCCCAGACATCATTCCCTGCTTGCCAGTCAGGCATACCCCCACCTCTCTATTGTTCCACCACCACCACATCTGGTATCTGTCCACATGTTCTCAACCACCAGCAGCTCACGCATGGTGTACAGGAAGGACATCCCCTCCCCCTCTTTTCAGCCAACCATTAATTGACAAACCCAACCACCTCACCTGGCATCTGTGCTCATGTCCTCCACCATCACCAGCTTACGCATATTGTACCGGGACCCCCCCCCACACACACACACACACTCGCATCTCATTTTCCGCGTCTCATTTTCCCCAACCACTCGCTGACAAACCCCAACCAGCTCACCTGCCGTCTGTGCTCATGTCCTTAAACACCAGGGCCTCATGCAAATTGTACAAGGACCCCCCCCCCCCCCACCACCACACACACACACACCCTCGCATCTCATTTTCCTTAACCACTCGCTGACAAACCCCAACCAGCTCATCTGCCGTCTGTGCTCATGTCCTTCACCCACCAGATCCTCATGCAAATTGTAAAGGAAGGACCCCCCCCCCCCCACATACACCATCTATGCCTCACATTCCCCAACCACCTCACAATCCCCAGCCGGCTCACCTGGCGTCTGTGCTCATGTCCACCACCACCAGGGCCTCATGCAAACTGTACAGGAAGACCCCCCCCCACCCACCCTCGCATCTCATTTTCCGCATCTCACTTTCCCCAACCACTCTCCCCGACCACCTCACCATCCCCCGCCGCCTCACCTGGCGTCTGTGCTCATGTCCTCCACCACCAGCAGCTCGTGCACAGCATTCAGGAATGACCAGCCACAGAAGCCCCACCTATCAGGGCAGACGCACACAGGCAGCGCACCACATGCGCCTGTGAGGTAGATGCATTCCCCGGTGAGCAGAGCCACCGTGGCTGTCTCCACCTGGAACACCTCACACAGCAAGCGCAGGACACTCTCTGCAACACAGGGACAGAACATGCATGAAGCACGTCAGCAGCTGCAGTTATCTGAAAGAGAGAAATCTTGCACAGCAAGCACAGGACACTCTCTGCAATACAAGGACGAGGCACACAGGCACCTGGAAGACCTCACACAGCAAGCACAGGACACTCTCTGCAACACAAGGACAAGACATGCATGCAGAACGTCACCAGCAGCAGTTGCCTGGAAGAAAAAACCCTCACACAGCAAGCGCAGGACACTCTCTGCAACACAGGGACAAAACATGCATGAAGCACGTCAGCAGCTGCAGTTATCTGAAAGAGAGAAATCTTGCACAGCAAGCACAGGACACTCTCTGCAATACAAGGACGAGGCACACAGGCACCTGGAAGACCTCACGCAGCAAGCACAGGACACTCTCTGCAACACAAGGACAAGACATGCACGCAGAACGTCACCAGCAGCAGTTGCCTGGAAGAAAAAACCCTCGCACAGCAAGCACAGGGCACTCTCTGCAATACAAGGACAAGGCAGACAGGAAGTAGTTTAGCAGCAGTAGTAGTAGGTAGTACTTACCTGGAAGACCTCACACAGCAAGCGCATGACACTCCCTGCAATACAAGGACGAGACATGCATGCAGAACGTCAGCAGCAGCAGTTGCCTGGAAGGCGCGACGCAGCAACCGCAGGACACACTCTGCATCGCAGGACAGTAGGAGAAAGAGGAACAAAATGGAGCTGGCACAGCATCAAGAGTAAGAATACTTACAGCGTTGGCGGAACGCATAGAGGAACATCTGCAAAAATAACCGAAACAGCAGCGACAAGGCAACTGTGTTCTATCAAGGCCAGCTTGGCAGCAACTACGTGCAGCTCAGCAACAACGCACATCAGCTTCTGGCAGCTGCTGAGGAACAAGCTCATATCCTGTGTGGTACGTCTACTTAGATCCCGCCGATCAGCTCAGCCAAAGCCAATCCCTGCCAAGACCGTTTTGCAAACCTTCAGTATACCAGGCTGTGACCATCTGGCAGCAACTGCGCTGCTTAAATGCTAAAGGAAACCCACCAATCTCGCCATTGCGGGTCGCCCTCATCTTGTGGATGGCATTTGCTGCTTGGATGCGAACCTCGTGGCACGCGGGCTTGGCTGGACCATCCTTGAAGAAGTTATGGGGGTGGTATGCTGGGATGCTTGCACTGCCAGAGCTTGACTGGAAGGCTTTGATCAAATCAAGACCAGCAGCTGAGGAGGTTTCCGATGAGACAACTGTTGCTGGACATGCGTCGCCGGTGCTGGATTGCAGCAGCTGTGCGAGCGTCTGCTGCCTGCGTTTGCTGTGCTCGGATGCCCAGGAGAGAAAGGCCTGGCCATCCGCCGGTGCAGGCTGCTCGAGCCCATTGGCTGCTTTCGCAGAGGCTGCTGTTTTCCCCGACTGCTCAAGCTCGCTCGCGCTGCACCTTCGAACCTCCACAGCTCCCTTATGAGCTGGTGTAAGGACCTGTAAAGAGGAGTGATGCTAGATTTCAGTGTTGTACACCCCCAGTCCGACTACCGGGAGGCTTTCATGGTCTCTCCTGCTAGCATGGTGCACACGGTCAGACGATGGCATAAATACGGAGCTCCCCACCTCTAGTTGACTGAGGTCCGCATCCTTGCCGGCTGCCAAACTATGCTCCACAACAGGAGAGCCTTCCTTGCTTATGCATCCACCCATCACGCCAACTCAGATGACCCTAGAGTCAAATGACACTGTGATGCGGTGTATGAGCCTAGCAGTCAGTCACATGTGGTCCTAATAGTCCCAAGGAGGGAATTTTCGACAAGCTTCAAGAGTGAGTCACGTTTACTTGTTTACGGACTCAAAAGATGCCTTCAGGACTCCCTGCTTTGTTACAGGATCCGCACCAAACCGCGACAGAAGCCAATCTGCGACTCCGTCGTACTTGAATACTCGTGGCAAACCAGACGTCGCAGCATGAAAATCTGTAGTGGGTGAGTGGCGCGCGGGTGCCCGAAACGGTTTCGGAGTGTCGAAGGCGAAGAACTGATGATACTGGCTCCTCAACCGGACAGCCTTTGTCTGAAAACCTTACGTGGAGGAAAAGGTTCAGACAGATGACCCCTGGTAACTAGTCAGCAACCATTCATAGCATGCAAACCCCAGGATGCGGTCGGAACACCAGGTTTGATTTTCCAAGCGCTCTGCAAGCGCCCACGACAAGTGCGAAACTGTGCTCTTTGGAGTGTCAAATTGACATCTAGATACCGATGAGACATATGGCGTAGCTGTTCGTTGGCACGTAAGCCTTCAAGCTGGCGGCAGCTGGTTGACAGCCAAATCAGAGGGACCACGGGCCTCGATGCGCATGAGACTACACCTGCAGACCAATAGTATACTCTACTCTAACAACTGACTAGTCAACATGGTACCCAGGCCTTCTTCCCCGCTGTCCCCAGAGCTGCTACTGCTGCTCCTTGTAGAACTGCCACTTCCCAGCACCATATCCTCCAGCTTGATGTCTGCAGCTGCTAGTGAACCTGGACCTTGTTCCCCTCCGCTACCCAGACCACAATCACCAACAGACTGCCCAGCTACATCCCTGCTAGCAGTATTACCCTCAACAGTAGCACCAGGTTGTGCCATGAACGTCACCTCGAGGGCTTCTGCATGTATTTGCTGCTGCTGCTGCTGTTGTGACTGTGGGCTCGTGTTTGTATACAGTGCATCATTTGCTGCATACACTGCCATACGATGGTGCAGTACATCCTTGTAGTGCTGGTCCTCCAGAGTCAGCAGCAGTGGTACCTTTGTGGGACTGGCGACCTCTGAGAGCACCTGCCTGTTAAACAGAAGGATGCAGACACAAACACATATGGGCAAGCACAAAAGCAACCTTAGTATTTTCACCGTTTGGGAAAGTGGTAACCTATGCCTCAGAAAATCCCTTCCTGCATACCTCAAGCAAGCTAGACCCTTACCTAAGCTTGTATATAGATAGGCCCACTACCATTCAGAATCCAGAATACGTAAGCGGGTGGGTAAGGGGCGGGTGGGTTACCCAAACATGACAGCTGGTAAAAAATATTTTGAGCCGCCTTGCATGGTGGGGATTGAACTGGGGTCCTACTGCTTGGCAGTGGAACAAGCTTAACGCTGATGATCCTCGTCTGTGTTATCTGTTGTGCCAGTCTTGGTTGTATGAGAGGTATATAGCACTCAATAGCCTTAGTGTATGTCCAGAGGCTTATAGGTGCCAAAAAATAAGTCGCATTTCCAGTAAGCATCCTGCACCCCTGTAAAAACCTCAAATCAAAGCCCAAAAATGGGGGTTGAGAGGTCCAAGGGGTTGGGGGGGGTCCCAGGGGGGTCACTTGAGAAATTCCATGATTGCCCCGGCCCCCCACCCCCGACCCCCGACCAGCTCCCCCGGTTTGTTTATGGGGAACGCCCCCCCCCCTAGAAAACTCGCCCGCCCCCCCCCCCCCCATTAACGCCCCCCACCTACCTCAGCACCCTCAGCATCACATCTGCCTCTACCACCCCAAACACCATGGGCGGCTTTATCTTGATCACATTATCCCAGGGACCATCACAGCTCAGCAACACCTGCTGTGCTTTAGCCCCCTCTTTCATGGCGCGTGCTATCTGAGGTGCAGGGCGCTTGGTTTCGGGGTCTGTCACTATCTCCAAACCCAGGAACAGCCCCTTGCCGCGAACATCACCTATGAACTGGGGGAACTCCTGCTGCAGCTGCTTTAAGCCAGACACTATGTACCTACAACAGCACACAAAGGCACATAAATCAATCAATCAATCGATCAAATATGCACAACCAGCTATGCCAATGGCCAAACAAACCTAGGCCATAAACACAAGGCTCTTGATCACAACCACAAACCACACAGCCGATGGTAGGCACATGCACACTAATTGAAACAATGCATGTCATGTAATGTCTTCGGGGAACTCTTACAGAAAGAAAAGTGTACGCGTCACACCTGGGAAAGGGGGACGAAGCACAAGCAAATGCCAAACCTCCTAACACATCCGCTTGCTCAAATAGTTCCTGTTTTTTGCTGCTGCAGTTTGTGCTCCTTGCTCTGCTGTAGCACTGTCATGACAGTCCTTACCCCTCTCTGCCCTACTCCCTGGCACAACTAAACCCTGCATTCCACAAACACATCACTAGAGTCCATCTGCACCATTGCTGCTCTACAAATCGCTACTCCCTTTCCAGAAGATTGGATCAGGAACCCTGGGTTTATGGACTGGATTCGTTTGGCCAATGGCATAACTGCTATGCATTTCGAGTACTCTCGGGTTTCCAGAACTGTAATAATTGATAAAAACAAACAGTAGCAAACACTAGAATCATTACCGTACTCTGCAATGCCCCGTAACCCTAACCACCTACCTGCCCACATCTGCTGCCTGTTGCTGCAGCCTCAGTTCCTTTATCTGCTGTAGCACTGCCATGCCAGCAGCAGTAGCAGCATTGCAGCCACCATATGTGTTGAAGTACTCCATGCCATTGGCAAAGGCGGCTGCAGTTGCCTTGCTCACTACACAGGCACCCAATGGGAACCCATTACCTGCACATGACAGGGGGGACCACAAAGGGTTTACATTATGAATGAATACAGCAAACCAACCTCAGGCACCCAACGCAAAGCCACTACCCGCACATGAGAGGACACATACCACAACAAGGTCAACGCCTAGTAATGGGCAATCAATAAAAAGGGGAACCAAGCTCAGGCATGCAATGGGAAGCCGTTACCTGCACATGATGAAAGGACATATACCACAATAAGATCTGCACCTAGCATGTAATTCATCAATCAACAGCGACACCGGTCTCAGGTACCGGATGCAACACTTTGCACAGCATAGGACATACACCTGCATAAGATCAATACCTTAGCAACCAATCAAGAATTATCAAGGAGTCAAAATGCATAAGCCAGGCACCCAATGGGAAGCAAATATGTGCACATGAAAGGGGACATGTATTACAACAGATCAGCACCTAGCATTTTATTCTCATTCAAAACTTGGGTACCAGGCGGGAGGGCATTACCTGCAGATGAGAGGAGAAATTCAATACTAAGTGATGTTTGAAACGAGCTAGGCGTATGGAGGGCAGGTGCAAACTGTTGCAAGGCCACACGGCACAACAAGCCATTAACAACACATAAGCCAGGCACATGCCGCACCAAGATCAACAATCACTCACTAAGTAATGGACAGTTAATCAAAGTGCATACCGGTCGCAGATACTTAATAGAAACCCACTGCTTGAAATGCACAGCAGAGGACACCCACCTCAATACATTCGCACCTCTACTAATGGAATGAGTGAATCATTGAAACCACAGAGGCCAGGCACCCAATGCAAGGCCTTACTTGCACAGGAGAAACCCCCTCACCCCACCCCCCAGCTCAGCCTCACACCCACTCACCTATTGGTTTTCCAAGCGTCACTACATCCGGCACTACCCCTTGGGTTCCAAAAGCCCAAAACGCCTCCCCGACGCGCCCAAACCCTGTCTGCACTTCATCTGCTACACACAAAACCCCAGCTACCCGCATCTCCTGGTAAACCCCAGCTAAGTAGCCCTCCGGCAAAACCACTTGGCCGCCACAAGATGGAATAGCTTCGCAGATGAACATTCCGACTTCACCACCAGCTGCAGCTGCCGCAGCGAGGGCGGTACGAGCAGCAGCAGCACCATCTAGGTTCTTGCCCCTATATAGCAGGCATAGGAGAAGGATGCAAAGAAGAAGGAAATGGAATCAGAACATGCAAGTATGTGTTGAATCATCCCGTATATTGTTCCAGCTTGCTGTCTACATGAGAGCTTTTAGTGTCAAGCCTATGGCACTTCTGCTATGGCATATCATGAAAAAATACCTATCTGTAGCCCAGCAGCAGCTGCAGAAGCAGGGGAGTATCACTACGGTTCTTGCAGCTGCGCAGATAGCAGCATAAAGCAAAACAAGGCAAGGAGCTGTCATGTACAAAGGTCTGCCCAATAACATACCAGCAGCAACGGCGCGGCCAACAAATTCCTAGAAGCGATAGCTTCATGAGCAGCAATAGTAGGAATAGCAAGAGCAGCAGCCCGAATGGCAGCAGCAGCAACAGCAGCAGTACCTAGAGGGATAACCGCCGCACCAAATACAAGGCAATCATCTATACAGATCTCACACCTCTTGAACTTGCTAACCTACAAGGGTCAGGACATGGTAGCACTGTGAAAATATCAATAATTTGCTCGATGTAGCAGCTATAGTCGGACGCCAGAGCCATTCTTGTTTCTATCGTGAATGCTTACATCAAGTGCATGGGATTATGCGTTTCGGCCTGTTGGACATCATCAAATCCATTTGAGCACATGCAACAAAAACAGATTTTACACCAAAAGAATGGCCACAAACAAAATGAACAGAACGTGTCACCACAGTCACTTGAACTTGCTTACCTATAGGGGTCAGGACACGGTAGCACATGCACCCACTCTGGCTTGCCAGCCCCTCCTGCACCCCAGAACTTGTACGGAGACAAGGGAATCAGCGAGGACAGGTGACCATGGTATGCCCCCGATAGAACCACAACATGCTGGGCCTTAGGGTTTAGCACCCGGGCCATCCGGAGTGCTAGGTCATTGGCTTCTGAACCTGAGTTGACAAGGTACACCACCTGCATAGCAAATCACAGACACATGTTGTGCTTTAGGGTTGAGCACCCGGGCCATGCGGAGGGTTAGGTTTTTTACATAGTTATGCTTCTGAAGGTTTTCTACATAGTTATGCTTCTGAAACTGCGGTAACACTAGCTGATATCAGCTACCGAGCACTTACACCCACAAGCATGACCGCCAAACAAACACGGGTTGGACTCGGTACCTAACCCATGACAGGGCTTAACACCATGTGATACCGTGACAATTGGCAGACCACGCACAACTCCTGTCCGGCACGGTCGCAGGCCCCCTTAACTTCCCAGTTATTTGTGTAGAACGATAGAGAGAGCTACACAAAGAGATTGTGTCTTAATCCCCAGCATGTCATTGAGGGAGGGGTCTCTAGAGTCACAATAACATGACGTCCCTACCTTATTTACTTCTTGTGCCTTACCTCCAGAGGTTGGGGGAATGTGCTTGCAAGCCCTGTGCTGCATTTTCTATATGAGATAGATCACTGCACAGCCCTTGGATCATGCAGCACCTGCCACATGGCTCCAACCAGCTCTTATTTATGTCTAAAATCCAGAGGGAGGATTTACAGTACTGCAAGCTTTGCCAAAACTATTTGTTATGAATTAGAGATCGCTGCACAGTCCTCGGACCGTGCAGCACCTGCCACATGACTCCAACCAGCTAATTTTTTCCATGTCTTACCTCCAGAGGGTGGGGTAGAGTGCGTGCAAGCTCTGCCGTGTAGTCTGTCAGGCCCTTGGACAGGTAGCGTGAGTTAGTGTTCAGCTGCGTCATCTGGCTGCATATGGCAGCAGACACCTGGCCACATGATGGGCATGGCAACCATCGTACTTGAGGTCAAAAATCATTTTCCACATGAATTCAGCCGTTCGTACCCTTTTTAGGGTTGCATCTGCGCTCAGATGTGATCCCCTGGTCTGGGTATTTGACTACAGGAGAGCGGATGGGATGGACTACATGCATTATTCTAAGAGGACTAGTACAAGAATGCATTCCAGGTCGTCCACATGGCTAGAAAATGCAACACAGCTCTGCAGCCTGAGCCTGTGAGGCAAAGCCTGTGCTGTGCTGCTGCTGCTGCTGACTCCATACCTCATGAGATCCCCTAGGACTCCAGAGTAACGGAGTGCGTGAAGAATGCATTCTAGACCGTCTATATGACTAGAAAAGCGACAAAGCTCTGCAGCTTCAGCCTGAGAGGCAAATCCTGTACTGCATTTTTGCTGCTGCTGCAAGTAGTGCATGCCTGCAGCTTCTCAGCACTGACTGAATTCCTTTAGTAATCCGCTGCATCCCCATGTGGAAGTTCTGACTAGCTAGCAGACGGTGGTTGCTTATGGGAACTGCATAGTTTCAGATGGACTAAACAGCTGTCCGTCGGACAATGTCACAGCAGAGCAGCAGGCAGATACATCCCTGATCACAGAAATTAGGAGTGCTCTGACCCAACGGGTTGCTCAGAACCCTTACCTCTGAATTGCTGTGCCCCACATGTGCAACATTGTTCACACAGTCCAAGTAAGCCTTGCCCTCCTGATCAAAGAGGTAAGCACCTTGGCCTCGGACCATGCAGAGGGGCTCCGCATAGCTTAGGGACACGTTTGGGCCCACATGCTGTCGGCGCTTGTGCAGGATGTCGGTTAGGCTGTCCTGGGTCATCGTGGCAACACAGGTTCTCAGTACGCTACGCGGACGGGTCTGATAGGAGTGAGGATGCCGGTTGGTCTTGTGGCGGGGCGTAGATAGCGCCGGGTGCTCCTGCAAAGATAGGCACAGGTTTTTTGATCCCCATATGATGTGGCTACGGCCTGTCACGGGATGAGGAGATTATGCGACAGTCACGCAGGGTATGAGACTGGAAGAACGGCAATACGTCATGCGCCTGCATGGCCCGAAACTTGTAATGCGATTGTAGCACACATTTTGTAAAGTATGTGTATGTGCCAGCATTGAGGATTGTGTGACGAGCATTGCCCAATATGACCAGACGCGGCATGAGGACCATGCAGCACTAAGCCTGCACCACGGATCAGAATGCTTACCTCCTTGTCAGACCCGTTAGAAGTAGCTCATTGCCTACAACTCACTCAATTGTTGGGCCCCTTGGTTGGTAGCACGCGAAGGCAAGCAGCACGTACGCACTTGACCGACTCGAGAGAGTCACCTTGCGTCAGCTGGTAATGCAGACGGCTTCACAAGAACTAGAACTTTGCAGGAGACTCTGAGATGGTTACTCCTTGAGCCAATTGGTGCAACTCTCTTACAGGGGATCGGGAGCATGGAGGAATATGCCCCGATCGCAACGCTGAGGCATCGACAGTATTGCCCACGTGGGCTGGCAGTTGGGGCAGTACACAACCAGCCCGAGCCCGGAGATGCCGCGTATGTGCTTGCAGGGAAGCAAAGCTCGCATGAAACTATCTCATTCGCAATTGGATATTACTGTGCGAACGGTACTCGATGGTTCAGTTGTGTCTCGCTTCTCCCTCCTGCTCATGGTATCTTCAGTGGTATCTTGCTTCCCTTTCGGGCTACTACCGATTCTAGCCGTTACAGCCCTTGCGATAGCATTTGTCATAAGCCCTGCGTGTGTGTTCTGGAGGCCAAAGTCAGGAAGGCTCGTCCTACAGCAGCTCAAGCAGGCGATGCCTCCACCCAAAGCAGGCAGTTCGTCTCTTTCCGAGCTGCATGAACCACATGCCAGAAAGGGTACAAGCACCAACAAAGCCAGAACTTGTAGCAGTGGAGCAGACCCTTACGAATGGTGCGCATCTTATACACTACGGCAGTTGGAGTTCCAGGCACCCAAAACGGCAACCGGGAACCGTCTCTGAAGTGAGCCCTTGGCAAGTGCAGGATGAGGGATGACAGTCGCAAGAATCCAGAGGTGCTTGGGTACATAGCACAGGAGAACACGTATGCACGAAGCTACTTTCATTCCATCAGTAGCACAGTCGAGACACTCGTGAAGGAGATGGATGCCAGGCTCCCAAGCCCCGAGGTCCGCCATCTCCAGCAGAGGGGCAATTTCGTTTACTACGAAAAGCGAGAACGTGGAGATCAATACTATACGCTATATCGTAACCCCAATGCAGCAGGTGGGTGCAAACCCTGCCGGTGGGAGGGTACTAGCAGGGGTGCATCGAGTTTTGGGCCCTTAAACCCTTATGCTATCTCTTCCCGCAGGTTTCGGGCTAAGTGGCTTCAGCTCCAATTCTGGCGCCAGTGCAAGAGATCAGTCGCAACATGAACAGCAGCAACGGCAGCACCAGCAGCATGGACATCAAGACCCCACAGTCAAGCAGCAGCAGCAGCAGCAGCAGCAGCAAGGTGAGCATCAACAGCAGCATATACAGCAAGAAGGACCCAAAGTCAACCACCAGCAGCAGCAGCAAAAGAACGTTGAGGAAGAGCTCGTCCTTGACCAGAATTATCTGTCAGCTGGTCACTCATACTTTGATGTGCTCACTCACCAGGTGTCACTCGATGGCACTTTGGTGGCGTACTTGGTGGACACCACTGGTGACGAAGACTACAGCTTACAGGTGAGGCTGGTGACTCGGGTTAATTGAAGCCATGAAAGTGAAGTGTCATGGTGACAAAGTCAATTTTGCAAACTTCCAATATATGCATGACACTCACATAGAACAAGCCACCAAACTACGAACTGAGCTATAGCTGCGCAGATTGTTACCGCTACAGCCACAGATCATGCACACCAGGGTTAAGCCCTGAATTCAAATTCATAAAACCAAAGAACAGACAAAATGACAGGTAAGCACATTGTTGCCAGTTTTCACCCCATGCAAACATTCAGTTCTTTTTTGAATGACATGGCTGGGATGTGAGATGGCGCATTGACTTGATGCACTCTGATGCAGATGGTCGTACTTCGGGGTCTTGTAATCTTCCCTCTTCTCCTCCCCCCCTCTCTTCCTCCTCCCCTGAACCGCTGTTTCCCCATAGGTGGTGGAGGTGAATCTGGGTTGGGATTGACTTGATGCACTCTGATGCAGATGGTCATACTTCAAGATCTTCTAATCATCCTCCCCCCTCACCCCCCATCTTCCTCCTCCCCCTCTGAACCGCTGTTTCCCCCTAGGTGGTGGAGGTGAGCAGTGGCCAGCAGCTCCTAAGCCCTGCTATACCTGGATGTACTGGAGACCTGCTTTGGACCACAGATGGTACTGCCATACTGTTTACCACCAAGGTACGTCATGCATTTGTGTAACGCGGGTTGGTAAAGCCTGACATACTACATGACACACTAACACCCTTTTCCATGCATTCGAGCTTTCCTCGGCCACAAAAACCAGTGTTCTCCATGTCATAAGTAAGTGGGTGGTGGCTGAACATGTCTTCCAGCATAGGGGCCCCTTTTGCTACATTTGGGCAAATTCTTAGGCCTTACGGATTACTCATATCACACGCACAACAGCTTGATGAAATCCAGGGGGTAAGATATTGTGCACGCCGCTGCATTTGATTTCGCCTTTCGGATTGTGGTTTAGCTCATGCATTTATCCGTCCTTTTCAACCTCAGCTTCTGTGTGGGCAAAACATCCACCATTGGTTATGTGGCTTTGTAATTGCGATCAGGAGCCTTGTGTTCATGGCCTCGGTTTGTGTGGCCATTAACATAGCTGGTTTTGTGTTTTTCAAACTCTAGTTTATTGGATAAAGCTGCGGCATGCATATATCCCTCCACATAATGGTCCTCCTAGCTCATGTAACAGCAGCAGCAGCAGTAGCAGCAGCAGCAGTAACATCCTCTGGCTGCCACCACTCGTAAGAGACATGACTCTGGACATGTACCCCCCACCCCAAAGGGCTAGCACAGCGGACGCATTAATGCCGTCAGTAGACCGTCTGGAGCTGGCTTTGTTCATAAGTAGTGGACAGCCCACAAGAGGCCAGGCAGTGTGTACCAACAACTTCCAGATTTTGCTATTGCCCAGACTCAGCTCCACCCCTCTGCTATCGATCTGCATCCCATTATATGCCACAGCAACAGGGCCATTGGCCCTGCACCTCAAGCTCTTATGGTGCTGAGGTGCCAGGCCACACTGCGCAAGCTATTGCAAAAAGGCCCCACACCCCAAGGCTATCACATGACCTCTTTTTGGCTGCCGGTCTTGGCTAAGTCCCTTCTTTACTATAAGTTCACGTTTACTGTAAGTTCACGGAATGTTTACTCATCGGGTTAGTGATAGCGGCTGTCCCTCTGATTGTAGGAGGATCTTGTACTGGCACTGTCACTGGATCAGATCTTGCAGCCATCAGCTAAGGACAGTACAGGCAATACAACAACAAGCAGTAGTAGCAGCAGTAGCAGCAGTGGATGTAGACAGCAGGGAAGTCCTCAGCAGCAGACAGAAAAGGAGCAGCAGGAGGAGCAGAAGCAAGAGCAGCAGCAGCCAGAAAACCAGCAGCGTGAGGAGCAGCAGCAGCAGCAACAAGCAAGTCAGCAGCAGTTGGAGAAGGAGGAGTCAGAACAAGGACAGCAGCAGGAGGAGGAGCAGCCAGAGAGACAGCAGCAGGGGGAGGTGCAGCAGCAGCAGCAAGCTATCAACCAGCATCTTCAAAAGCTACATCTAGTGGAGCTTTATGCAGCAGCTCCTGACGAGAGAGGGCTACACATCACCAAAAGCAGAGATGGGGAGTATTTTATCCTGAAGTCCAAAATTGAGGTGGGTAGGCAGGGAGTATCAGGGCGGTGAAATGGCGTAGGGGAAAGTGTCGGGTTGTAGACAAAAGTGCGACAATTGTGGCAAGTGCAGCAGCTAACCCAACAGCACCAACGGCTACCCACACCTTCTAACCTGGGGTCTGTGAACCTTGTAACCTTGCTTTAACACATTGATACTCTTCCCCATGCGCTAGCCGTTTTCCTCGGGCAAGTATGATGCGTGTTGAGCTCTCTTACATTCCCAATGGGTGGCGCAGTGTCCCTTAAGAATGCCCTGTATGGCTTAGGGCCTTTGAGCTTGCACAAGGACCACTCAACTGTCAGTCAAACATAAGTCAAACATCAGTCAAAGTGTCTCTTGCATGCTTTGACTGCAGGGTAACCACCATGTCCAAGTGTTACCAGCAGGGCAGATAAAGCTCCCTGGTGTGCGAAGTAGTGGTGCCACCTTAAACAGCAGTTCTAGCAGTGGCTGTGACCCCAGCAGCAGTGCAATTGGCAAGCCCAGCAGCAACAGCAGCGCAGCAAAGTGTAACGGTAAGACTGTACTGGACGACCGCAGCAGCACTACAAATGCGGGCAGCAATGGTAAGGAACACACACCCCAAAACATCAGCAGCAGCAATGTTGCCGATCATCTCGACAACAACAACACTGGGCGGCACAGCGAACTCAGAAACAGCAGTAGCAGTACCAGCAGACCAATAAATAGCAGTACAAGTGGGAGCAGTACAAGAGCGAGCAATACAATGCAGGTTGTGCAGCATCACCAGGTCTGGCAGCTGCTGTTGAGCTGGAGGGAGGAGCTGGATGTCCTGGTGTGTGACCACTGGAGGAACGGAACGTTCTTTTTGCTGGTGGATAGTGACGAGGCACCGGATGGGCAACTGGTTGCGGTGACCCTGGGTGACGAAAAGCAGCGGGAGCAGCAGGGCAAGCAGGAGCAGGATTGGGAAGAGAAGCAGCAGGAGGGACAGCACAATGCTGCAGCAAGAAACATGGTGAGAGAGGGGATTGGTAGACATGCTTGGTTTTGGCTTGCAGTACATGAGTCACTCGTGATAGATGTAACACTACTGATAGATGGCATCCTGATCATACTGCTTTGTGGTTTCAAGTAATGACGTGCTCTCTTCACATTCTTGCAGGATCTCAGGTACAAAGTGGGTCGTGGCCACTAGTTATTGGAATAATGCATCAATCAATGGGTCAACCAATGCAAGCCCGGGAAAATGGGATGCAATCTAGTATGCAGGTTAAAAGTGGGTGTTTCTCTAGCATCCTGTCCGGGGCATCTTGGGCTAGCTAGGTGCAGAGAATGGCTGTTGAGGGTTTGTGGGAGACCTGAAACCAGGTTTGGTTGATTATTATGTTTAGTCACTGCTTCCCTGGCAGTGGGTACAAAGCGAGGCAGCAAGTTGGAAGCCAACGCTAGCTGACATACCCAGTTTTTGTTTGTCTGACATTGGAGCATTGGAGCATAACTCATCACAAGTGCATCGCTTACTGTTTGTTAATTTTTTTGTTATACTTGTATCTGATGATACGCCATAGCAAAAGGTGACATAGGCCCCGCACCTCAAGCTGTCTCAAGAACAGCAAGGTGCTTACTGCTGTCCAAGCACATAAATAGTATCATGCTGTGGTCCTGCATGTTGGTTGTGGCCACAGTAAATAGGAGCTTTTGGGGACCATCATTACATGTTGGGATGTGCCCTAGCAAAAGCGCCATAGCCCCCACACCTAAAGCTCGTTTTGATGATCCTGTTTCCTTTGCTTCTGCAGGTCGTTTTGCTGAACAGCAACATGCACAATTCCACGATGCCAGGCAGATCTACAGTCATTTCTGCTGACACTGACAAGAACGCTGCTGGAGCTGCGGCAGCTGGTGACACTACTAGTGACACCAGTCGCACAGACCTTGCCTCGGGTTCGGTGCTCATTGAAGTGAATGACTTTGCAGTAGCAGAAACGTATTTGGCCGTATCCCTAAGAGTCAACTGCAGCAGCACAGTGTGGGTTTTTGACTTGACCAAAGTGAGTCTGGGTGCTACAACATCTGCTGCTCTTTTGGGAGTGGTAGCTGCCGCAGGGGGAGCTGTAGCAAGTGAAGGGACAACAGGGCAGAGTACCAGCAGCACCACCAGCAGTAGCAGCAGCAGCAGAGAGAAGGAGCCAATAAGTGAACCCAACAGCAGTTCAAACTTTGGCTCGACAGCTGCACTTAACAGACCAGATTGGGTCATTCCATTTGATGATCCCACCCTCGTCGTAACTTTAGAAGGGATCACAGATGCAGGACCTGTCACCCAGCACCCAATCCTACTACTCCATCAGTCGTCACTAGTGACACCAGTGACGACAGTGTTGTGTAACCTGGTGACACACGAGACCAGGGTTGCACACGTGGAGGCAGTTCTTGGGGGTTTTCAGCAGGAGAGGTACAGCAGTAGCTTAGAGTGGGCAGTTTCAAGGGACGGTGTGAAGGTTCCTGTTACTGTGGCTTGGAGGAGTGATCTGATGAAAAAAGATGGCAGCAACCCAGCTCTGCTGAAAGGGTGAGTTTTGGTCCAGATTTTACATTAGTTGCCGTTGGCAGATGTGGCTGGAAAGGCGACTGCAATAGGTGCAATGGTGGAAGTCAATGCATCATTGCTCCAATTGCTTTGGGCAATAACTCATTTAATGTACCTTGGCAATGGTAGCCGTCTTGCCCTTGGTGAAATTTTGGCCCGATGGCCCTTGCTTCTTGTGTGCTTGGTTTTCAGGTGAATTATGATGACTGCAGGCAAGATCTGGGTAAAGCGCCATTGACCTATCACGTTTTTGCTATCGGCTGTCTGCTAAGGACCATGTCTGTATCGACTGATGTCCTTCTGTCCTTCTGCTGTGCCGTGGTGGATCCTTATGTGGTGCTTGCATCCATGAGCAATTGCACTCTCGTCAATCCCACTGTCCTTTCACTGTTTGATCCGTCTAGGCTCTACGATCCATCATTTACTTACCGTCCGGACTCTGCTGAGCAGTCAACTGACAGTGCCAACGGCCTGCTGTTCTTGACGAAAGAAGTATGATCGTGATAGATCGTTGAAATGCATAACGTAAAAAAGTGTTCTATCAGGTATGTTCCCGCTACCGATGGAGGTGTTGGACTTGAGAGTAACTCCGACCATGACTTGACAGACCCAGGGACTGACTTAGAACAGCATCCATAATGGAACATTCTTTTTTTACCTTTGCGTATGTCTTTTCTTATGCAGATATGGTGCCTATGGCTCAAAGCAGTGGCCCTCTTTCAACCCTGCTGACTTGTCGCTACTTGATCGTGGTTGGGTGCTCTCGACTGCTGTTAAAGTTTAAGCATTGTGCTACTGGTATTGCAATAACAGTCAACATCAAGTTACTACCCTTAAACATCTTTGTGTCTGTCCTTTATGCAGTTACGGTGCTTATGGCTCGAAGCAATGGCCATCTTTTAATCCTGCTGATTTGTCCCTAATAGATCGTGGCTGGGTGCTAGCAGTGGCTCATGTGAGAGGTGGATCAGAGTTGGGGGCTGACTGGCACATTCAGGGCAAGAAGATGAACAAGAAGAACACCTTCCATGACTTTCTGGCTGCTGCAAGGCACTTGGTGGAGACTGGATATACATCAAAAGAGAGGCTTGCGCTTTGGGGAAGATCTGCAGGTGGGTCACGGGGTTCAACCGGGCTTGATGTGTGTGGGAAGTGCAAAGATGGGGAGTAGAGAGGGGACCGTTGGACTTGGGGCAGGGAAATGTATGCTGCCTGGCACATCCAGGGCAAGAAGATGCACAAGAAGGACTCCTTTCGTGATTTCCTGGCTGCAGCAAGGCACTTTGGTGGGGATTGGGTATACAGCAAATGAGAGGCTTGCCCTTTGGGGAAGGTCTCCAGGTGGGTTGGTGGTGATGGGGGGGGATTTGGGTGGAAAGCCTAGAGATGAGGGGGTAAAGGGGGGCCTTGGGCTTTTTTTAGGGTTTGAGCTTTAGGCAGTGCCGCCTAAGACCTAACACTGTGTCGCTGCTGTTGCTTTGCTGCGCTGTAGGTGGTCTAACAGGAGGTGCCAGCTTGAACATGGACCCGCAGTGCTGTGCTGCTGCTATAATGGACGTCCCCTTCTTGGATGTGTTGAATGATATGTTGGACCCATCACTGCTGCTGACCATTAAGGAGAGAAAAGAGTGGGGAGACCCCTTGAACGATCCGGTAAGACAGTTCACTTCCGCAAGATGTGCTCCCAAGTCCACAGGGCTTTTGTTCTACTTACATATAATAATTGCATTAGTTGGCAGCGTGGGACTCCCTCTGGTGTCCGAGGATTGCATAGCATGCTCTCAAGCTGGTTATCACTCCCGCACAATCTCTAGAGCATATCACACTCCTATCCTAGCCCCAAAGCTGCTGCTGCTGCCAGAATGAGCTTCCAACATGGAATTAATTTAAAAAACATACAGAAGTTCTAAGTGCTACCTTTGCAAAGCAATAGCATTGATGTAACAGACTGAAGGAGTTACTTGTTGCTTGCGCTGTGACATGCCTGCAGCAACGATACTATCTCCATTTCTGCTTTCCACACACCCAAAAAGTGGTCGGACAGCAGTGCAGCAAAAGCTGCGCAGTGATTCTTCGCATAATCTTGGTGTGGTTGGTCGTTTCGACCTAGCAGCCCTTTGTGGTTTGCGGCACCTTAACTGTTTCTTTGTTTGTCTTAAGGATACTCATAATGCTGGCTTGGTTTTTTTTTCTTTTGCAGGAGGCATGCAAGTACATTGCATCATACTCCCCATATGACAATGTGATAGGAGGAGGGGCATATCCCCCCATGCTGCTCACGGGCAGCTTACATGATTACAGGGTCAATTACTGGGAGCCCTTGAAGTATGTAGCAAAGATGCGGGAGTCCAGGAGCGATAAGGAGAAGGAAGTGCTGCTATTGACTGATGTGGCTGCTGGGCACTTTGCAGCGACAAACGCAGCTGATGTATTGAGGCAGCAAGCGGAGAAGTTTGCATTTCTGCTTGAGACTGTTGGGAGAGGTACATAGGAAGTCTCATAGCCTTGGCAGAGATGGGGATCTGTAGGTAGGAAACTGTTGGCATGCATTTGTAGTAAGGAAACTGTTGCAGCAGCTGCTGTTGCCGATAGGAAATTTGAACAGGTGCGGCCAGTGGCACACTACAAGGAGTATTTGAACCATGGGTGGAGAGCTGTACACTGGTTGGCAAGATGGTTCTTTATAACGGGCTAATTGGGCCACGATTTGCGCAGGCTACTTGTGCTGCTGCTGCTGCTGCTGGACATGTGAAGACGAGGTGATCCTGGCACATATCTTTATTACCTGGGAGACAGGAACCCAGTCCATATCGGTATTTATCCCAGGATTGGGGTCCTGTCTCTTGGAATTGGACCGCAGTGGTAGCTGTAGCCGGCTGCAACCGCTGCGTGGGGCTGATTGTGGGACTTTCGAGGCATACAAGTCACGCCCAAGGGAGCCATAGGCACACTGTTATGGCACCTATGGGTTTCCATTTCGGACCCTGCTAGCATGGCTCCACTGCCAAGGGACAGTAATGGTGCGGAGCAAACCTGGGAAAGGTACGGAACATCATGAGATGCACTTATGCCAAGTACAGATAAAATGGCTCCTTCCAGGGTCAAGAAGCGAGACTATTGAGTATATAAACACATGTGGGTCAGCGAAAAGCGTTCATGACAGGCAAGCCCCTTCCGCATACCGTACGGATCTGCGGGCGGTACTGCTCGTTACTTCACGCTTACCGGACATCGGCTGAGGCTGCAGGGCCCGCATATCAGGAACTCAAACATAGCAGCACTCCACCGCTGTCCATCTGAATGCTAAGACTCACACACTGCACCTGACGTGTCGGAGCTCACCGAGCCATCTTTTCCGGGCTATCGACTGCCTCCAAACGCAATTGGATGGTTCCTGACACAGATAGCTATACATTGGCACTCACGGTAGTATCGAAATGCACTATGGGGTTATCCCGCCTCACGCTTGGGGTTCGCATCCGTCTGATCCCTTGTTCGACATGACACTAGTGGCCCTGACTCTCGCACCTTACTGGTAGACATTTGCAACCAGTAAACCCCCAGAAGGCTCCCATGCCTTCCTTGTCACACTGGAGGGCCGCTGTACTGGCAGAGAGGGATGCGCTGGGCCTGCTACCGGCCCTCCTGCTCTTCAGCCTCCTAAGCTTCTTCAAGGCCTGCTACTTGGGCAGTACCGACCTCCAAACTGTATCGCAGCATCTCCCGGGCTGGCCTGGACATTGGCCTGGGCCCCTAGACTTCTGCAGGCGGGCACTAGCAGGGGGTGACCCAGAAAGTAACCCAAGGGTTTTGGGAGCTAACAAGCAATTTCACACAGGTAAGCCCTGCAAGTAATTGAGCTTTTATCCCATTGATCCAATCAGTCAATTTGGCTCTATCTGAAGTCTGAGAAGAGCATGATGGCCTTTAGCCAGCAAGAAGCCGCACTGCAGTGAAAACCAGAAATCTGAATGCAAGACTGACATACCGGTATATAATAGTCCTTGGCTCGTCCAGCAGGGGCTTTTCCAATCCTAAGCAATGTTGCAGGCCACCACAGCGTGAACCTCTGCCAAGGAGACCATGACATGCCACTTCCCCCTGCTAAATTTGTGCTGGGCAGGTTCCTTGGCAGTGGTGGCCGCCCTCCACTAGATCAAGAATCTCATCTTGAAGGCTCCTGAACCCCATGTTTCTCACGTGATCTGCAGATTCTTTGCCATGGTGGTTCCCAGCAATGCGCTTCCACCTCTGCCCCCTCTCCATTCGTCAGCTCCTAAACCACATGGCTTCCCTCCAGCTCTGCGCCCCACTCCTAAACCTCCACTACAGCCACGTCACCTGCCTACTCACCCTCTACCTCGCTACATCCCTGCTACTGCTGCAACGGAAGCGGTACATCACCCACCGCAGCCTCCTGCTACTGCTGGTACGTGTACTGCCCGTGGCTGTGTTGCATCTCCAAGCCTGTGCCAAGGGCTTTGCAGGCGTGACATGGTCAACAACAGAGGGAGCTTGGTTTGACTGCCCAACCGACAGCAGCTCCATGCAGCTTGTCAGATCTATCTGCAGCTGGATGAGGCTGGAATGCTGGCAGTTAAGGCAATTGGTGCTGGTGGTTGCTGGATCCTGGCATGCCATAAGCTTACCTGTGAGTGACGGGGAAAATCTGGGTAGTGTGCTGGCAGTAATTTAGGCGCTGCACTAGTGGCATATACTTAGTCATGGTATTTGAAGGCTGTTGCAGTGCAGCAATAAAGTCTTGGCACACAACAACATGAACTTTAGATTGCATGAATTGCTGGTCCCTATGTTCCTAAGGTCTGGGGTAAAAATCTTCAAACTTGAGATAAGGGAAGGGTATAGCTTTCCATGGCCTGCTTGGAATGTTAGGAATGCTTGTGCTCGCCCTTCTGATGTGGCGTGAGGTCCAACCAATGGCGTTTGTTATCAACTATTGCTTGCACCTGGGCTTACAAGCTCTCCTTGTTTTTCGAAGTAGGAGGGAGGCTCTTACCTTCAGTGGTGGAGGTTTTGGGTGTTTTTGACCTAGCTGCTGGACCTCATGTCTAGGCATATATTGTCATACATGCCGAAGATAACTCGTACTCTGTTCCACCTCGCTGTTCTGTGTGACAGCTTGAGGTGCCGGGACTATGACAGGTTTTGCTATGGCATATCCTGAAATGTAATAATAACATGGCCTGCACTCGAAGCTGCAGTATGCAGTTAGAAGGCAACCAGACTCCAAGCAACCCACATTAGACCCAAAGCAAGGGTTTCAGAGAGCAGGGATCAGTCTATATGGTCTTTGCAATGCTTTCTTTGATTTCTGGGGAACCCCGCCATCCTTTCTCTTGTTGTGGCATATTGTGGAGGCTGCCATAGACATCTACTATGAGGATGGGTATGCCCCTTTAACACCAAGCCTGTGCTGTGGTCTTGCTTAGCTTTGCCTTCTATGTAAGCACTGTGCTTTGCCTTCTATGTAAGCACTGTGCTTTGCCTTCTATGTAAGCACTGTGCTTTGCTGTCATAAGCACCACCCAGACAACAGCATGATTCACCTACCAACATGTGCTTTTTGCATGGTCCTGTCTGCTGCAGTTGCCACCGGCTATAGAGGCTCCCACTGCAGTGGCCTACCTGCTATTGACTGTGTCATTCACCAGCAGATTTACCATGGTTCAGCAGCACATGTAGAGATGCACACTTCTATACGTTAAACACACTCTGCTGTCACATTTCCGACCGATGCAACGCATGAAGCAGCCTCCAATGCCTGATTGTTGTGTTGCATAAAGCAGCCTCCAATGCCTGATTGTTGCATTGTCATCCCTCTGCCGCAGTTACCACCAGCTATAGAGGCCCCTACTGCAGCAGCATACCTGATATTGACGATATCTTTCACCAGCAGAATCAACACGGATCAGCAGCATGTCTCCCTGAGGTTTAGTGTCTTTTATGTGGTGGCCAGTACCGTGCTGTGCCTGGTTATTCCTCTGTGGAGGAGCTGCTTGCTGGAAAGGAGGTTAAAGCGATGGTTCCAGGATCTTCAGCAGGAGCAAGAGCAGCAGGATGGACAGCAGGAGCAGGAGCAGCAGCAGCAGGTGGGCAGGCAGGGGCAGAAACAAATGGGCAAGCAGCAGGACGAGCAGAAGCAGCAACAGGATGTGGGCATGCAGGGGCAGGAAGGACAGCAGGACCAGGAGCAGCAGGTGGGCAGGCAGGGCCAGAAGCAGGAGGGAAGAGGGCACGAGAGCTACAGTGGGGTGAATAATGGAGGAGAAGAGCAAGCAGTGTGGTCACAGCCACAATACCAGCAGCCGCAACGGGAGGGGCGAGGTCAGGTCGAAGGGCACATAGCAGGACTTGCAGGGAGGAGGGGCTATCCGCCTCAGGTGCTGTCTGCAAGCTTGGCAGCAGGGGAAGGAGGGCCGGCAGGCAAGGTCAGCAGCAGTAGCAGCAGCCGTAGCAGCAGCAGCAGCAGCAGTCCAAGTATTGTGTTGGTGAAAGAGCCTGGACCTCTTGTCCTGCGTGGGTCTACGAAACCTCTGCTCTTGCAAGCACTCAGAGCAGGAGCGGCAGCGGCACAAGCAGCACCATGTGCACGCCCAGCGGCAGCAGCAGCAGCAGCAGCAGAAACCTCTGAATTTGCAGGGAGAGGTGGAGCAGCAGCGGAACAAATAAAGTGTGCACGCCCAGCTGCAACAGCAGCAGCAGCAGAAACAGGTGGAGGTGGAGGTGCAACTGGAGGTGCAGCATCAGCGCCCACAGGGGCAGCAGCAGCAGCAGCGGCAGAGGCAGAATGTGTACATCTACCGGCAGCAGCAGCAGGAACAGGTGGAGGTGCAACTGGAGGTGGAGCAGCAGCACCCACAGTAGCAGCAGCAGCACCAGGAGAGATTTCTCTGCCTGCAATAGCACTTAGTGCTGCTAGGATGGACTCCAGCACTCACCTTCCTGTGCAGTACAAGCAGTTTGACTGCAGCAGTAGCAGCACCTGGTCAAAAGGCAGTACACCTAGCAGCACTGGTGTGTTACGTGTATCGCAGACGATGTTGGGGTGTATGGGTGGAGGGAGCAGGGGCAATAAAAGCAGCTTGTACACCTCATGTCTCCACCGGAGCCTTCTGTCTGCAAAGGTGCATTATGATCCCACGGTGACTTCTTATCAAGCCCTTGCAGATAGAGTGGTTGAAAGTGTACTGGGGACATTGGGTAAACCCTGTGCTGCTGCCCCTGCACGTAGCACGATTGGCAGCAGCAGCTGCTCCAACAGCGGCTGCAGCAGCAGGGAAGTGCTAGAGGGTGCTATGGTTTCAGGTCTTGGAATGGACGATGGTGTGTCTAAGGACAGTGGGGTGGCCGTAATTGGGGTGGTGACAAGTGCTCCTTCAGAAGCTGCTGTGAGACGAGGGGTAGCTGTAGGCCTGGAAAACATAGCTCGGAAGGATACCACTAGCAGCAGAGGTAGCAGCCATTGTGCGACGGGTGCTGATGCTGTTGGTGGCAGGGGGAGCAGTGCAGGTCGGGTTGAAATGGGGGAACAGGGTGGGACCAGCAGCAGCAACAACAGCGGCAATGGCTGGGGTGACAGTGGTAGCAGTGAGCGGAACGTGCCTTTGTATGTTCAGCTAGTCACTTTGCCAGGATGTGTGCAGCTGCTGCTATGGGTGGATTCCCCGGGAATGGGACATGGCAACATGTATGTGATGCTTCAGGAGCTACAGCAGGAGCAGTACAAGCAGCAGTACCAGCAGCAGTACAATGATGGCAGCAGCAGCACCACAGGTGATGAGATGCCAGATGTTGGCTTTGCAGGTACAGGCAAAGCAGGATCATTGTTGCTGCTGCCCCCGCCGCCGCCACAGTTGCAGCAGGCTAAGCAGCATCTCCTTCCCCACCAGCCACAGCAGCAAGTGCAGGGGGGGCACCAAATTACTGCTTATGGGAAGGTGCATAATGGGGTACAGACTTATCAAAGCAGCAGCAGCAGCCTCGATCAGGAATATGCAGTCCGATTACAAGAAGCTCTCTGGCAGCTACCGGGGGTGGTTACGGTCATAAGTAGCATGGCCCAAGAAGGCCACACCCGGCGGGGTTGTAGGGTTAGCAGTAGGGGTCAGGGCAGAGGGGCGGTCCAGGCAATGGGTATTGGTTCTGCAAATGCCAGCAATGGCAAAGGGAGTGACAGAGGCAGCGATGATTGTGATGGGGGTGGTGATGGGTGGAGCAATGGCAGGAGGTCAGGTGTTAGCAGCAGGAGCGGTGGTGGTCGTGGTGCTGTCAGCGGCGGGAGGGCTGCGACCCGTGGACGGGGGAGACATGCAAATGTTAATTCTGCTATTGGGAGGGGCAGTAGCAGAGCCTCTTCCAGCAGCAGCAGCGGTGGTGGTAGTGGTGGTGTCGACGGCGAGACGTCGGGGAGCAGTGGCAGTGGAAGAGATGGGGATGGGGGCTTTGCCAAGAGAGGGGGCAGCAGCAGCGGAGATAGCAATTATGCACCTGCTGCTGCTGGGGGTGATCTTGGCAAGGATGGAAGCAGTGGAGGTGGTGGCGATGGTGGTGGTGGCGGCAATGAAGGGCGCGGTGACGGCGGCGGCAGCGACGGCAATGGCGAACGTGGTATCGACGACGGCGGCGGTGGCACCGGCGGCGGCGATGGTGGCAGCAACAGCTATGGCCTTGGAATTGAGGATAGCAGTGGTGGTGACGATGACGGTGGTGGTGGTGGTGGTGGTGACCCTGGAAATGACGGTGGATACTGCTGCAGCAACCAACATGTGCAGCTGGAACTCGTATCCGTTTCCCCTTGTTGCCTTGCTATGGGGGAAGCTGCTACACTCACATTGAACATCAAGTTCACTGTGAAAGATCTGGTGACCCTAGGCTGTGTTCTAAGCACAGGGGAGTTGCTACTGCTGTTCATGCAGGAGGGGAGCAACCTTAGGCAGTACAGGGTGTCAGGGGAACAGCTTAAGGTAGCTATGTTAGCGGAACTTGGAAGCAGCAGTGGTAGGAGGAGGAGGAGGGGGGTAGTGGCGGTGCAAGTGGAGGTTCCAGCTGTTGTTGCTGCTGGGGTGATACAGCTGGTGGTAGTGCATCAAGCCCAACAACAGCAGCACCACCAGCAGCAAGAAAGGGGGCAGCAACACCAGCAGCAGCACCAGCAGCAGGAAAAGGAGCAGCAACACCAGCAGCAGCACCAGCAGCAGGAAAAGGAGCAGCAACACCAGCAGCAGCACCAGCAGCAGGAAAAGGAGCAGCAGCACCAGCAGCAGGAAAAGGAGCAGCAACACCAGCAGCAGCACCAGCAGCAGGAAAAGGAGCAGCAACACCAGCAGCACCACCAGCAGCAAGAAAGGGGGCAGCAACACCAGCAGCAGCACCAGCAGCAGGAAAAGGAGCAGCAACACCAGCAGCAGGGAAAGGAGCAGCAACACCAGCAGCAGCACCAGCAGCAGGAAAAGGAGCAGCAACACCAGCAGCAGCACCAGCAGCAGGAAAAGAAGCAGCAACACCAGCAGCAGCAGCTCCACCCCCAGCAGCAAGAAAGGGAGCAGCAACAGCAGCAGCACGGAGAGCATCCGCACCAGGGTGAGCAGGAGCAGCAAGTTCTACAGCAGCAGCAGTTAAAGCAGCTGGAGCAACAACAGCAGGAGCAGAGAGTGGAGAAGCAGCAGGAGGAGGAGCAGCACCAGCAACAGCAGGAGCGGGAACAGGAGGAGCAGCAGCAGAGGGATAGCAGTGGGAGGGAGGAGGCACAAACTCACCAGCCTAAGGAAGAGGTGATTGGAGAGCAATTAACAGCAACTGGAGCACCAGCAGCAGTACAGGCTGCAAATGCGGCACTATTTCCACCAGCAGCACGTGCTGTATCATGTTTATCCCTGCTAGTGCTTCCCCCTGCTGCTTATCAGGAGGTGCAACAGCTGCTGCTGCCGGCTATGAGGAGAGAGGCTGCAGCTGTAGCAGCAGCAACAGGAGTGGTAGAAGCAGCAGCAGCAGGAGCAACAGGAGCAGGGGCAGAAGGAGCACCATCAGCAGGAGCAGCAGGAGCAGTGGCAGAAGCAACAGGATCAGAAGTAGAAGCAACTGGAGCAGGGGCAGAAGCAGCAGGGGCAGAAACAACAGGATCAGGGGCAGAAGCAGCAGGGGTAGAAGCAACAGGAGCAGGGGCAGCAGGACCAGATCCAGCAGCAGCCGGAGCAGCAGCAGAAGCAGGAGCAACAGGAGCAATAGCAGCAACAGGAGCAGCAGCAGCAGGAGCAGCAGCACTACCAGAAGGGCCGGCACCAGAGGTCGAGCGGATCTCTTTGCAGGAGAGGAGACATCAGCTTTTCTTGGAGCAACAAGACCCTACCACCGCTGCTGCTGCTGCTGCTGGGGCTTCAGATACCGGTGTTGGAGGGCAATATGGGTCTGAGGTTGCTGCTTCCCTTGCTGTGGCATTGGTGCAGCAGCATTGGTTTGCATTAGCAGATGATGTGGGGAAGGTGTTAATGCTGGGGGAGCGGCTGCTTAGGCTCAGTCACAGGCACCAGCAGCAGCAGCAATCAGACGAGCAGCACCAGCAGCAGCAGCAGGCAGGGCCGCGGCAGCAGGAGGAAGACCAACAACAGCAGCAGCAGGAAGGGCGGCCACAGCAGCAGGACCAGAGCCAGGCCCTGAAGGAGCAGCAGCATCGTCTGCCGGTACAGCAGCAGGAAGGAAACAAAGCACAACAGCTGCAGCAGCAGCAGGGCCAGGCAATGGAAGAGGAGCAACATCCTCTGCCACCACAGCAGCAGGTGGAGGGGCAAGTGGGAGGTGCAGCTGTTCCTTTGACCCCTGGGGAGGTCTACTTGTTGGAAGAGTTAGCCCCGCAGCTGCTGCTGTTTTTCAATAACTTAGGCATGCACAACTTTGCTTTTTTACTGCTGGAGTCCTTGCCTGAAGAGTTCAAAGCTGCTTGGGATGACATGCGGCAGCAGATGCTCTTGGAGCAGATACAGAAGCAAGAGGAGCAGCAGCAGCAGGAGGAGGGACAAAAGCAGCAGCAGTTGCGGCAGCAGGAGGAGGAGCGACAACAGCAGCGGGAGCCACAGGCTGATCCAGAGCAGATTGAAGTGCAGCAAGAGGAAGTGGGAGGGGTGGGGAAGCAGCAGCAGGAAGGAGCAGAGAGCATGATGCACCCTGTAGCTGCTGCTGGAAGTGCTGCGACTGCGGAGGCACTCTTCGTCGCTGCAGCCCTGGCAGCAAAGACACTGCAAGGAGGCACCAGCAGCAGCACCAGCAGCAGCACCAGCAGCAGCCGGGTAGAGAAGAAGGGGATTGGGGGTGGCAGAAGCTCAAGCAGCAAACCCGTTAAAGCTACTGCTGCTGCTGGTGCTGCTGCAGCCCATCAGCAGCAGCAGCAGCACAGCGGCATGGTTCTGAACTGGGCCGCCCCCCTGGTAGGGTTCAAGCCTAGAGCCCTGGAGCTGGAGTACATCGTGCACCGTAACCAGCGGAGTGCTGCTAATGATAAGACTGGGTTAGTAATCAATTCATGCATGATTGCAGCGCTGGCGTCACGAGTGAGGAGCAGCAGTGAGCCCGGGGCGATCATTGGGTACATCTGCTTCCAAGCAGCAAAGATGCCGCCACTGTTGCCGCTGCTGGTGGGGTGGGAGGAATTTGCTTTTAGGTGAGCTCCATAAGTTTTATCACATTTCATGATATGCCATAGCAAAAGATTGCCATAGGTCCCGCATCTCAAGCCCTCACAAAAACAGCAAGATGTTCTGTCGGGCCAAAAACTATTTCCATTAGCGACTACTGGTTACAATGGGGTGATCGGGAGCCTTGTGTTTACGGACTGAGTTCGTTTGGGCTTTGGCATAGCTGCTCTTGCATTTGATTGAATGACTGAGTTACCGGTTACATGAGGGTGACGGGCAAGGTATGCAATGACAAGGTTAAGACAGGATTCGCCTGGGTGGTTTTGGAATGGTCTCTGTGGTACTCCTACAGCCCTGCATGGCCGTGTCTAGGACTCTGGGGGTTTGTGGGGGCAGCACCACCTACAAGGAGCCAGTTAAGCTCCAACGACATCACTTATATCAACTCATGTGCCAAAATTACAGACAAAATCGGCTGCCCCATTGTCACCGTTAATTTGAGCTGTTGCTAGACAGTGTATTGCACCATATTCACTGTTATTATTGTCGAATCATTTATGCCATTATCATACCCTGAACCTAGCTGACTTAGACACTTCAGTTTTGATGATGATTGCTCCCCAAACAGTGAAAACTTGTAGCAACAGATCGGACCTAGCAACCGACCCAGCACTGCCATGCCTTCTTTGCCATACACTTTATAAGCTGTGGCTGACCCTCACAAGCACCCTGCATCATACGTGAATGATTATATATACTGCCATGCCTTCTTTGCCGTGGTTTCCAGGTACCGTGAACCCTTGCAGGTTCTAGTGGGTGAAACCCTGCGCTGCTTGGTCTGCCTCACCCCCAAGGTCATAATGGAAGGCCTCTTCCATGCCCCACCCCTCCTCACTGCCCCACCCCTGGGCCCCATTAAAGCCCTACTGCGCTGGAAGCTTGACGTGCCGCTTTTTGGCATCGTAGTGCCTTTTGTAACGAACATGAGGATGCCTTGGCAGATTCCGATGATGCTTATGGAGGCAGCGTGTCATTTATATGTGTTTTCATATGCTGGAGACTTGGGAGAAATGCTGTGGAGGTTTGGGGGAGCGAGTTTGTTGGGGCTGGGTCTGTCATGGTGGTGGGATTGGGGGCTTAGGAAGGAGTTTCTTGATCAGCGGCTGCGGCGGCAGCAGGAGCAGGAGGAAGGACAGAAGCCCTGGCAGGGAAAGGGGAGTGGTGGAGGGTACACAGGCAGTGCTGGGAGCAGCGGCGGCCCCAAGACTAAAGGAGGAATAGGAGGAGAAGCAGCAGCACGAGGAGGAGGAACAAACGCAGCGGCAGGGAAAGAGAAGTGGTGGTAAGAGTGGTGAAGGGTACTACTGACAGTGCTGGGAACAGCAGTGGCCCTAAGAGTAGAGGAGGGAGAACAACAACAACAACGGCAGCAGCAGCAGCGCCAGGGAAAGAGTGGTGGTAAGAGTGGTGAATGGTATACCAGTGGTCCTGGGATGGGAGCAGCAGCGGGTCAAACAGTAGAGGAGGAGGATCAGCAACAGCTGCAGGGGTGGTGAAAAGCTTACTAGTGGTGCTGGGAGCAGTAATGGCCCAAAGAGTAGCCGGAGGAGGAGCAGCCGGGTGAGGAGGAGGAGGAGAAGGCACGCAGGAGCAACAGGCCACAGAGGTGGTGATAAGGGTTAAGGGTGGTGAAGGGCATATTGGTGGTGCTGGGAGCAGCCAAGAATGAGTTGGGATGAATATCTGGGCGGGCTCCAAATGGCTTTAGTATTCCATATGGCTTCTCAACACCTCCAACAAAGGCTAACTGAAGTGTTGAGATTGACACATGGTGACTATGTCAGATGCACACATAACTAATTCAGTACTGCTCAGTAGAGCAATCTGTACTCGATATGTCAGATACACTTGGGTGACCTTTGCAGAGAGAACTACGCAGAGAAGGGGGGAATCCCTTTTTGCATACGTTAAGGGAGGGGACCCTTACCTAATATAGATAGGCCCACTACCTTTCGGAGCCCATTCACCTTTACAGATCGTTCTTATGTGTCCTCAGTGGCCTTTTCTTTCCCCTGGTAGTTGTGTGCAGTGGGTAGCTTGCGAGCCCTGCTTGGGTCTGCATGGCGTAGTGCACTGCAGGCGGGGTGTTATTCTGCCCATCTGTGCTATATGGAGGCCGGCAGAACGCCTGCATCATCAGTTCCAACATACCATCCTGCTCTCCCTCACCTGATCCTGCTCTTCCAGGAGTAGTTGGAAGTCCACTCTGGCCCTCATGACATCTCCATGTACAGAACGTATTACAGCAGCGTCAACATAAGGCCGATTTGCCCCTATACTGTTTTGCTGAGATATATACTTTCGTCTTGTTTCTAGTTTGTTTCACGACGGGTTCACGACGCAGTGGGTATGTTGATGGTACTCTTCAAACCCAATTTGATTCTATGCTTCCCATGGAGGCTCAAGTACTACGAGAACTATAATGGCGTGGCTTCCACTTCTGCGAATCAGTTCTAAAGCCATTCGCGCAAGACACGCACACGGAAATCACACTTCAGTCTCACTTCACGCGCAGATGGCACCGAGAGAGCTGTCGCTCGGAAATTTTTAACGAGCATGGTATTCGTACCTGGTAGCACAGTGACTCTGGAAACCAGGTATCGAAAATGCTGTCTTGAGTGATAGGTCTAACTGACTGCACCTGTACTGCCTGTACTTACCTGCTCTTCCAGGTCGCTTTTTAAAGTTCACGGTGGATTTCCAGCTTTCTCGCGTTCACAAGCTAGGGTTTGGAGATGTAGGCACCACGTACTGGATGCTTGCATGCTTCGCTGGCCAATGCAAGGCGGTTTCCACCCTTCAGCGGATGGGAGGTCCGCTCTGTATGACTGTGGAAGAAAATCGTCGAACTGTACCAACTGAATCTGCCTTAGTGATCCATCAGAAGATCATATCACAGCGTTCGATGGTATAGAGGGCCAATCTTTCAGATGACAGCTTCCAGTGGAATACGATGAACCTCCCTTCACTACAAAGCAGACAGTGTGGAGGGGGGTTTCGCGCGGTAGAGTGAGGGTGCATCAGTAGCATGAGCAGCGTAAAAAGCAGCGCTCGGCTTATTGCTTAACTCGCGCTCGGGCCTGGAGCACCTGTGGTAAGCTGTGGCTAACCCTCACAAGCACCCTGCACCAGTTGCCCACACCAACAAGCATCATGCATGCTATCGGCATGGCCTCATCTGGCGGGTAATGCACTGTACGAGGGCTGTGCAGCAATCTCGTATACACTGCACGCTATCAGCATCACAGCATCTTGGTACTGATCTCAAGCAATAGGATGCGCCCCAGAGCTCTTTAACGTGCAGCTTGTTCCCCATGCAGTGCATGCCCGGACCATGTGCCTGCGCTTCATCTTCACTCTTCTGGTGTTATTACTTGCACATGGATGTGCTGCAAAGAACGCCCTGCAGCACCCTCTGGTTGTCAAATATGATCCTGGTTCAAAGACACAGGTATGAGCAGTAGCGCCAGCAGGACCTCTCCACCACCAGCAGCAGAACTTGTGTCCACTTCAACCTCCAATGAGTTCTAGCTTCAGCATACCTCCCAGCTCGAATAGTCTTAACACCATCAGCAACTCGTACTCCAACCACCAGCAGCACAATAAGTGTCCGCGTCAACCTCCTATGAACGCAGCTGCAGCATAACCCCCAGCTCCTGTACGCATCCCCATGAGCAACTCTGGTTGCCGAATATCTAGATGCTTGTTGTTCCTTCCTGCTGAGCGTACTAACGACCATTGCCAGTAATTCACACTTCACTGCAAGTCAGCAGCTGCATCTTCAAGATGTCTTCCATCCAAATCCGTTTGTTTCTTACGCTTCCCATACAGGTTGTGAAGAAGCTGAAGCAGCTGGGATACACAGTTATCCGGTCAGTGCCTTCTGCCAATGCCCTCTACATCACCCTTCCCAAACAGAAAGACCTAGCTCTTAGCAAAGCCATTCAGGCAGCCACCATTCCCCCCAGCACCAAGACCATCCGGATGACAGCAAGACAAATAGCTCGCCAAGCAAAGTACCCCCCACCCCCAGGACCGGAGATCAACATAGATCACCTAGGCTTCGAAGCGGGTAACTTAGGCCTTGGCGTCAGTGTACAAGGGGTAACTCTTGAATCCGGGGATTTACCAGATGGAACGCCAGTGGATGGAGGAGGAGGGTTTAGTCCCATGAGCACCGATGGGAATGGGGACCTGGACGATGGTGTAAACGCCGAAATGGGGGAGCTTGGCAGCGTAAGCAGCAGTACTGGTGGTTTTGATATGGTGGGTTTGACAGGTCCGCCGTTAGTCACTGAAGCAGTAGGGGCAGCAGCAGCAGCAACAGGGGCTGGTGCAGGTGGCCCCAATGCAGCAGCCCTCGCACAGACTGTAGCAACTCTTGCTTCTCCATATATACAAGAAGCGCAGCACCAGCTGTCACAAGTTGCTGGGGTGTTATCAATCAATGGTGATGGAATCCGGTATTTGATGGTAAACGATGCAATAATCGTGCCCAGAAGCAGTAATGAGCCACCTGGCAGCAGCAGTAACAGTAGCAGTGGAAGCGGCGGTAGCAGTGGCACTAGCAGCAGTAGCATGCAGGGTTCTTTCGATGGAGTGAACCCAGCAGCAGTATGTAGCAATACAGTAGATGACAGCAGCAGCAACCAGGGTTTAGAGGTACTGCCCTGGGGGTTACATGCAGTACAGGCCCTTGATCCTGTACTGCTAAACCTCAGCAGGACAGTGGGGCAGCAGGTCATGTACTGCACCTTAGACTCGGGGGTCAGTCCAGAGGTGGCGGTGGAGCTGCCTGCGAGTGTCTCTGGGTGTGTAAAGGGTTTAAGCACCGTTGATGGCAGCAGCTGCAAATGGGATTGGAATAGCAGCTATGGTATGTACCATGGCAGTCATGTGATGGGAACCGTTGCAGCGCTGCGGAATGGGGTGGGGGTGGTGGGGGTGGCGGCGCAGGGTGTGAGGATGCATCATGTGAACCTGTTTGGGAGTGGGAGCTTGGTGTTTGATGCGGATATCATGGGGGGGATGGAGAGCTGTGTGAAGGCCCTGGATGCTCAAAAGGTAGGTGGGGAGGCTGGTATGGGATGGGGTGGGTTTGTTGCATGAAAGGTGATCAAGGTGGGTGGGGAGGCTGGTATGGGATGGGTTGGGTTTGTTGCATGGAAGGTGATTAAGGTGGGTGGGGTGGCTGGTATGGTATGGGATGGGTTGGGTTGGGTTTGTGAGATGAAGGATCGTAAAGGTGTGTCGGGAGGAGTTTGAATCGCTAATTGGCCTTGAAACTGCCCTCATGCTGGTTGGTGCCAGGAAGGGTTGCAGTACGTAGCTGGTCACTGTAATCAACATACAAAGGCATAGCCATTTCCTGTGCAAACAAACGAGCAAGCAATAAGTAGTGGCAACCGCAAGAGGGCTGCTGCAATATACTGCTCGCGTTCGTTCCGTAGACTTGTGGCCTAGCACTTTGCATTGTGATGGCAATTTTCTCACTGGCCAGTCCTCCTCTGGAGAAACCAACAATTATTCGCTTTATGGTACTTAATTTTTAATTTCTGCTGCTGCTTGTGGCTCCTTATGCAGGCTGCCAACCCCAAGATGAAGCTTGTCATATCTATGAGCTTGGGAGGTTTAGATGCTCCTAGCGATGCCTTTGAGTCTTACACAAAGGCTCTCATGGCCAGAGGAGACGTGCTGGCCTTTGCAGCTGCTGGTAACTACGGCAACAGCTCACTGAGTTACCCAGCGGGTTACTCTGGTGTGATATCGGTGTCCGCGGTGTGGAGGAACGGCACTCGGGGGTGGTTTAGTCAGTTCAACTCCGATGTGGAGCTTGCAGGGCCAGGAGTGGGGATTTTATCCCTTTTGCCAAATGCTACGTCGATGAGCCAAGGGTCGTATGATGTGGGCAGTTTAAATACACTCAGTGTTTTGAATTTGAGTATACCTTTACAGCAGAAGCAGCAAGACCAGGGGGACGCCAGGGCGTTGATATCTCCACGTGTTGCCGTGCCGGAGGGCTCTGCTCGGGGTTCTGTGACTGCAAGGGTTGTAGATTGCGGTTTAGGGCTCAGCACGTGTACGGATGCAGCAGGGGGGATATGTCTCATGCAGAGAGGGCAGAACTTTTTCTGTGATAAGGTGCTGAATTGCAAGGCCGGGGGTGGAGTGGGGGTCATACTGTTTCACAAGGATGGTGCAGATGTGGCGGATTGCGATACGTTGTCAGGTATTACGCTGCGCTCGGCTTGCAATGGCACGGCAGGAAATCTGCTGCCGGTGGTGGCGATTTCACGGCAGGAAGGGAAGGCGCTGCAAGCTGCAGTCGCCAATGCTACTGCAACAATAGCAGCGCTGCAGGCTCAGCGACCACCACCAGCAGCAGCAGTAGCAGCAATGGCAACGGATGAAGGTGGTGGGGATTATGATGATGGGCCAATTACGTACAGCCGGGGGCGGCGGCTGGAGGCGGCGGCAGCAGCAGCAGCCGTTGCTGATGACAGCAACGGTGTTGATGATCATGAAAAAGGTCCGGTTTTGGACAGCAGGGGGCGGCGGCTGGAGGCGATAGCAGCAGCAGCAGCAGCAGCAGCAGCAGTTGCTGATGACAGCTACGGTGCTGATGATCATGATCAAGGTCCGGTTTCAGACAGCAGGGCGCGGCGGTTGGAGGCGGCAATAGCAGCAGCAGCAGCCGTCGCTGATGACAGCGACGGTATTGATGATCACAATGGTGACTCATCACTTCATTGCAATGGGCAGCAGAGGCTACTGGATGGATCACCACCAGTAACAAACGATGATCGGGATGGTAATGATAGCTTGAGTAATGATATTGGATCTATTGAAAGCAGGGGCCGGCGGCTGGAGGCAGCAGTGGCTGCAGTTGCAAGAGGTGTAGCGGTTAATGGCACGGTCACTGGCATTCAGTTTTTGGATCCCTCTGCACCCTTTCCTGCTGCTGCTGCTGGTGCTGCTGCTGCTATTGCTCTCCAGAATGATTTCGTTGCTGTGAGCACCCCTCCTGTCCTTGCCCTACGTGCAAACAGCAGCAGCAGCAGTAGTAGCAGCGGTAGCCCAGCAATACCCACCACCACCAGCAGCAGTAGCAGTAGCAACAGCTTCAGCCCGGCAGCATCATTGACAGTGACAGCTACTATATCAATCAAGGCCTTGGCACCTGCAGTCCCCATTGGGTACCTCCATGGCACGTCCATGGCCACCCCACATGTTGCAGCAGTAGCAGGCTTACTTTGGTCCGCTTACCCCACTTGCTCCTCACAGGCAATACGAGCAGCACTAACAGCAAGTGCTAAGGATCTTGGTGCACCCGGGAGGGACCCAGAGTTTGGCCATGGGTTGGTACAGGGACGGGCAGCAGTTGACTACCTTCAGGCAAATCCTTGCCCTGTTGTACCGCCCTCACCTACCTCCACTGTTTCTACTAGTAACAAAGGGGGTGTGCCTCCCGTCAGCACAAGTCCTATTGGAAGTGCCACAAAGCGGCCGCCGCCAGCGGCGACCAGGTCACCACCCTTTAGCTGGCTCATCAGCTCGAGTCCTTCCCCTTCTCCACCCCCCAGCCGGCCTCCACCTTCCCCACCACTACCTACCCCACCCCGGAAGTCCCCTCCTCCATCGCCGCGGCCCCCTCCTCCCTCTCCACCCCCAAACTCCCCTCGTCCATCGCCGCGCCCCCCTCCTCCCTCTCCACCCCCAAACTCCCCTCCTCCATCGCCGCGCCCCCCTCCTCCCTCTCCACCCCCAAACTCCCCTCCTCCATCGCCGCGGCCCCCTCCTCCCTCTCCACCCCCAAACCCCCCTCCTCCACCGCCGCGCCCCCCTCCTCCCTCTCCACCCCCAAACTCCCCTCCTCCATCGCCGCGCCCTCCTCCCCCTTCTCCACCCCCAAACTCCCCTCCTCCATCGCCCCGCCCTCCTCCCCCTTCTCCACCCCCAAACTCCCCTCCTCCATCGCCGCGCCCTCCTCCCCCTTCTCCACTTTCCCCCTCGCCCCCTCTCAGCTCCCCTCCACCATCACCCCTCCCACCTCCTCCCAGGCCAAAGCCATCCCCAATATCCCCACCTCCTTTCCCCACTCCTAGCCCACCGGCATCTACCTTATCCCTCAACTCGTCCCTTCCATCCCTGAGCCCCATCCCACTCCCCAAAGCAACGCCACCCTCGCCAAGCCCCGCCTCACCCCCACTGTCCCCCTCCCCTCCCCCGCCCAGCATCAGCTCAGTTACCAATGCTTCTGTGAGCTCCACTCCACCCCAGCTCAACCAGACAACAGCTAGTGTTCCCCCTTCACCCCCACCCAGTCAGGCCCCACCCTCACCCTCACCGAAACCCCATGTTCCTCTTCCAGTTACAACCCCACCCAGCCCCTCTCCAACCCCAACTCCAACACCTTCCAACTCCCCAGTGAAATCAACTCCGCCCGCTGCTAGCCCGGCCCTAAAGCCACCTCCACAAGCTCCCCCTCCTTCACCTTTCCCCAGACCGCCGCCGCCCTTCCCCTCCCCTCCTCCACCTTCCCCGCCGCCTCCCTCTCCACCTTCTCCTCCTCCACCTTCACCCCCTCCGCCGTCCCCATCCCCGCCCCTTTCTGCTGCGGCTAGGCTTGCAGCTCGTATTAACAGCAGGAGGCGGCCGCCACCACCACCTCCACCCCCTAGAGCGCGGGCATCACGGCAACCCGTGGTCGGGAATAGAGAGACGAAACAGAAAAGCTGAGAGCGCACGCGACACATGCAAAGTGTGGTCCAATCGGTTTCTTTTATGAAGACTCTTTGTTGCGTTTTTGCAGATATGGTAGCCAGGGTATGTCTTACAATGGTGTTGTTCATCACCAGCAATATCTTTAGGCGGATTCAACCGTCCTAGGAAGCGGATTGACTCGGGGAATGGATGCTTTTGCTATGTTCTGTAATGTGCATGCAGCAGGCCCTTATCAATGCTTCCAGCTCAGGCTCCCATGAGCATGAGGTAACGACAAGTGTCTTAGGCTTCAAGGTCTACCACTTGCATAATTAGATCGAGCTTGGGTTGTCCTTGGTCCAAGAAACAGCGGGTCTTATGTTGATTTTGCGAGGTTGCTCCATCTGGGCAGAACTACTGGGCTGGCCTGTGGCGGAGGAAGAGACAATGATCTTGGGCAGGTGGTGGGATACTTTAGTCCTAAGCCACAGACACAGAGGTCAGGTGCTAGCCAGCCCTCATCGCAGCAACATCGCATGTTTGCGATAAGTAGGGGAAAGCATAGAAGCATTGCTGTTGTATGTGGCAGGAATGAGGCCCTTGCAAGAGACCCTACAGCAGGGACTATCTGCTGTCATGGAGCACAGGCTTTCTGAGGAATGAGTGAGCTGTTGCCCCTCGTGTGGTTTTGTGATGCAGCTGCCCTCCAGCTACACAGGGAGGGGTGGCAGGAAGTATTGTGCTGCTTCCAATGTTCTGTAGGAGGATTCTAATTGCCATATTGGTGGGTTGGGTGAAACCTCTGGCATGTATGCAATTGAGAATAGGGGATCTGCGATGTTGTAGGCGTAGCACTGACACAGTGGGGCAATCATATGTGGCATCATGTAGACAGACAACATCCACATGGCCAGAGCCCGTCAAGAGAGTCATGGTTACTAAGACTGCCATCCAACTGCCATCTGCAGATTCTGCCATCCAGTCAGTCTTATGGTGCTTTTGGGGAACGGATTGCTCTGTGTGTGCGAGGAATAGCAGGAACTTAGTTCCTGAGGGCCCTGGATGAAGGTAACTCTGCAGTGGATTTCTGCTTTGTTTTCATTGTATTGTCGAGGCATTACTGGTTACTGGATGATGTTGGGCAGTATGCAGCTTCTGGTAATGGTCCAAGATATTCTTGGACGGCTCATCATTACGAGTTCACTCCCACTAGCTCCCTCCAGCTCCCACTAGCTCCCTCCAGCCTGAGAACGTAGCCATGGAGGCGTCATGGATTGTCTCCCTGTACGTGTAGCGCAGCCCCTGGTCTCAGCTTTGCACAAGAGGTCAGGAGGTCTTGCATACAGCCACACAGGGCCGAACTAAGGGAGCTGTCAATGTCAGCCCAGAGGTAAATGCCTGCCCTAATAGTATGTTATGCTCGAAATAATGCTTGGTATTATGCTTGCGCCTACTAAGAAAACTAATGCTGAACGCGACAAGTGCTTGCAGGTAGAGGCTGTTGAGCTCATGGTTGAGTTCACTTGGGCGCCAATGCTCCTGCCTTGGCCCATCTCATCAGCCAGCATCTCAGGCATGGGGACATGTCGTTCCAGATTACAGACTGCGAAGCAATCTCACCGGTGACGCAGTTGCTTGTACATTCGGCGGGTGAGTCCACGGACAGTGGTAATCGGCGGCCTGATTTGACCTAGAGAAGAGCTCGCTCCATAGCAGATGCCTGCATAGACGCAGCCTTTAAAGGCTCCTTTGTCCTGAATTTGGTGCTGCTCTTTTTGACCTGGCATGCCGCGTTGATTTGTCGCCAATGCCTTGGCTCATGTTCACTTTAGTTACTGCTTCACGGCGCTGAGCAGCAATGCGTTTTGCAGCGAAGGACTCCAGCCCTCTATCACCTAGGAGAAAGAAGGTCAGGCGCTAAATTGCCCCTATATGCAGTGCAGTGAATAACCCAGCATTTCTCGCTGTGCTGCTTCGATGTTGCCCTTGCATAATTCCCTCGTTTGATTCCAATTCGAAACGATAATTCTTTTCATCATGGCTAGAAAACATACACACAGCTTTTAGCTCCTTCTTTACGCATAGCAACTGTAGTTAGGGCCAGCTGGGGTACCTCCTGCAGCTGTATCACTATCCCTGTTTTTGTCTGCAGGTAATGAAACCTGAGGGAGATAAGCGTTCGCTAGCGGGAGTGATATGCAACTTGAAGGGCGCTATTGAGGTGAGATGCTGACTTGTAGCAAGCCATGCAGCCTCAAACTACCAAAATAACCAGCTCCTTCCTTGCCTGCCTGTGCAGAAACTGCAAGTGGCTCATGGGCTGGAACAGGAAAAGGAGCGCCGGAAGACGTCAGATCTCCTAGTAGTTCAGGTGACATTAGCAGACAGAATGGCTGTACTGTAAGCATGCAGCTTCAGTAACTGCATAAGCAGCATCAGTGAAGCATGCAGCTTCAGTAAACTGTCATAAGCACATATTAAAGTCCTGGCTCCATAACAGCGGCCAAGTATGCCATGTCACATCTCTAGTAGCAGTAGCTCCACAAGTGGTTTTCATTCAGCATGAATGACCCCCTGCCCTTGCCACTTTACCTCTCCATGGTTTTGCTAGTCCGTTCAGGCACCTTTTTGTTGATGCCTTCTATCAATGTGTGATGTACTCAGATCAGTTCATGGATTCTCAAGCAAGTTTTTCTTTCCTCAACTAGCTGCTCCAGGACAGCAAGCGATTGTACTCATAACCTTTTGTGGTCCCAAGCGACACAGCATCACAGCCATGTTGATGTGGTATCCCACCAAAGCAGTACAGGCAGATATCTGCAGATTCCACCCTATGCTCATGCCTGCATGTGTCTCCTGCAAAACACCTGGCTGCAGATGGAGCTGCTCCAGAACGCCTTCAGCAGCTTGGCAGATGCTGTGCTGGAAGAGCTGGATGAACTTGGCGCAGAGAAGATCAAGATTCAGCGGGAGCAGCAGCAGTGGGTTGCGACTGTGAAGGCCATGCAAGACCAGCTGCAGGTCAGCATTTGCAGCACTGCTCTAGCAGCATAGGGGGGTGCAGCATAGCCATCATAAGCAACAGGCAACACATGAGCAGCAGCATTCAAAAGCTGCATGGGATCGGCCATGTTGCCTGTATTCACAAATGCACATCACCGCCAACACGCAAATTGCCAGCAGGATTCAATGCAAAAGCTTGCAGTTATGTTGGGAAACCTTTTGAACATGCTGGAGCAAGAGTTACGGCCTATCCCAGAGCAGTTGGGCCCATGTGCAATCCAGCAGCTTTTTGCTGGTTGAATTGTGCAAGAGGGCAACTCACAAGCAGCAGGACCAACACTCGTGTCATAGATATAGGGGAGTCAGGCACAATCGGTGGCTTCATACTGCAGCCCTAGGTGGTGCAGGTGTCATCACCACTGCTTTCAGCAACTCCATGAATGTAACCCTTTCAGAGAGCTTCTCACAGTCACACATGCCCCCTTGGTATACACCATGGATCCTCCCAGTCCAAGCTCAACCAGGTGGCACGCATAGAAGATCGCGTAGACACCAAGCTGTCTCTGAATGCGGGGCTAGGCACTGAGGTCCAGGAGCTGCTAAACCACAGCCGCAGCCAAGACCAGGGCTTGCTGGAACTGAGGGGGGAGCTGGGGCTGCTGCAGAGCCATATCAGCAAGCTGGAGAAGGCACAGGTGGTGGCAGGCAATGAGGCGGCAGCAGCAGCGCTCACATCAGTGCAGAGGAAGCAGGTAAGGAGCATCGCTGGCTGGGTCTATGTAGGGAGGAGGAGTCAAAGGGGCAGCAGCAGCAGCGCTCACATCAGTGCAGAGGAGGCAGGTGAGGAGCATCGCGGGCTGTGTCTATACAGAGAGGAGGAGTCAAAGGGGCAGTAGCAGCAGTGACAGCCGTGCATAGGAAGCAGGTAAGGAGCATCGCTGTCTGGGTCTATGTAGAGAGGAGGAGTCAAAGGGGCAGTAGCAGCAGTGACAGTAGTGCATAGGAAGCAGGTGAGGAGCGTTGCAAGTTGGGCCAGAAAGAGAGGAGAACGATTAATCAGGCGGCAGCAGCAGCACTGACAGTGCAGAGGAAGCAGGTAGGCAGTGTCACGAGTTGGTGCTTTGTAAATGGAGGAGGAGTCAGAGGGGCGGCAGCAGCAGCAGTGCTAACATAAGTGCTGGGGAAGCAGGTCAGCACTGCGAGGTGGGTCAGATAGAGAGAGGACCAGTTATGAGGCAGCAGCAGTGATAGTAGTGCAGAGGAAGCAGGTGTCCACTAATGTGGGCTGGGTCCATCCATAGAGAGGAGAAGACAAGAGGCAGAAGCAGCAGTGCTGATATCAATGCAGAGGAAGCAGGTGTGCAGCAATCCGAGCTGGGTCTGCGTAGAGGAAGTAGCAGTCAAGGAGGAGATAGCAGCAGTGATAGCAGTGCTAAGGAAGCAGGTAAGCAGTCTCGCAAGTTTGGTCTGATAGAGAGAGGAACAGTTAATGAGGCAGGAGCAGCCGCGGTAGTAGTTCAGAGGAAGCAGGCTATGCAGCAGTGCGAGTTGGGTCTTTTTATAAAGAGGAGGTGTAAACACGCAGAAGCAGCAGCGATGATTTTCCCGCAAAGGAAGCAAACATGCAGTAATGTGAGCCGGGTCAATGTAGGGGAAGTAGCACTAAATGAGGCAACAGCAGCAGCCGTGACAATAGTGCAGAGGAAGCACTAGGTAAGCATTGCGAGCTGGACCAAAATATGGAGGGGAAAGTCACTAAGGCAGCAGTGCTGGCAGCAGTGCAGGAAGTAGGTAGGCAGAAGCTTGGGTATGAGACGGTAGGGGAGGACGCTAGCCTGCAAGAGTGTCCACAGAGAAGAAGGAAAGGTGTCGGTTTGGCCCCTGAATGAAAAGCAGTGGTAGGGCCTGTGCAGACAAAGCAGCACTTCGTGGTATTGGTAAAGAAACAGCAGCTACTCCACTTATGAGGAGGCATGAAACAGGGGGTGGGTAGAGGAAGAGGTGCATGGCTGCCAGACTATGTTGAAGAGGCAATGAACTTGCCAATGTGGGACCCCTGGGGCATAAGTAGGGGATGTGGCCTCTTGGCTAAAAAAGCACATTACATGCATGATTGTTGCCCATGTGCTTGATGTGTGCCACAAAGGCACATAGCTGCAGACAGTGTTCCTTCCTAATGCACGCTTCATTGTTGAGCATGATTGACATAGTTCCACTTATGATTGTTGCCTGCATTGGTATGAGCCAAGCAGAGGAATTAGCAGTCACTGGGACAGCAGCAGCGCGCAACTGAGGTCAGGCCATCCAACCAACTAATCAAAGCTGTTGGTTTATTTGGTGCCGGGCTGCAAGTTTTTTTTATTAACAACATAGTCCGGAAGGTTGGGAAGAGGTGTCATGCGCCATGTGTGCCCATACAAAGAAAGTAGCCATCTCTGCACTTTTGAATGTACCTTTCCTGCTTTTGTCCTGTTAAACACCTTAACTGAGCAGGGTACATCCTCATGGAGGCTCCATGGTCCTTTGGGCTTCCTGTACCATTATAGACACCAAGCTGAACTGCATTTTGAAGAGCCTGTTCTTTATGTAGCGCCCAATGTTACAGCAAGGATATTCATGGATGATGATCTACGATGACTGTAGCATTCGCTTTATTTGAATGTGCCATTGCTTACCCCAGCTGCCATTGCTTGTGCTTGCAGGTGAAGGAGTTGGCAGGTGATGCTGTGAGGGACCAGCTGCCAGCAGTGGTGTCAGCAGGTATCCAGCGCCATGTGCCATCACTCATTGACATGGTGAGTCGTTGATACACGGCCCGGCAGTTTGCTTCATATGCCATTAACTTGTTCACTCATTAAATTGGTGAGCCATTGATTCATGGCTCGGCAATTAGCTTCATATGCCATTAGATTGCTCGCTCACTATTGAGTAGGGAGTCCCTGATACCCCTGCCAGGTTAGGCTGCCATTGGCATCATGGTGTCATGTTTTCACATGGCACCTTCTTGCATCCCCGGTCTTGGTTTTGCTGTTGGCTTCTTGTCATACCAACAGGCAGATGAAGAGTCTGCTCTTTGCAAGTGTGTAAAAGAGAGTAGGCAGGTCCTATGGTGCATAGTATGTCTGAGGAATTATACATTGTAGTCTATGGTTTTCCACTGTGTTTCTGTATGGCAGCTCATTTAGACACATCCAGTACTTTTCTCTGTCGGGAAAGCAGCATGCCATCATGTACTGCTCCTGGCCCTGGAACTGTACAGCAGCTCCTGGCCCTGGGACCTGGAACTGTACAGCATGCCATCATGTACTGCTCCTGGCCCTGCAACTGTACTGTACCCTATAAGGTATTCGACCAAGCAATATAGCATGCCAGCATCACAAAAGCGTAACCTGTAGAAGTGCATGCATTTAAAAAAGTACATTATCAATGGCCCAATCTGGTCTATATGCATGCAGAATTTCAGCTGTGTATGTAGCATATCATCATGTACTTTCTCCAAGGGATGGTTGAGAGTGAGGACAGCCTTTCAGTATCATACATCATCAGGCAGTCATTGGATGCCACGGTTGGGGCTGTGCTGCAAACAAGACTGCAAGGATCTTCAATTTGGCAGCAATCATAACTACAAGCCCCAGTGTAGCAACTCCACTTCATCAATCTGTGAGTATGCATCCTGACGATAAGTTTTAAGCCTTCATCTGAGTCTGAGTCCTGGAGAATGTGTGTCCTGCAATGGCGCTTGCAGAAAGTGGATGCCAAGGTTGGGGAGTTGCGCCAGGACTTCACCACCACAGCCACCACCCTAGCCACTGATCTCACACGCTTGGCAAAGGAGGCTGGAAGCCTGCGTGCAGATGTCAGCGCTGTGGGCAGCTTGGTGAAGCGGGTGGATGCTGACGTGTCATCCCTAGACCCTAGGGTAAGTTGGCGTTTGCAGCTAGCACATAATTTCGGTTCTGCTGGGGAAAGTTACTAACCTATGGAAACGGCCAGCAGCAGCAGCAGCTAAAGAGGGGCTTTACAGATGGATGACGAGTATTTGCTAGTCTAATGTCTTGAACCTGGGGCTGTGCTGGAATGTCTGAGAGGGCTAACTTGACTGAGAATTGCAGATGGTATGGGTGGCTTTCGTTTGCTTCACAGACAAGCAACTTACCAGGGTGTGGCAGGGCTACCTAGCAAGCCACACATGTACAGACCTACTGTTCCATGCCCATTGGGCTGTGCAGAATGCCTTGGATGGTGCAGTACTCATGAAGCCCAGGCATAATTCTGGTGATCTGCAAAGTTGGTAACTCCAGCCCAGCCTAGAACCAGAGCACACGCCTTTCCTTTGCTGAGATGAGAGATATGCCAGTTGAAATGTGAAAGCAGAGTTTACATTGTGCTTGGCAATGTCAGCTTTGCCTCGTGCCAGACTTATTGCTGACTATGCCAAGCACTGCTAAGACACGTTGACTATGCAATTCAGATGCCCTTTGTGCAAGTTTTGGTGGCTGGTGGCAGATCATATAAAACACACATATATGCTGTGTGGTCTCTAATGTTTGACAGGGATGCTATTCTGTTGTGTGATTGCAGCTTTGCAGGCTTGAAGCCTCTGAGGCATCATCCCCTAAAGCAACAGTGCGGCTGGTACAGGCACTGGAAGATAAGCTGGACAACTTGGCGGGGCAGCAGGTGATCTTAGCTGTTCAAACAACATGAGGATCCCAGTTGTGTACAGTCATGCAGGTTTCCTGGGGGTGGTTTGGGAAGGCACAAGGGTTTGTTGGGGAGGTTGGCAGCTCTGGTGAGACTCAAAGCAGCAGTTACCAGTGCGTAAGGAGGTTCTGCTATGCTGTCTGTTGCAGTCATGTAGTGCGGACCACTGACAGAAGCAAATGAGGCCAGAGCATCAAGAAACATACCTGCAAAAGTGATTGATACCATGCCCAAGCTGATATAAACTTAACTGCCCTGCTGTCTGCCTAGGGGTGATGTAAGATATATATCAGTCTTTGCACCTGATGAAGGCCGAAAAGGCCGAAACCGGTAGTGTGGCTGGTTGCGTGTAAATTCCCATGCGTTGAAGCTTCCGTGCGTGCGTATTTCTTACATCACCCCTAGGCAGACAGCAGGGCAGTTACATTTATATCAGCACTCCGCTGCCAATCTTTACTCACAAGGACATGACCGTGTTTACCCATGCCAATAGGTAAGTAGTACTGTGCTGTGATCACATCTGCTGTGTGGTGTGACCGTTGCCGCTTTTCCCAGGCCCGCTACAGCAAGAGTTTTGAGGGTGTGGCCCTGACTGTCTTACCCACCCTGGTAAGTTATAAATTACTAAAACGTGATCACATCTGCTGTGTGTTGTGACCTTTGCCCAGTCCCGCTACAGCAAGAGCGTTGAGGGTGTGGTGAAGGCCTTGGTGGAGGACACCAGCAGCCTGAGCAAGCAGATACGCAGTGTGGAGGGACTGTACAGTGGTCAACAGATGCAGCTGCAGGACACCAAGGAGGCACTCCTGAGGTGAGACTGGCTTTTGGTTGATTATTAGGGGGCCGGGCTATTGGTGCCATTTTATTGCTTGCCTTTGATTGGTTATTCCACCTTGAAATAAGGCAACTCTTGGTTTCATGAAGCTGGCATGGGTTTGTTAGGAAAAGAGGTGATGGAGCTTTGGGACATGGAGAAGGCACTCCTTGGGTGAGGAAGTTAGTGATTCGAGCAAAGGAGGGGGCTTACCTAGGTTATGTATGGAATGCCGACAGTTGCAGAGGACTGAGGGCTAGGAGGCAAAGCCTAACTAAATATGCCATGGGTGCACAACCTGTCAGACTTGGCTGTAGTCACGGTTGAGCAAAGTGCACCACCTGCAAGCTTAAGTGTGCTTCTCAGGACCACCTAAGAACCCAAGGTGGCTGATGCAGTTTCCTTGCATCCGTTACATGTCTGCTCAGATGTTCTGCTGCTTCATTTGGTTCAGATAGCTCCTCTGTTGCATCGCTATCCAACCTCCCGCTGCTATTGCTGCCGCTGCTGCCAGCACTGCTGGTACTTCTGCTGCTGTTGCACAGATCCCAACATTCAGCCAGCTCATATGTGTCATTCCCATCTAGCCTGCTGCTGATCCTGGTGCTGGTGCTGCTGCCAGAACTCCTGCTGCTGCTTTTGAAAATCTACCCTAACATTCAGTTAAATATTATGCCCTTGTCCCCATCTTACCTCCTGCTGCTCCTGCCGTTGTTGCTGCAGATCTGCCCAAGTGTTCAGCCAGCTGCTAAAGGTGCCCAGCCCAGTCAGCAGCTGCCAATGGGGCCGGCCCCTAGGAGCAGGAGGCAGCCACAGTACCAGCAGCTACACCTCCCCTGGCTCCCCTTACACCTCTCCCCTATCAGCAGCAGCTGCAGCTGGTGGTGGTGGTAGTTACTCTCCTGGGGCCTTGCACCATGCTATTGCTAGCCCTACTAGGCCTGGGTCTGGTCTAATGGGGTCTCCAGGGGGCCTGCTGGGAACAAAGCTATACAGTGGTTTGAATTTGTGAGGAGGGTGTGGATGAGCCGTGGGTGGCACTCTTCGCCCAACTGAGGGATGCCTTGGAGCCTTGGATGGAGTTTGGTTTGACTGTGGGGGGCCAAGTTCCAGGGACTGGGCTGAATGTGTGAGCTTGAAGGAGTGGAGTGGTGGATGGCACATTGTGATGGCACCTTAGGCCTTTTTGGGGGCTCGGGTCAATAATGGAAGACTTGCTAGGATAGTGTGCACTGGGTTGTGTCATTCTGTGATGATGTCAAAAGACCTTCACTGGGGAATTGGATGGGATGAAGGGTGCTCAAGGCCAAGCTGTAAGTACACTGGGCTGCGACGTGTTGCTCTGGGTCGTATATGGGTGCAACCCCGGCTTCACGACCCCTAAACCCCTGGCCCGGCGGTACGGCCGATTTACACCACTACTCTGGATCCGTACTGGCAAATTTTGTGCACCTTTTGCACTGGATGGTTTTGCATGGCCGGGCATTGCCATTCCACAGCTTTACTAGCATATCGGCATGCTTCAGAACACTGTGTAGCGGTTGGTTGACGGGGTCAAATGATTGGTGCATAACAAGTTGGGATGGGCTGACGTGACATACACTGGCTAGCAAGGGACTGTCAAGGGTGGGCTGGTGGCGGCCATTGTGAGAACTGGTGACAGTAACTTTGATTCACACACTGTGGGTGATGCTTGATGGCTATGAGATGATGGACTGGACAGGGGAGTCAAAGCAGAGCTGGACTTAATTTTTTACTTTGCTGTTGCCCCTCCGCGACTTGAAGGCTGCACTAAGTATGAACTGCTACTTGCTTTATTTGAGCAGTAATGCTGATGGAATCACCAAATATGGACACGACATCTATCCACCCGCAGTATACGGACAAAGAAAGAACCAGCCATTCAGAGTCCACCTGGTCTACCGTAGTTATTTGCTGTAGATTAACAAGAGAAGTAGTACTCCAGCACACTACCTTCTATACTGGCTTGGTATACATGTGCAAACCACCCTGCTAGTGCCCAAAGTAGCCGCAATGCTGTGTATTGACTCCCGTTAAACCATGCCCGTGTCCAGGATGAAGAAATTCTATAATCTATCTCCAAGCTTCAGCAATACCATAATGCAGGGCGGCCATGTCAAACAAAAAACAAACAAAAAATTAAAGGTCACTGGCAGGGTCAACTCAATCGTACAAGGCGCACGTCGCTTGGGATGCCCCTAACTACCACTGCAGCTTATAATGAGCCAAAGCATAACTTACATCGCTAAATAGGTAAGTGACTGATTGACTAACTCACTGATACGTTGAACACGCCAAGACACACACAACACAAGAACAAGGGCAAAGACCCACGAGCCAACCAAGCAAAGCCTGGGTAGTGAGCTGCCTTGAACCCCTAAAGCATTGAAGCCTACTAAACCCACAATCCAGATCCTTAAGTACTAAACCCTACTAGATGAGTGGCTGTTGGCTAAGCCTAGAACAGCCGGACGGCACTTGCTCCCCCCCTCAGGGAAGACAACAGCCACAAAGCCTATACCCTCAACCCAGACAGATGTCAAAAAAACCCAAATACCCAGCGCTAAACCCCAGACACCACATAAAAATAACCCCTGTTGAATTACACCCTTGCATGGGACCTGATGGCAGCCTGCTCAACCCAACCTAGAAACACAACAGACACCACAACGAGGCCTAACCATCGCGATCCACCAAAAGAACAGAGGAATACATTGCCAATGTGCGGATTTGTGCATGCTAAGCTCAGACGTACAGACTACATTACAAAGATACTAAGGACAATTGAACACACGATCCACACAAAGACACCCAACAGAGCCTATATGTGCCAAGGGCCTGCTGTGCTAAATAGCAGCGCACGTTGCCAGAAAGTGGGCGCGGCGGTGTAACTGGGATGTACCACTTGGATACTACAGCCAGTGCCACATGCAGGAATGACCAGGCAACACTGAGCACGCAGACGGTCCTGGCACACTACAAACTCCCCTCCTAACCGAGCCAAAAATGCATGCACCAAACCCTGCTGCGGGGAAGACTTCGGTAACATATGAATGCAGACTAACCAGGATGCGCATTGCTAAGGGACCTGAAAAATTAGCAGGAAGGGTTGCCTTGCACTACATACATGGCTGAGGATGCAATGCAAGGATATTTCTCATCCCGTGTTCTGGTATTGGACCAACTAATGCTGACCTGGCTGAGGCAATTATCTGCACTCATCAATCCCCATGCACATTAATGGGACCTAAACTTCATAACTAGGATATACCTTTCAGGGGCGTAAGATAGACAAACAAACAATTAAGCCTAACTCTGATCTTTGTTGGGCACAGGCACGCAGATTTGCTGGGTGCTGCCCTGACAGCCAAAATGAAGCACTAGATACTGCTTGTGCTAAACATAGCCTGCTATTGGCTGCTCCACCCGATTGGTGCAGACAAAAGACCATAGGTCTGGCAGACTTGCTGCAGTTTGCTCCCTGAGTTCCTGCTTTCCTTGGGCAGCGATTAAACACCTGCATTTAACTTCTGCTGCTACGTCCAGGTCAACTGAGACCCACCCACAGAGTAATCGGCTAAAGCACCCACTGCCATGCTAAAAGCATTGCAGGCTTTCCCACTTCCAGAGATCCAGCCAACATCCCTAGTTTGATGATGTTGTTGTGTCCTTGCATTGCAGACTGACTTGCACCCCCTTGGTGCTGCCACTCCCTTATGATGTCCCAGGGTTAGCTAATTGCAGTTGCAGTCAAAGTCGCAGCCGTCCTTACAGCCCCCCTCGGAGTGCTTGAGGAAACACTTCTTGCACTTCTCCGTGATGGTTTGGCATTCACAGTCGCTGTTACAGCCATTGGCACAGCCACCTTGCTTGGCTGGAAGGCTGCACTTGGCGCACTCTGGACGGACGTCCGTAGGCTTGACGGGCGCCAGCCTGGGCTTCGGATTGTTGCATATACATACGTCCATAGTGCCCAGTGAGATACACCTTCCTCCTGCGTAGTCCTTGTCGCGGCACGCTTGCCTGCAAGGCTTTTGTTCGAGGAGGCACTCTTCGGTGGCGACCAGCTGCCTACTCATCAGCTTCCTCAGGGAAATCCCATCGAGTTGGTTTTCTTTGTGTAGCGCTGCTTGGCACGCAAGGCCGATAGACAGAAATAGTGCAACGACCAGGACGCACTTCGCCATAATGTAACGTAGACCTCGAGTATTGCTCGTTATCTCATGTAGTCAGGAGATGTTCCCGTACGTGGTTAATATGAAAGATAATTTGATAAAGCAGTCTCATGTACACGGTACCAGAAGCTGCGGGGCGGTCTCATGTACCGGAAGCTGCGGGACCCGACACACCTTAGAAGAAACGGAGACGGTGAGGCATCATGCCTCATAGTTGGGTATTTAAGTTACATGATATAAACAAGGGGAAACCTATTAATCGGCTATACGTGTATGGCCGACCTCACCCCCTTTGGCCCAACGAGCTCCTGCCATGCACTTGGCTTGACTTTTCGAAACACCCATCCAATGGATACACACTCACCAAAGGGGAACATCTGCCAAGATGCTTCAAAGTTCCTGTGATGGCCTCCTCTCACGAAACGATCTCCTTATCCGTCGCAAAATCGACCCGGCCAATTGGGTGGAAGATTCTTCCTCACTCACTCAGCTCATCGTGACTGAGTGGGCGGTTGCGGCAGCCTACAGAGCTACTCCTGCAAACGGCCAGCAACTCAGCAGGCTCACTGCACCACAGACCAGCACAAGTAAGCAAACTACTACGCATGTGGGGCCGCAATCATAACCCATACGCCTACTCATGCATCCCATCAATCAACCCAGATGACTAGTAGCAATCTTCACAGGCACCCCCCACTCAACCCCACCCAACCAAATCTGAGGTACAGTAACATAACATAACAAACATTTAAGGTGTGGCAACCGCAGAGGGCTGCTAGGTCGAAACGACCAAACACACCATCGGATGGATCCAAAAACAATGGAATCCAGACAGTACCGGTAACTATCTATTCAACTCCATCCACGCAAATCATCAGACGTGTCAGGAAAACACAGACATCTCTTCAGTCATCTTTCATGCTGGATATATCAACCATGCCTTCATATTCATGCCGCAAGGAGTGTCCAAGGGACAGACAACCTGTACAGCACCAACTTTCATGTTTGTTGGTTCTTGTTAATGATGGGCAGGACACTGCCATCATACTTGTACACGTATACGCCAAGTCATTGAACATTTACATTGACTCCTGCTTGCCATCCTCTTAACAAACAAACACTGAAGGTGTGGCAACCGCAAGAGGGCTGCGAGGTCAAAACGACCAAATGAACACACCATTGGATCCCAGACCATCTGATCAGGTTGCACCGTCCATTAATGCACACTGAACCGACCCGCCCGGCATGTCGTCGAGCAGAGCCACGTGAGTCTGAGTATAACTGTGGATGTTTCTCACCCCTGCAGGGATGCGAGCCTCAAGCAAACTGGGGAATCTTCAGCTTTACTCAATCCATTTCCATTCAGCAGGCGACTCTGATGAAAGATGCACAAAGCGGCAGACCCTCCTTTCTGTGGGTCAGCCACACTCAGCCCTTACATATTGCTTGGGGCTAGGTGTCACACAAACCATCTCCCCACAGCAAATGCCAAGTCAAAACTAACAAAAAACACTAGGTAGCGGTCTATCTGCAGCAAACAAGCTCGCCAGACAGCAAAGTGACTCTGTGATGAGTTGCAATGAATGTACATTACGCAGTTAGCAGGTCTAGCTGGTAGGCATGCTAGGTAAATACTCTTGATAGACAACAAATGCCACTCATCTAAGCAATGCTTCTAGTCAATCACGCGCCCTCTCATATGGAAAGAGCACACTGCAACAACAACAACAACACTTATCCAGGCTAAAGCAAACACAACACAATGCTTGAAATCCTCACGACACAACCCTCCATGATACTGGGGGTTCTGTTCATGACATTATTGAGTTGCTTGGTTTATCGTACAAAGGTGATGGTCACCAGCTTAACAGCCCAGCTTGGACACACTTGACGTGCACACACACCCAAGGGAACAGCCCCAGCCACAACAATGGATGAGGGCTCCTTGCACTATGTGGCTTACAGACACAAGATACCAATTTCGAGTTTCATTTTCCACTTCATATAGTGCCACTGCAAAGCGAAACCACAAGCCCCGTCCTGCAACTCAAAGCTCTCAAGTACAATGAGGATGGTTGACCCGTGAGGAGGCAGCAGGCCTCTACATCACCCCCCCCCCCCACCCCAATGGTCCGTAGGACCAGTGCTTTGCCCTGCTGCTGCGCAGCAGTACTTCAGCGAGGTGGAAAAGCCATGCTGGCTTCCTTTGCCATAACTCAAACTGTGAAAAGAGGTTTAGACTTGACCCTCTAGCATATCGTATCAACAATCACAAACCCCCTCTCACCACGCAAATCACTATGAGATGCCAACTCGAGCAAACCAAGTTGAATTCAATACAGGGATAACTAAGACATACTTTCAATGGCTGCAAAGCACCGTTGTGAGAGAACCAACTCCAACAAACCAAGTCAAATCTGATCTGTGCAAAAGACCAAGTTTTCGGTTGGCTGGAAAGCCTGCCAACTTCTGGTCCACTTCACAAATTCTATCAGATGCAGAGTAGGGTTTAGGCACGGCAGAATTACCAACCCTACCTGCCACTCATCATCAGATGCAGGATAGGGTTTAGGGGCACCCTAGAATCCTAGAACCCTATCAGCCACTCATCAGATGCATGATAGGGTTTAGGCAGAACCCTAAACCCTATCCAACACTCATGAGATGCAGGAAAGGGTCTGGCTCCAATAGGGTTTAGGCAGAACCCTAAACCCTATCCACCACTCATCGGATGCAGGTACTGCCCTTAAGGTTCGTTGACAGCACCTGGGCTGTTCAACCAAAAAAATCATCAAAACAAACAAACAACCAAATTGACCCATTCACATGCAATAGCACCCAAATTCTAACTAGCCAACCTGATTTGCACTCAATGGACGGAACCCTTTAACTATCAAAGGGACTTGCCAAGTGACAGGAAAAAGAGCAAGCAACTGGCTGATATTTCCCATCCAACAGCGAATCAAACATCATAATTCTTTTACATGCTTCTGCTGTGTACAAGCAGAAAGACCAGTCCTTTCCAAAACGCCATGTATGCTTTAACTTTCTCTACTCCCAAATTCCCGCTTGACCATTGGCCTGATAGGATATCTAGATGAACACAGCCTTTCAGCCACTTCCCCCACCCACTCAACCACCAACAATACAGCATCAAACCAACCGACACCACTCCCCTCAAAGCGAAGGCACAGCGAATCAGTCATAGCCATCTGAAAGAACCCTACATACTTACTCCCAAGGGTTTAGAGTTCTACCGACCCTCAACCCTATCTACTTACTTACTCTCAACCCAATGGCCCAACCCCTTCCTGTCGCTCCACTCTTCCCACCCTCTTACTAGCAGAGCAACCAGGAGTCCAGGACCCACCAAGACAGTACAAACGCAATTAACCCTGAGTGCCTCCCCGAAGGGATGCTGCAGGAGTCGCCCGTGTCCCCACCTCTCTCCCCTCCCTCCTTACACCATTTGACATAATGAACAATATCCCTGTCTTCCATCCCTCCCTATGCAATACCATCTCGCATACCACCTGCCACCTTAACATCAAAAATGTTCTCCATCCCATACTTCGTAAAATCATTTTGCCAGTTTGAGCGTTCTGTACTCCTCTTATCTCTTTAAGGGTTTAGGGTTTAGAACCCTAACCCTAAACCCTAACTCCACTCATCTCACTGTCCACGTCAGCAGATGCAATCAAGCATCAAATGAGCTTATAAACCCGCCCTCTTGCATGATGATACATGATGGATGCTTCATAAATACAACATCACCCCAGTAGGAACTTACATACTCTTTCCTCCCTGAAACACGCTCAAACATACAGTGGATCGGCAGCTTCAGTTCTTCATTCCCCCCAACCTCCACTGTTACTGCAACTTGACATCTCGCAGGGAATTTGCGCCATTTCATAAAGAGCTCCCCCCCAACATTCCTCTCCCTCGGGGCCTTCACAAATCTCTCTTCGTGACAAGCACCCAGCCCACCAACAAACCAATTAGCCCCCCTGCCCCCATTGACACAATTCCCTTCTTTCCCCTCTCCCCCCAGTACCCAACCCGGCATTCCCTCCCCTCCCACCCCCTTTGCCTCTCCTGCACCCATTGCCACTTCGCAGAGGCATACTCTACAGAACAACAAAAGCAGCCAGCAACAGATTCCCCTTGCCAGTACATACATGAGATAGATCATTGCACGAGAGCACAGCCCTCGTGCCGTGCAGCGCCCCCAACAACTTCACTCTCGCCAGTACAAATGTTATTCCCCCACCCTGCTTGGCCTCTTGTTGACGCTGCACCTACATGTGAGCAAAGGAGGAGCTCGGCCCCACACGGTTTGCTGACTTTTGTGCGCCCACTGTGCCGGCACATATATATATATATATATATATATATATATATATATATATACAAAGGGGAAAGACAGGCATGACCCCACCCAACAAACATACTGAGCCACTCAAGCCTAAGCTCAAGTAACAACATCCTACGTTAACAGTGATTGCATGCATGCCACCACATCGTTTGCCAAGCGGCATGGCAATCATCAGCACAGACAATTACTCATACACAATCATTAGCAGTAATTAGTTTCCCTAAAAATATTACTCAGTCATCTGGTGTACTGTCCATAAGGTGTACTGCCCTTTACTCAGTTATCTGGTGTACTGTCCATAAGGTGTACTGCCAAAAACTCATAATTAACAACTTTTGAGTACACCCTCATATTCACCACTTAGGCCAATGTTGGCATCTGGCCAGCCCACTGCTCTGAGCCTAGTCTTATTACATCTCCCCACCCTGCCTGGCCTCTTGTCGACAATGCACACTACAGTGAGCAAAACAGCAGGAGCTCAGTCCAAGGCGATTTGCAAACTTTGCTGCACCCAATGTGCTGGGCCGTTGGGGGCCCAAAGCCCCGGGGGCTTTGCAGGACAGCAGCCCTAGATGTTCTGATGCTAGTCTATAATGGCCGGGCATCTAGCAGGTGGCATCAGTGGACCGCACAGAGAGATGCAACGCCCAAAACAACCCCCTCCCTCCGCAGCAAAATCACAAGGGCTGCTGAGTCCCTAAACCCTTACACCCGTGGTACAGTACCCCGCCCCGGTCTTGCCCAAGCATCATATCAGGGGCTGCTGAGTCCCTAAACCCTAACAGGCGCGGCACAACCCCCTCCCTGTCTTGCATGAGGATCATATCAGGGGCTGCTGAGTCCCTAAACCCTAAACCCTAACACAGGCAGCACAACCCCCTCACTGTCTTGCCCAAGCATCATATCAGGGGCTGCTGTTCCAAGCTCCCATCATACTGCTGGATGCAAATACAAAACAAAGCTGAACCTGGAAATTCCCCTTCGCTTCACACGCCCTCACACCCCTAGGGCGGGTTGTGGGCCGCAAGTACCCAGGGGCCTGGGTATCATATGATGCCTCTACCCTGCCTGGCCTCTTGTCAACGGTGCGCTACTTGTGAGCAAAGGTGGCACCCTGCCCCAGACGGTTTGCTGATTTTTGTGCGCCTAGGTATTGGCCGTTTCCTTTGACACCCCCACCTCTCTCCTAAGGCAGCCAATACCCAGGGGCCTCTTGCAACCACACCATATAGCCATTCCATTGCCATCCCATTTTGATTCCATCAAGTGCAACAAGAAATAGCATGTTGACATTCCCCAGTTACCGAGGAGGCACCGTCGGCACAACTACTTGCCAGTTTCTGCGCGTAGCACTCCAATCACAAATATACACAAACCATACTAAGTCCCCAACCCCCCATTGAGCATTTTGTTAAGCCGCACATACATTACTGCCCACTTGATCACTTTCTGTTCCCCTTAAACACTCACGACGCAAATGCCCAGTATGACCACGCCTTCGCCCTACTGAACAGATTAGATTACGCCATTTGCATTCCCCCCCTCACCATTTGCATCACCCCCCTCATCGCATGCTCAGCCCGGCCACCTTTTCCCCCCCTGAACCCCCCGGCAAAGGGGTAATTACTTGAGGTCGTGACTGCACCACCGCCAAATGTCCTCCAACCCACACCCCCTCAATATCCTGCGGCTGACCTCCAAAAGCATCCTCAACTGCAAACCCTAGCTCCACCAAACCATCCAGTAACTGGGAACGGAACGCGCCGTTCCACATCAGCGGTTCCGCTGCATAATCCACAAGCTGTTGCTGCCATGGTGCCACAGGAATGGAATCATATAACCCCGCTCCCGCATACCCCTCCAAATCCTCCCCATTCGTGTCACTCCTCGCCACCAGACTTCCCCCCTCCGGCGCCCACAGTCCCGTGCGTTTGCTGGGTAGGCTGATCAGTTGGGGGGTATCTCCTTCGGGGGTGTCGGAGAACGCCAGGGGGCGGCCAGGGTAATTGCCTACAAGGGTTTCACCGAGACCTGCAACGACTTCGCCGTAGACCTGGCCCTTGGTGCCGAAAAGCGGGTGGGCCGTGTGCAGGACGAAGGCGTAATCACCGGGAAGGACCTGTCGGCAAGAGCAGAAATAGCAGCAGCAGAAACAAGAGTCAATTACGGTAGCAGCAATTCTTCTTTCATCACTGCTGCTTCCACTTCTTATTCCATCTTACTCGGAGGTTGGGTACAGGTAATCAAAGCAGGGGACGGTGATGCGACAAGTCAAGGTCCGGGAGACGACATGACAGGGTTAGTGCGGAGGGAAAGACGTCCATCTTACTGTTTCTGTCTGCTTTTGCTCGCAGACAACTCGAAGGAGGGGCAGCCCAGAAGGCAAGAGCAGCAATAGCAGTGGAAGGAACAAGAGTCAGACAGCTGCTGGCTGCTGGCATGATTTTGAGGTAGAGTAAATGTGAGAATGGTGTGTAGCGTTTAGCAGCCACAGGCACAAGAGGGGAGCGTTGGGGCTCTTATTCTAAGCTTGGGCGAACACTCCCCTTGTGTAGGGTTTAGGGTTTATGGGTTTAGGCGCTTGCATTACTCATACAGAAGGGTTAGAAAGCAGCACTTGAGAAAGGGCAGGGGCAGGAGGGGCAGCCCAAAAGGCAGAATTCCTGGCAGCAGCAGCAGCATCAGCCAATTGCCATTCAGAAAGCGACCAAGGCATCGAGTTTGCAAACACTTGGATTTATACCTGGCTGGTCTGTATACCCGGTGACTGCACATGCTCGGCTAGCTCGACTGGGGGCAAAATCCCCTCAGCTCCCCCAGCACAGGCGGATAACTAGATCGTACACCAGGTCTTGCTGCTAGAAAGTGAACAAAACAAACAAAAATTGAAGGTGTGGCTGCACCAAGGCAGCTAGGTCCATACGACCAAACACACCTGATCTAGTGAGCTGGTGCTGTAGAGGTTAGACACAATTATCTCTTATGGCTCTCACCTGCTGCAGCAGCACATTGAGCACCAGCTCCAAGAAACAACACGAATGCATTGTTGCTTGCCTAGCGCCTCTTAAGTTGCGTCACAAACAATCTATCAGAACGAGAACAGAAGTGTGTTACATTTGGATGAAAAAACATCATTATCTGCTCTCCCCTGCTGGAGCAAGCACACTAACGGCCGGCTCCTGAAAGTAAAAGGGGGCTGTTTGTTTGCCTAGGGGCTGTTAACTTGCTTCGCAAGCAAACGAATGGGACGAGAACAGAAACATTGGATGAAAAAGCATCATCATCGGCTTTCACCTGCTGCAGCAGCACACTGACTGCCAGCTCCTAGACATGAAACAAGTACAGTGATTTGGTTTTGGAGTTTTAATTAGGTCTTAGGTCTTAAACCATTATCTGCCCTCACCTGCTGCAGCAGCACACTGACTGCCAGCTCCTAGAAGTAAAAGGAGTGCACTCTTATTTGGGACGAGAACAGAAACATTGGATGAAAAAACATTATCTGTCCTCACCTGCTGCAGCAGCACACTGACCGCCAGCTCCTGCTCCTGCACCCCCAGGGCCCTCCTGGACAGCCAAGCCCTGTCATTCCACTTACTAGACCACACACCACAGATAGCATGCCAGGTCGCAAACCACAACCGGCAACTGGGATCATCGCGAGACATCACTGTCACTGCTGCTTCGTCACCTGCTGCTGCTGCTGCTGATGACTCATCAGCCGCCACCTCTCCGGCACCTACTGCTGCTGCTGATGATGATGATAGTAATGACTCATCAGCCCCCACCTCTCCGGCACCTGCTGCTGCTGCTGATGGTGATGACTCATCAGCCGCCACCTTTCCGACACCTACTGCTGCTGCTGCTGCTGATGGTGATGACTCATCAGCCGCCACCTCTCCGGCACCTACTGCTCCTGCTGCTGCTGATGGTGATGACTCATCAGCCGCCGTGTCTCCGGCACCTGCTGCTGCTGCTGCTGCTGATGGTGATGACTCATCAGCCGCCACCTCTCCGGCACCTGCTACTGCTGCTGCTGAGGATCCCATGCTTTGGAGCACAGTATGTCGGCTATCACCACTTCCGCTGCTGCTGCTGATCTTCCCATTGCTGCTGCTGCTGCTCATCCCAGCGGCAACGGCGGCAGCTGCTGCTGCTCCTGCTGCTTCTGCTGATGGTGACTCATCAGCTGCCTCCATGCCCTCTGGTTGTGCCCCACTCCCTTCTTCATCACAAGCAGCATCTTCACCCTCATCAGAGCTGCCGTCAGTGGTGTAGGGGCCATTGGAGGTAGGGGGCAGGGCCAGAGGATGCAGCAGACCAGCTGTGTCCAAAGCATCATATAGGGCCTAGCAGAGGAACACATGACACGACCCACAGTTTCAGGTCTTAAGACTTCTGCAAGAAACCAGCCCCCTGAAATAAACGGGGACAAGTTCACCAGAAGACTCTTATATTACTTCCCCATTCTGCCTGGCCTCTTGTCGATGGTGCACTACTCGTGAGCAAAAGGAGGAGCCCGGCCCCAGACGATTTGCTGACTTTTGTGCGCCCACTGTGCCGGCCCATGGGGGACCCGAAAACCCGGGGCTTGCAGGGCAGCACGGGTTTTGTTGTAGGGGTTGTCAGGTCGTTGTCCCAGGTGTAGTTGGGGTTGCAAGTGAGCCCTTATATGTGCAGCCTAGCCTGTGGCAACTTACACCTGCGTTTTCTCTTACTACACCCAGCTGGGGGAGCTGAGTGCAGTACCAGAGGATTTGACGGGACAAGGCAAAGCAAAAACGCAGGGTGCTGGCTAGGGGACAAACGCAGGGTTCACGACAGGCAGGCACGGCACATACAAAGCAAAAAGCATACAGCTGAGGTTAAGACAACCATCCCATCATCCCACCCACCTGCTGTAACCCCGGTGGTGCCTGTAGCTCTTCTGCCACTAATGTCCGCACATCTTCCAGAAGTTGAGCAGGCAGCCCCCCCTTCACTTCCTGACTCTTCAGCTGCCCAAGGAGCCCCTCCAGCTTCCCCCTCACCCCCTCATTCACCTCTGACCCCAACACAGCCTCAAATGTTGCAAAAGGCAATGCAACAGACGCAGGGACCACAACCCAAGCCGGGAGCTGTCTGCGTAACGTAGCGAGGTTTAGGGCTTTAGCACCTACTAAACCAGGGTTGAACTCAGACTCTTGTAAAACCCAAGGGATGCCCTGCTTGGTCATGGGAGGGAGGCTAATACCGTTAGGATGGATCCCTAAACCCTTCCCTGCTGCCGATGACGTGATCCCATTCATACTGCTCCTCCCAATGCTGCTGCTGCTGCTGCTGGCGCTGCTGTTGAACCCGTTGTGACCCTCTTCGTGGCCATTCCCATTGCTTCCAGCAGAGCTGCTGTCATTCTTGCCGTGTTCGCCATCACCCTCCAAGCGGAACACGACAGGAGGGAACTCAACACGCGCAGCAGCAGCAGCTGCTGCAGTGGCAGTAGCAGTTGTATTGCCTGGTGTGTAGGCAGTAGCATCAGGTGCTGCTGCAGCTGCTGCTGCTGCTACTGCTGCTGTGCCTGTGTTGCTGCTGGAGAGGTCCACCAGGACGTCACCCGTGCTACTCACTTGAGCAGTCACCTCCTCACCCTGTGGGGCAGGACAGATATTTAAGAGATAGCTCAATGCAGACCTTCTGGGCCCGCAGTGTAAATGCAACTAAAGACGCATACATGCATATAGATGCTGAAGCACAACCACCTCCTTAACCCCATATCCAAACCTCATGCCTAAAGCTTCCCCACCAGGACGTCACATGTGCTACTCACTTGAACCATCACCTCTTCCCCCTGGGGCAAGACAGATACAATAGATAATCCAATTGATAGATAGATACATAGTCTACGTAGTTGTCTCTCTCTCTCTCTCTCTCAATAGATAGTCCAATGCCCAGTTTGTGTGTTGGCAACTCCACCATTGGTTCTGTCGCTTTGTGATTGTGATAAGGAGTTGCACGTCTATGGCATGGGCCTGTATGGGCAATGGCATAGCTGGACTTGCCTTTTACTTGATTGACAGCTTTCGGGCCCGAGGCGTTAAATTCACAAAAGCCGTATGCATGCATTTAGATCCGTAGTATCACCACCACCTCCTCAATTCCCAACCCCCACCCTTTTTGATCCTAAGGGTATTAAACCCCGAGCCTCAACCGCTAAACCATCATGTCCCGCCAACTCCTTTGCATCACCACAGCACCCCTCGACAAACTGCATGCACTCTACACTCAAACCCCACCCCCGTCTCTTCAACCCCACCTCAAGCCTCACAACCCAAACCCTGCGTTACACCCTGAAAGCAGACATGAATTCCCTAATGATTGCGGATGAAGGAATTCAAACCATTATGTTGAAAGTTTGTAAAGTTTGTAAAGTTTGTAATCAGAATGTACCCCTAGTACTCCTGAACCCTCCGCACCTCTAAACCCTCCAGCCTCGCGCACTCCTCTGCATCCCCAGTAGCTTGCTGAGCCCCCACTTCCAACAAAACCCTGCCTTACACCCCAAGCACCCTGCACCCTCACCTCCTAAACCCTCCAGCCTGACCCACTCCTCTGCGTCATCACACACCGCCAGCAGCACCTCCTGAACGCCCACCTCCAACCCTTACAATCTAAACCCTGCACCCTCACCTCTAAACCCTCCAGCCTCGCCCACTCCTCTGCATTGTCACACACCGCCAGCAACACCTGCTAAACGCCCACATCCAACCCCCCCAAACCCTGCCCTACAACCTGCACCCTCACCTCTAAACCCTCCAGCCTTGCCCACTCCTCTGCATCGTCACACACCGCCAGCAGCACCCCTTGGCACCTGGCCCTGATGGCCACATGACTCAGCACATCCACTCCATTCCTTGTCAGCAGTACAGAGCAGCCCAAGGGGATGTCCTCTGTACCGCCTAAGCCCTGGGCCAGCAGTACAGTGGGGGTGCTGTAGCTGCTACCTTGGACGGAGGAGAGGTCTTCTAGCACTTTCACCTTGCCGGACGAAGGCGGCAGCCCTTGGCTCACAATCTGCAACAAAGTAACAATGAAAGTGCCCTATCAGGTACAATTGAAAACATTTCACCCTTTCAAGTTCTCTGGTTTATCTATATGAGGGTGCTGTAACTGCTGCCTTGAACAGAGGAAATGTCTTCTAACGCTTTCACATTGCTAGAGGAAGGTGGCAGCCATTGGCTCACAATCTGCCACAGTTAAGAATAAAAGTGGCCTAGGATTCGGGTCTGTCTACTCGCTGGTACACATAACTGTGCCATATGGAGGTCAGCGGAACGCCTGCATAATTAGCTCCGACATACCTATCAGTACGTGGTTTCGAATAGTGATCGTTCCGACCATAGCAAGCTTTCTGCTTTATACAAAGAGGGCGCTGTAGCAGCATGAAATGGAGGTAGCTCACAAAGTAGAACCGTGCCAGAGGACGTAACAGGCCTTACAGGGTATCGGAGGATTGGCCGCCTGGCAACTTTCGGAGGCGGCATGTAGGTACGAAGATTCGGTCTAGCTATCGCCTTTCGAGTTGTGGTTTAGCTCTTGCATTTATTCGTCCTCTCCAACAGGCCTTAGCTCATAATCAGCCGGCAACCACAGATGAGGCATATCTAGGACATCCCACCCAGATGCATTTGGGATCGCTTGCTTTGCACACACTACCAGTCAAAGCCACAGTGCCAGGGGACCCAACCTCCACCTTTGAATCCTCAGCCGGCCCTTTTTGCTGCATCTTTGCTGCTCTTGTGGCACCTTGATGTACAGGGCCAATGCCATTTTGCATATGCATGCCATGAAATGCAACCTTACCCTACCCTGCCCCACACCGCTATCTCGCATCTGCGAATATTCAATGCCTGTCTTATCCTGGGTTTGCTCACAAGGACTGCGCGACCAACAAGAAGCCAGACAGGCTGGTTGAATAAATACCGCCGTCATTAAATGATGCCAGATCATTGGAATATATGACCCTTCACCCTTCCCTACCCTGAACCGTAAACACCTGCCCCGTCAAGACCCCCTCTCGGCCCCTGCCCCGTCAAGACCCCCCTCCAGCCCCCCGGGGACCCCCTTTGGCCCCCCTGCCCCCCTCAAGACCCCCTCTGGCCCGTTCTTACCTGCCAATTCCCTGCTCGCACTGCTTTCCTTAGTCTGGGTTCCAACTCCGCCGCCAGCACACTCGCAACAAAGAGAGGGCTGTCACGCACCACCTCCTCACTGAAATTCAAGATGTGGTTGGCAGGGAGACCACAGCGCTCCCCAAACATCTCAGCATATGGCTGCAGCAACACAGAAGGGAATGATACAACTACTTATGTATCATATAAGATCACACAGATTACATCATACCACAACACAACCAGCCACAAATACCGGTATGCTACAATTACTTCTGGCGTTTTGGTGTGGCTGCTCCAGAGCAAACAGAGTCAGGAAAAACACACACAGCCTTTCAGAGTATGCCGTGCTTGAGTTCGGAAGCGAAGAGAGCAGGAGGCGGGAGGCAGGAGGAGGGAGCCTGAAGCATCTCAGCATATGGCTGCAGCAACACAGAAGGGAACGAACATCAATGGTTATGGTCTGGCTCACGAGCAAACAGTGTCAGGAAAACCCAACACAGCCTTTTTGAGTACGTACCTATATTGGGGCAGGAGGGGAGCAGAGAGAGGGGGAACTCCCCAAACATCTCGGCAGGTGGTTGCAGTGGTAAATAAGGCTGATACTATTCTTATGGTGTGGCTGCTCCAAACCAAACAGTGCAGTAAATCTACACAGCCTTTCAGAGTGTGCCGTCCATTGGGACAGAAAGGGGGCCAGGAGGAGGAAGGGGAGCTCCCCCAACATCTCAGCACATGGTATCTCCTGGGACTGCAACTCCTTTGGTACATCATATCTTACCATTGTGAGACCTGTCATGCCTGTAGGGTGACATCCCTACCTCCTATGTGTTGTTAGTAACAGACAAGGAAGCCATACGGTTACTGCGGTGCTGCTTATGACGTGTGGCCGAGTCCAAATTCATGTGTGCGGCTGCTCAAGTGCAGGCAACCTTTGCTGATGCTGCTTTCGACAACAAGCAACACCCAAATAAGCCCTTTGGGCCACATAACCGCCCGTCCAACACCCCATACCCCTTGTCCCAACCTTACCTGGCACGTGTTACATATCTCATCTGCATATGCTCCTAGCCCCAACATGACCCTCTGCAGACATGCCAATGCCGCCAAGCTCCAGTCCCTCGACCATCTGTCAGACATTTCAGCACTGCCACTGCTGCTACTGCTGCCATCATGGTACCCCCCTACTGCTGCTGCTGCTGCTCCTTCATGATGTGGTGGTGGTGGAGGTGGGGGGATGGTGCCTTTCAGCACCAACCACTGCTGGGCCATTGCTGTCAGCTCGTTATTGTCACCCTGCATAGGCCAACACAGAAAAAACTTTTTACACTTTCAGATCATTGGAAAAAAGGACAATCATACAAACACCTAGCTGTTGTCGTAACAACTTAGAGATGCTGGACCTCTGGCAATGTTTGCTATGAAGCAATCGATCATTGCACAAGTCTGAGCAGTAGGCACTGCTGGGCCATTGTTGTGAACTCCATCCATCAGTGACAAAAGGACAATCATACGAACACCTAGCTGTTGGCTTAACAGCTTGGGAATATGGGACCTCTGGCACTTCTCCTACGAAGCTATTGATCATCACACAAGTCTGAGCACCAACCACTGCTGGGCCATTGCTGTCAGCTCCTACACCCTGCACACATGAACAGGGAAAGGACTTCTTAAACCCTCCACCCCCCACCTTCACCTTCCTAAAGCAACTTCCCCGCTGCACCCCCTACCCTCCCTCTCCCCCTCCCCTTAGCATGAGTGCTGCATTCTCCAGCACCAGCCCCATCAGCTCAACCAAATCGTCATCTCCCAAGCTCCTCTCTGTCCTGCCGCTCCACCACCACCAGCCTCAAAGCCCTATGACCCTTTTGACCTCTACTTCCGACTTAAGACTCCACTCCTCCTCCTCCCGTGTCCACTTCCCATCCCGCTCTTCACCTCAGCGCTCTCTCCACCTACCCTCCACCCTCACCTCCCCAAAGCAACTTTCCCGCTGCCCCCCCCCTCCTCTTACCGTCAGTGCTGCATTCTCCAGCACCAGCCCCATCAGCTCAATCAAATCACCATCCCCCAAGCTCCTCTCATCCTGCGCGCCAACGCCCCATGACTTCTATCCTGACTTGTGCCCCCCCCCCCCCTCGCCCTAATAAACCTCCCACAGCAAGTTTCCCGCTGTTCCCCCCCCCTCCTCCTCTTACCGTCAGTACGGCATTCTCCAGCACCAGCCCCATCAGCTTAATCAAATCATCATCCCCCAAGCTCCTCTTATCCTGCCGTTCCAACGTCCTATGACTTGTGCCCATCCCACTTCTCAACTTCCCGAAGCACGCTTCCTGCTCCACCCCCTCCTCCCTGATCCATTGCACACAAGCTCCCCCGCCCCCCCCCCCCCATGGCCCTACTTCCTGGCCCAGCCTAGCCCTCTCCCCCCCTCCTCTTACCGTCAGTGCGGCATTCTCCAGCACCAGCCCCATCAGCTCAATCAAATCATCATCCCCCAAGCTCCTCTTATCCTGCCGTTCCACCAGCAGCCTCAACCAGCCCTCCAAAGCAATATCCAGCAGCAAAAGGTCCCTGCTGCTCCCCGGAGCCCTCCAGTAGTGACCAAGACGCTTGCGAAGCTCCAGGGTTTTGCCAGGGGCCCACCAGGCATTGCGGTTCGCAGCAAGATCCCAAAGATGCCACCTTAACCACAGCGAGGCAAGGCAACAACCAAGAGCAATGTATCAGGACCTCTGCTGTCGTGTCAAGCCTTCTAAAAGCCAACACTTACTACAGAAGCAGATTCAGCAGCATAAAGTAGACAAAGAAGCTGCTGGGGATTGATACCTTCTAGCAACGATCACGCAGTTACGGAGCTCCAGGGTTTTGCCAGGGGCTCACCAGGCATTGCGGTTTGCAGCAAGATCCCAACCTAGACCACCGCGAGGGACAAAGAAAGCCATAAACCTATGTCAGGACATTCTAGGGTTTTGCTGTGGGCCCACCAGGCATCATTTTAAAGGAAGATTTAAATAATGCCACTTGAACCACGAGGGAGAAAGAAAGCCATAGATCTTGGTCGGGACATCTGACAAAATTTCTACATCAATGCCGACGTGGCACAAAACCCTCATCTTTCTGAAAACACCACATGCCTAAACCCTCTCACCGCGGGGCCCCATGGCAGACACCTGATCAACTCCCTACACCAGCTGTCCCATACACAATCAACCAATCAATCAATCAAAACGCAGAACCAGCTATGCCACAAGGTCGCTCAAGACTAAGCAGCACACGACCCCTGATGACTGGACTCCACAACCCCATGCCGGCCAACCATATGGTCACCCCTCGCATATGGTATGGTGTTAAACTTAGGCCATATAAAACACTGCAACTTACAGAGAGTTGAAGCCAGATGCAACGTAGACCCTAGCACCCCTCACTTCAAATTGTCATCCACTAGCTCAAAAATGCCATACTATCTTTGGTAAGCCTCCCCCAGTCTCTGCGAAAAATACAACCAGCCTTCACCCCTCACCTCAAATCGTCATCCACTAAACCCCCTCACCTCAAATCATCATCCACTAAACCCCTCACTTCAAATCATCATCCACTAAACCCCTCACCTCAAATCGTCATCCACTAAACCCCCTCACCTCAAATCATCATCCACTAAACCCCTCACTTCAAATCATCATCCACTAAACCCCTCACCTCAAATCGTCATCCACTAAACCCCCTCACCTCAAATCGTCATCCACTAAACCCTGAGCCATTGTCAGCGCAGTATCCAATTCCGCCCCAGCATGGCATGTCTTCAAAACCCAATGGTAGTGCTTCATAGGGTTTATGAGCTGTGGAAGATGAAGTGGCAATGCCGTGATGGGCTGATCCAAAGATGCCAAGTAATCCTCTGTGATGCCCCCTGCCTCTTGTAGCACTCGCCAGTAGTCTGCGTGGCTTCCTGTGTGCAGGAATGTTATGTATGCTTCGGCGATGAATACGTCTTGGGGGGTGGTGTTCTGGTGGAGCTTCTGGTGCCACTGCTCCAGAAAGGGTTCATCCAAACCCTGAGACAGGACAAAGAGGGGAGCCAGAGGTTTTTGACATTGTCAGATCTTTCGGTAACAGGACAGCCATAACTGTATGGAGGAGGCGTTTGCAATCTAGGTGCCACTGCTCCTGCGGATTGCAAGCACCTCATCAGGAGTCTGCAGCAGCCACGCAGCAGAAATACATTGTGGGTTAAGAGCATTGGCTTGTGTTCTGGTGGAGCTTTTGGTGCCACTGCTCCAGGAAGGGTTCACCCAAACCCTGAGACAGCAGAAATGGGGCAGAAGGAGAAAGAGGCAATGTCAGATGTCTCGAAGAGGGCAGAAAGAGGCAATGTCAGATATCTTGGCAACAGGACATAAGACAGCGATGCCCGTTTCATCGTTTCTGAATTGTGGGCTAGGGGTTGGAGCCTCGGCTCGTGCTTTGGTGGAGCTTTTGGTGCCACTGCTCCAGGAAGGGTTCATCCAAACCCTGAGACAGCAGAAATGGGGGAGGGGGAGAAAGAATGTCACATATCTCGGTAACAGGACCTAAGACAGCCATGGCCTTTAGATGGTTTCCTATGCATTGTGGACCAGGGGTTGGAGCCTCGGCTTGTGTTCTGGTGGAGCTTCTGGTGCCACTGCTCCAGAAAGGGTTCACCCAAACCCTAAAAAGCGAGGAAGGGAGAATATGGGATGTGAGCCATTGTCAGAATCTAACACAACCCTAGGCAAAACCAGAGGAAGTTGGCAAAACCCTTGGAAAACCAGACTTGTCTAGGTTTGCCTTCACACTGGAAAATGGAGCTAGGGAGTTGGGAGCAGCGGGCGGAGGTTTGCTATAGCTTTTGGTGCCACTGCTCTAGGATTGGTCGATCTAGACCCTGAGACAGGAAAAAAAGGGGGAGCCAGAGGTTTTGACATTGTCAGATCTTTCGGTAACAGGACAGCCATAACTACATGGATGAGGCACATGCAATCCAGGTGCCACTGCTGCTGCTGCTGCTGGATTGCAAGCACCTCACCAAGACCCCAGATGAAGACAGGCAGACTCCTGCCCTGTTTTGGCCAAAGTCCACATCACATGATAGTCACCAGTTGCTATGTCTGCAGCGGGCACGCAGCAGATATACAATGTGGGTTAAGAGCCTCGGCTTGTGTTGTGGTGGAGCTTGTAGTGCCACTGCTCCAGAAAGGGCTCATCCAAACCCTGACGGAGGCGGAAGATAAACGATGGAACGTGAGGTTACGCCAAAATCCAAGACACGGGGGTCCCTATCTCCCTACCTCCGCTCTGCCATCGGTCCCTTCCCATCACCACTTCTCGGCCTATGTCCCTCCTTGATCCCATGGTCCCTCGACGTGTTCACAATCCATTATCTAGACTCCATCCTCATTTCCACCGCCCACGGGAAAGTCTGGCAAGGCTCCTCCCCGCCGAAGCGCAACCCCCCCCCCCACCACCACCTCCCACATAGCTTTTCTACCACCCAACAGCCGCACCGCCACCTCTCCTTCACCGCCTGACTCCCCATCCCCCCCCCCTCTGCGGATATAACTCTCTGCTCCTGTTCCCATTCCCAGCCCTTTCCCAACTTTCCTCACTCAAGCACCCCCCCCCTAGCTATACACCCTCCCTCCGCTCTCCGCCCGCCCCCATTCCCATCTCTGCTCTGCCACTGCTCCCATTCCCTGCCCTTCCCTTCCCCAACCCCCTCACTCACCGGCCTATGTCCCTCCCTGATCCCATTGTCTCTCATGATGTTCAAAATCCCCATCCGAATCTCATCCCCATTCCCGCCGCCACGGCTCAGCTTAGCCAGGCTCCTCCTCGCCCAGGCCCGCACATTAGGATCACCTGCCTCTCGTGCCAGCCCTGCAATGCGCTCTGCTACCTGCTGCTGTGTCCAGGTGATATCTCGGGGTTGGTAGGAGAAAGAGCGCTGCGTGCAGAGGACCTGGTTGCTGCTTAGGCGTAGCCACGTGAAGAGGAAAGCTGCTCCTGCTGAACCTACAAAACAAGGTGGAAGGGAGCGCAAAGCAGTACATGTTCATCGATATTAGAAAGGAACGAGTGAGCACAGGTTGGAAGGCTTCGTCAAAAAATTGGCTGACAATTATCCTCCAAATCGCGATTCTGTAATAGCTTGAAGTTGCTGCTTAGGCGCAGCCAGGTAAAAAGAAAAGCTGCTCCTGCTGAACCTGTAAAAGACATGGGAGGGAGTGGGGAGCAGTAACAATCAATTGAACTCCATTGCTGCTTAGGCATAGCCAGGTGAAGAGGAAAGCTGCGCCTGCTGAACCTGTAAAAGACATGGGAGGGAGCGGGGAGCAGTAACAATCAATTGAAATCCATTGCTGCTTAGGCATAGCCAGGTGAAGAGGAAAGCTGCTCCTGCTGAACCTGTAAAAGACATGGGAGGGAGCGGGGAGCAGACAAGGTCAATCAAAATAGTTGCTGCTTAGGCGTAGCCAGGTAAAAAGAAAAGCAGCGCCTGCTGAACCTGTAAAAGACATGGGAGGGAGCGGGGAGCAGTAACAATCAATTGGAATCCATTGCTGCTTAGGCATAGCCAGGTGAAGAGGAAAGCAGCGCCTGCTGAACCTGTAAAAGACATGGGAGGGAGCGGGGAGCAGTAACAATCAATTGAAATCCATTGCTGCTTAGGCATAGCCAGGTGAAGAGGAAAGCTGCTCCTGCTGAACCTGTAAAAGACATGGGAGGGAGCGGGGAGCAGACAAGGTCAATCAAAATAGTTGCTGCTTAGGCGTAGCCAGGTAAAAAGAAAAGCAGCGCCTGCTGAACCTGTAAAAGACATGGGAGGGAGCGAGGAGCAGACAAGGTCAATCAAAATAGTTGCTGCTTAGGCGTAGCCAGGTGAAGAGGAAAGCTGCTCCTGCTGAACCTATCAAGCAAGGCAGAAAGGAGCGCAAAGCAGTGATTATTTCTCATCACCTTAGGAAACAACTAAGCACAAGTTGGAGGACACCTTCAGAGAACTAGTTGGCTTCTACCCCGCCACCATTCACCTAAAGCTTTTCACATTGGTGCAGTCGGTTAGCATCCCTGGCTGTCACAGTACAGACTCAGGTTCGATTCCTAATTGTAACGGTACTTTCTGTCCTAACCATAGAGTTTGCCTCGAGATATGATTGGGATGCGTTCCTGTGATCTACGATGTAATGTACTATCTGTTCTAACCTAGATACTAAAACATTCCCCTACACTCAGCTTCAGCAGCCAGCACCCTCACACAGCTGCGCAGAGAAAACCGCTGCCCCTGTCATCCGGAACTGCATACATGGCATCATTCACAGCCCCCTACCCTCTCGCCACTACAGCCATTTCCAGCACCTCAAGCAACCGATGCAGCCTCCTCAACACTACCCAATGGCATGATTCTACAGCTCCCCCCCTCCCCCCCTGCCCTTCACCTGCTGCTACAGCCCTGTCTACCACACAACCAACCCATGCAGGCAACCGAGGCGGCATTCAGGTACGACGATTCGGTCTCAAAGTACTGACTTGTTACACCATGCCCCGGCCAGAGGGATTTAATCTGTGCAACCCGGCCGGTGGCAACATCCACACACCTTCTCCAATCGGTCTCGCTTTTGCCTTCTGTATGTGGTTTAGCTCTTGCACTTATTCATCCTTTTCAATCAACCGATGCAGCAGATGCAGCCAGCAGCGCTCCCCAACGCTCATACTTATCCTACTCTGAGTGCAATAAGGGAAGAAGGTGTGTGGATGTTGCCACCGGCCGGGTTGCACAGATTAAATCCCTCTGGCCGGGGCATGGTGTAACAAGTCAGTACCTTGAGTCATACTTATCCTCAGCAAAATCAACGCCATCCTTCTAGATGTACTAGAAGCTAGCGCTGCTAATCTGAACCAGGGATCTGAGAAGATGGAGCTTTCAGCTGGGGGTAGCCTTGGGGTAAGTTACCGGGCTTACACGCCATAGGATTGTGGAACGTGTTTCTCTGTAACAAATCTCACTGCCTGTGGTGCCCAAACAACCCCCTGGGACACTAAACCATTGCCACTGCCATCCCTCACCACACCCCCTCAATTTCCAATTTGAAACAGTAATCCAAGACCCCGACCCACCACCTCAAGCAGTTGCTGCAGCCTTTACAACAGCCCCCAATGATCCAACGTAACATACACAGCAACAGCAACACCCCATTGTTGCTTCACGACAGGTTAGACTGCCTGCGGCTGTGCAGATAACCCTTTCAGACACTAAACCCTTGCCGCTGCCGCCTTATGCAATCCCCAGTAATAGAAACACACTTCTCGGCCCCCCTTTCCCCCCCCCTCCCCCCCCCCCCCGCTCAAATCCTCACCTGCTGCTACAGCCGTGTCCACCACCTCAAGCAACCGCTGCAGCCTGTGCAACAGCCCCCAATGCTCATAACTCGCCTCCGCCACCAACACCCCCTCGATAGTATCCGCCAGACTGGGCGCCCGGAGCTGTGCACTGAAGTTCGCGCCATGGTCTCGGAGCCAGGTGTCGGTTTCAGGCGCATGTACCACGAAGACGATGCGAGAGGGGCAGCTGGAGATGGGGAAGGAGATGGTGATAGAAGGGGTGGTGGCTGGGCGTCCAGTGGGAGCCGTGTTGTCAGGGAGGACGAAGGGGGTGCGGACGGCACGCTGGGAGTGCTGTGGGCAAGGTGTGGAAGCAGCAGCAGCAGCAGGATAGTCAAGTAGTACTCCCCATCGTAGAGATTACAGCACTAAACTAGCACGGCAACGTTCTTTTCCTCAGAGTGAAGAAAGATCCACTGGCCCTAAAACAGGTAGTTCCAGCAGGATAGTGAGCTAGGTATGTATTAGACCGTTGACTGGAAGGATTCCTGGGGCCTTGATACAGTACACAAGCAACACGGACACAGTAGAAACACACTCAAGCAGTGCAAGCAGGTGCAGGTCGCAGGGAAGCTTTGCAGGTTTGAAATCAACATGGACCTGATGCATAAAAAAAGTGGCCGCAACTTTAGAGTAAAAAATTGAAGTTCAAACATTTTCACTATAGTCAAACTTGCCTTTATATGTTCCTCTTTCCCTGTTCCTTGCATACAGTAGGATTGGTTAAATGCAGACGAACCATGTCGTAGCCGATACTGTCTGGCTTATCCACAACTCTCTCCATCTCACAAGGCACCAGCTTTCAGCATAACCCCCCAGAAGTGGGGATTTGCTGCCTATTTCTTCAGTTGCTTATTATCATCCCCCCACCTGCCTGGCCGCTTGTCGACGGTGCACTACTCGTGAGCAGAAGGAGGAGCCCAGCCCCAGACGATTTGCTTCTTCAGCTGCTTATTACAACCCCCATAGGCAATCCCATATACTCACTCGTTTTCGCTGCTGCAATCTGGGACCTCGCATTCATGCCTCCTACCTCGCACCCAAACACCCCATGTGCTTAGCATGAGACTGTCCCCCAGTGATGCAGTGCATATCTTCAACTCATATAGCTTGCAAATCTGGAAAGGCGCGAGCTTAGGGAGCGGATATGTTGCTTGGTCATCATGCTGCTTCTCATTACTTAGCGTCCACAGCACTTTGCTATGGCATCGCTAATTATTTGGAGCCTTGCAACCCCCTCGCACCTGAACAGTCCCTTCAGGAAGTACGTCTGCTGCTGGCAGCTGCCAGTTTTCCACACCCCAGTGCAGCATTACAGGGTGAACAGGAACTACTGCTGCTGCTGCCTCTCCATCGCCTCCAGCTGCTGCTGCCTCTCCATCGCCTCCAGCTGCTGCTGCCTCCCCTTCTCCCTCTGCTGCAGCTGCTGGCTCGCCTCCTCCAGCTGCTGCTGCTGCCCCTCCTCCTCCAGCTGCTTCTGCTGCTGTTGCTGTGATAGGAGCTGCACCCTCCTGCTGCTTATCTGTAGCAACAGTCCCAGCAGCTGCTGCATTAGAGGCTTCTGCATCCTGTGCTGCAGCTGCTGCTGCTGCTTCTGGTGATGGTGCCACGGGTGTGTCCGTCTGTTTGCTTGCAGCTGCTGCGTTTTGAGCTGCGATCCACTCTTCCCAAAGGTGGTTATTGCACTCTTGTAGCTCCACGCGCACATGGTATGCTGCCTCTGAGCGGTTGACAGTCAAAGTCACGCCAGCATCGTAAGACACTTGGCTCAGCTGTTGACCAGGCAGCTCCATGTCCTCAGAAACCACCAAAGTGACAGCTGGGGTTTCTTCAGGGGTTGTGTCGGGTGGTTGTACGATGTCATGGGTTGACTCGCTCCTGGGACTTTGCTCAGGAGGGCTGACATCGCTGTGCGTGGTAGCAACGGATGAAGGGACGGTAACCACACTAGTTGCGCTGGTATAACAACGGGTTATGATCGAAGCCGGCGTTCTGCGCTGTGAAACGCCTCGCGAGCTCCTTGGAACTCGCCGACCAGCAGGAGGCCTGCCAACAAAGCCTGCAGACACCACACGAAGACTTACATTACCCCCAGTACATTTATGTAAGGAAAGCTACCCAAGCAAGGGGAGCAACCCTAACACACCCTTGCCAGCCTGCTGCCCGAGTACAAAAGCATCTCAACGGTAGGCGGTATGATAGGGCCTTAGACCAACTTCTGGAAGCGCTCGCTTGCTGCAGATTTCCCTGTACCATACTTCAAATAGTCTACAGGCAGTCCGTCCTTGCAGAAACATCATGATCCCCGGAACCGCCCCCCTGCTTACCGACATGATGTCCGCGAGAAAGGAGACAGGTGTGCATCCTGATCCCGTTAAGAGTGCTTCGAACGACTGTAGGGCAGCAGTAAAGCTTATACTCAACAATTGGCGCGTTACGAGCCTGCGCATGGAATGTTCAAAGGGGTTGCTGCACACATGCCAAGGAGGCGACCAGACAATTGACCGCTGTACAGAAGGCCTACAAGCTATTGAACTCAGTTCCCGCAGCGTAGCGGCAGTAACGTACATGGGCTCACCGCCAACTGCAAGTCAGGTAGCCGAGCGAAAGGTACCGGCAAGTACTGCAATGGCACGTGCACGTACCTCGAAGGTGCTAGTTTCGAGGGATCCACTGAACAATCTATCTTTCAGGACTTCAAAGTAGCTCCACCAGCTCAGAAGAGGATCTGCTGAGACGAGCCGACAAGGCTCCCATCCATCCTGACGGGCATGCTGCCGACTTCGGACGTTAAAAGCACACGGCTACGATTAGTCGCTGCAAGAAGGCTGCAGCCCAGGCCCTCGTACACTTACACCACAGCGCTGAGCTTTATTGATTGGACTTTCAAGGCCTGCATTGGTGAGAAAATCTACATCGGGCGATCTTGATTAGTTACAACGGGTGACTTGTAGTGACGAAGAAATCTCTTTCGGTTAAAATGATCCACCTGAGCAAAACTTCTAAAACTGGGCATGGAGGAGGCCTGTAATGTGCACGGCAGATGGCATCGCTGGCCGGTTCACACCCTGCCTGGGATAGGCAGTGCCACTCATCATCTGGCACCACGTTCATCTCCCTGGGCTATTCCAGCACGAGAGGCAAGCTTCTAATACCATTCGTGCTCAGAAACAAAACAAAACAAGGACGCAATGCACTTCTTCCACAACACCGTGCTTTGACCGAAACGGATGCTCCCACCCACCGGTCAACGAACCTCAAGCAGGCAGCACCGGCCGAAGGGTTAACTCCTCCGTCAACATACCCCCCGCTGCCTTACGCCCCTTCAGCTTCCCCGTCCCGAGCGCCTGATGGGCCCAAAGCAGGCCGAACATGAGCCCCGGACTTTTCGGTTGGCTGTCATCCACGACAAACTCAGGCACACTTTGATATGGCAAGGCAAGCACTTCAATTGCCTCTCCAGCAGTGTGCAAACCACCTCCTGCAGCTTCGTCTCGCATCGAATCATCCACCTGAGGAGCAACATCAGCAGCAGCAAGAGCCATGTAAGAGGTTGGGGATTCGCCCTTCTCTGTGTATTCGTCTCTCTAGCTAAGAGGTTGGGTACAGGCAATCAAATCATCCACCTGAGAAGCAACATCATCAGCAGCAAGAGCCATGTAAGAGGTTGGGTACAGGCAACCAAAGAAGGGAAGAGCGCGGACAAGAAAAGCAGGTTGTGAGGACTGGACAGAGCCATTTTTAATGTAATCATGACCAGCAGGGGGAGGCAGACACTCTATAATCTGTCAGCTAATATCATGTGTTAATAACATCTGAAAAGCAGCATAAGCAGCAGAACGCAACCCCCATGTCTCCAACTAGGGTTAGGGTTTTAGGAGAGTTGGTCTAAACCCTAAACCCCTGTCCGGCACAACCCCCAAGCCTCGCATTCCCTACACCTGTTCCCCCCTCCCTCTGCCTTCCCCGACCCCAGGCCCTTTCCCACCCAACCCCCAGCCTCCCATTCCTAATCCCTATTCCCGAACTCTGGCACATCCCCTCATGCCCGAGCTCCCGCCCCGGGCCTTTCATATCAACACGCAACAACATGCCAAGGTCCCTTACCCCAGCCCCCCCCCCACTTTCTCCTGCCCCCCCCCCCCCGCGCCCTGCACAGAGCCCCCTTCCCCTGGCAGAGCTCCCTGGCCTGCTATCCCCGAGGTTCCCACCCCCACCCCCCACCCTGGTCCCCACCTTAGCAAAGGCATAGCATGGTCTGCTCCTGCTCCCCCCCTCTCTCCAAACACACCCTCCTGCCCCACGTGCCACCCCCCTCCCTACCCCCCCTCCTTAAGAAGCAATATACCGGTAGCATGCTCTGCTCCTGCTGTTCCCACCCTGCCCCCCCATCCCTCCCGCCTAAACCCTAAACCCTAGCCCACCTCCTTCCACTCCACCTTAGCAAAGAACAACGCATGCTCTGCTCCTGCTGTTCCCACCCCCTGCCACCCTACCCTCCTGCGTAAACCTTACACCCTACCCCCACCCCCACCTTACCAAAGAACCTAGCATGCCCTGCTCCTGCTGCTCCCACCTCCTGCCACCCATCTATACTGCTTAAACCCTATACCCTAGCCCCCCCCCCTTAACAAAGAACATACCCGTAGCACGCTCTGCTCATGCTGTTCCCACCTTCTGGCACCCTACCCTCCCGCCTAAACCCTAAACCCTACCCCCCCCTATCACCTTAGCAAAGAAGATAGCACGCTCTGCTCCTGCTGTTCCCCCCCTGCCCCCCATCCCCTCCCGCCTAAACCCTCCCCCCACCCCCTCCCCCCCACCTTAGCAAAGAAGATAGCACGCTCTGCTCCTGCTGTTCCCCCTCTGCGCCCCATCCCCTCCCGCCTAAACCCTCCCCCCCCCCCTCCCCCCCACCTTAGCAAAGAAGATAGCACGCTCTGCTCCTGCTGTTCCCCCCCTGCCCCCCATCCCCTCCCGCCTAAACCCTCCCCCCCCCCCCTCCCCCCACCTTAGCAAAGAAGATAGCACGCTCTGCTCCGGCTGTTCCCACCCCTGCTCCCCATCCCTCCTGCCTGAACCCTAAACCCTACCCCACCTCCTCCCCCCCCCCCACCTTCTCAAAGCACATAGCATGCCCTGCTCCTGCTGTTCCCACCCCCTGCCACCCTACCCTCCTGCCTAAACCCTACCCCCCCTCCCCTCCTCCCCCCCACCTTAGCAAAGAACATAGCATGCTCTGCTCCTGCTGTTCCCACTTTCTGCCACCCATCTATCCTGCCTAAACCCTAAACCCTAGCCCCCCCCCTCCCCCCCACATTAGCAAAGAACATAGCATGCCCTACTCCTGCTGTTCTCACCCCCTGGCCCCATCTATCCTGCCTAAACCCTAAGCCCTACCCCCTCCCTTCCTCCCCCCCACCTTGGCAAAGAACATAGCATGCTCTGCTCCTGCTGTTCCTGAAGCTGATATAGCAGATGCCATGGGGCTCACATCAGCTGCTGATACTTTGTACCCACACTCCTCATGCACCTCCTCTACCACAATCTCTCGTAAGCTCTTGGCCTTGTCAATCAGCCCCGCACACAGCTCAAAGGTAAAACCTGCAGATCCACACAGCAACAGGGACACAGGGATGCTTGGAGGTCGGGTACAGACATAAAAAGCAGGGCAGAGTGCAAACAAGAGTTGGAGTCATGTGGTGGGTGCTGCACGGCCCAAAAGCTGTGCAGTGATCTATCTCGTGCAAACAAGAGTTGCAGGGTCCTGAAATGGTGAAAAGCAGGATGCAGCGAACAAAGCAAGTGGCAACCACCGCCCTAGACCTGGATCTTGTTTTGAGAGCTGCCAGGGTTGTCAGATTCAGAATTAGCAACTCCTAACATCAACTGCCTGTGGTGGGCTGGTAGCAAGCTGTCAGTAAGCTTTGTGTGTGCTTGCTCGTTTTGACCTAGCAGCCGTTTTGCGGTTGCCGCACCTTCAATTTTTGTTTGTTTGTTTGTTTGTTTGTTTGTATTGTTATTACTAGTTATCTACCCTGCCTGGCCTCTTGTCAACGGTGCACTACTTGTGAGCAAAGGAGGAGCCCCAAACGGTTTGCTAACCTGTATGCCCCTCATGAGTTTCAACTTCAGCTCTCAAATCTCACCGTCCTCACCTGCCGCCTTACCCAGCGCTTAAACCCCACCGCCTTACCTGCCGCTGTACCCAGTGCTTAAACCCCACCGCCCTTACCTGCCGCCTTACCCAGTGCTTAAACCCCACCGCCCTTACCTGCCGCTGTACCCAGTGCTTAGAACCCCGTGAACCCTAAACATGCCAATGTCCCAGTGCTTAGAACCCCCGAAACCCTAAACCCTAAACATGCCTTAACCAGTGTTAAACCCCACCCCCCTCACCTGCTGCTTTATCTGGTGGGGGTTGTCCCTCTGCTGCTGCTGCCCTCAACTTTGCTGCATACACTGCTGGCCGGAATTGCCTCACTATCAAGAAAGCATCCAACCCAGTGTGATAAAGAACGACCCCCACACTGGGGTGAGACTTCACAATGTCCCAACGGCGGGTTGTTCCTGCAGGACATTAAGCACCAATTGCAATACATATGACAGGATTGTGCATAGTCAAGTTCACCTCGCTCTTTTTACGACAGCTTGAGGTGTCGTGTGCATGGCACTATTCCTATGGTATATAGCATATACACGTGATGTGAAATAATACAAATGTGACTGCAAAAAGCAGCCTTGGCGAGCCAAGGCTGGGTGAAGCAAGTAGGGGTGGTGTTTCACAGCAAGACTGAGGGAGCGAATGCATTTCACTCAAAGCCCTGATGGCCCCAAAGCCCTGAGAAACCATGAAGCCCAAAACCCCAAATCCCTAAGACCAGGTGGACTTGCTATACTGCGAAAGGCAGTGTGATCTACGTAAGAGCAGGCAGGGGAAAGGAGGGGACGCTGCAATGCAACTCCTCGCGCTCACACATGCCTCTCTGCACCCAATGTATATTCCCCCAATGGACGTGCTTAAATAGCATACGTGCATGCGTGCATGAAACTGCAGCGCATATAGCACAGGCACGGAGCTTGTGGAACCTCAAGAACACCACATGGACAATGTGTACGGACACATACATAGGTGGGGGAACTGTGCACATTGTCCATGTGGCGGCAGACACAGGAGCCAAGCCTGTGGCCCCAGCCTACCTGCACATGTAGGCAACACAACTGTTGTATACCACATTGCTTATTGAGCTTGCTTGAGGTACACGTTCCATGCTGGTGGATTGTCAGGACATGTTACAGATGCATGCAGTCCCTCTGCTTGGCACGGTGTCAAAGAGTAGAGAGTTCCATGGTTTTGCTTGACTGCTGCTGCTGCGCTGCTCCACAGTCGCTTAGCGGTTGACTTACCGTCTATGTCATAAAGGATTGAAGCGGGTTTGACAAACAGAGACTCTTGAATGGGGATTTCTTCAAATTTAGGACCTAGCCGCTGCAGGATCTTGTCCATAGAAGTATCTGCGTTGCCAACGCACTTTCAGCTTGATTACCTCAAGACATCGGAGACGGTTCGGAGCCGGTCAATAATGTGGAACATTAGCACAGACCTGGCGATAAGCACTTCATCTCATAAGGATAGTAGCGCTTGCTGTCTGCACTACAAGCCATGACGTGCAACCTCTTAGGTAATGGGAGAGACCTCCTTGAGCTGCTCCTTAGGCCTGCAAAGCGTCTGCATGCATGCCTGGAGGCATCTATGAAAGATTTGTTCATGGACGATGCAGTGTGATCTCCAAAACAACGGGTAGTGGCCTGGGGCTGGCCATGCATGGAAGTCTTGAGGGGTCCTGACCCCGAGGGTGGATGCTCTATGTGCTATATGTGTTGCCCATTGCTTATGAATACTGAGAAAACGACATTGCTAGCATAGCGGTCCGTAGTAGGCCTGATGCACAGCTAAGGGCCCTTGGCAGGCGAACCTGTCCAGCATCCGATGAGTCAAAGAGAGATCTTCGTCGAATCTCAAGTTATCGGTGAGAGCACAGTGGTAGAGGGGCACTGCCAAAGTCCGTTGCTCTGTTAAACTCGTGGAGTCTGGAAGTGACTGCCGTACTGCACGACGAGCCTGTTGAAATTCCCTGGAACGTTCTCCCGCGGTATCATAGGGCCCTAGGTCTAGGATCTACTTGACGTTGGCTCTCATTATGCAATTCTTCCCGAGTAGAGTCTGCGGCGGCATCTTGTCTGTTCAGGTTCAGGATCATGGCCGCTCTGTGCACTGCCTACTCGCGCAGCTTTGACTTGACATGGTGTAAATAAGATTCTTCTGTTGCCTCTTTGTGGTCGCTTGGCCTTCTTGCTGTCGCCGGGATAGGTTGGCGTAACCTTTGTCGTGCAGTTTGAGGCAGTCTTCGGGCGTACAGTTTATGCTCATGCCTGCCTGCCTGCTTGGAGTGCCTGCTTGGTCGAGGTTATGTGGAAGCAGCGGAGGAAGTAGTCTGCAGGTACCCAGGCCCAGCCTCTGCAAGGACGCACGCTCAGGTCTGGAAATTCTTTGGCTGGCATTGCCAGGTACAGATGCTTATGTACGTTGTGCCAGATTGATAAAGAGCAGGAGATGAATGGGCAGGGGTTTTGGAGCCATGGGCAGGAAGGCCCTTCACGGTGAGTGGGTAGTGTCTGGCTGATCTATGGAGCTGCTGCTGGGTCCACTCCCTTAACGTATGCAGGAAGGGATTTTCCCCCTTCTCTGCGTAGCCTTTTTCTTTTTATTGCATTTCATGATATTCCATAGCACTGAATAAGTGCCACAGGCCCCGCACCTCAAGCTATCACAAAGAACAGCGAGGTGGAACAGAATACGGGTAAATTCCTAAACTATTGTATGGTGGTTCACCTGCAAATTAGGGGGCGCCAGAATGATTTCCTCATCTGCATGCATGCACCATGTGTGATAAAAATGGACATTTTTACCGTTTGAAGGTCTGATCGGTTCCCATTGCTGTGCAAGCCATTGCATCTACTTAGCGTCAGCATGCGTGTCCACATTGGTTGTTTAGCTCCATGATTGTGATCAGGAACTTTGTGATTATTGCCCGGGTTGGTTATTGCCCGGGTTGCCATTGGAGAGCGAGCTCTCTGGTCTTATGTTGTCCTTGCTTGATTGGTTGACTGCAAGTCCCACACATCTTCATGCAGCTGAAAACATGTCCTGTGCTGCTGTCGCCCTGGGCTAGCAGCAGTTCATAGCCAACGCCTACCATGTACACTTACACAAAGGTGTAAGGAGAAGCTGGCTGCAAAGCTTTAACCGTACTATCTAGCTTGGCTAACGTTGCCCCTTTGTTACTGCTGCCTTCCAAGATAAGCTTGCCCCTTTCTATACTGTTGCCTATGGCCTGCAGGTGCTCCATGGTGCTGGCAACCATTATCACTTTGAGACAGTTCCTGGAGTGGTTCATGATGCCAAAGCTTTCTTGGAGTTCAGCCAGTCAGCAGCTGCTCAGGGTAGGTGGAAGGGGGGAGAGGAAGGGGGCAACCAACAAGGCATACATGTTTGATGGGATGCAGGCGGTGGATTTGGGTGAAATGGGTGAATAATAATTTTTTTAGATTTTTAGTTTAAGACGGAATAGAATTAGTCCAGGGTAAAACATAATGCGAACGTGAAATGCGCGGGGTTCGGAGGAAGGAGCTGTGCAACAGGCAAGTATACTCTTTGACTTGGAAGAGGTGCAGGTTGAGGTGGTCGAAGGCGGACATGAATTGCTCGGGATGCGGGAGAACCAAGGGGACGATGTGCATGGTCTGCACAAGCATAAATACACCAAGCACAGTCTCTGCTTGTATCGACTAATGCAAGTGCTGCGCTTGGAGCGCACAGTGCTCATGTAAGGGCTCATGCACAACAGTATGTGTAGCACATGTGCACGTCTGTTGCCAAGCCTGACAGTAGTTGCCCATTAGGTGGCAACTACAGCTCTGCCGTCGCCAGGGAACGGAAGCAGAGAGCTCTCTTTGATCTGCTCCAATCCATACCTGGTTGCATCTTAGATTGCTAGAGACCCATCAGTACCCATTAAGTAGTTCCTTTTGTTGGAGATCCAAGATCATGCATGTGTGCCGTGTGGGCTTGTAGAAAGGAACATGCTGCCTTTAGGACCATTTAGTGGTTCATCATCAAGAAAGGCACAAACTGTGATGCTAGGCCACTTTAAGCTAAATCTGTGAGTCACCTAGGTCTAGGCATATGTTGTCATACCTGCCGGAGACCAACCCGTATTCTGTTCCACCTCGCTGTTTTTGTGACAGCTTTGAGGTGCGGGGCCTATGGCACTTTTTGCTATGGCGTTTCATGAAATGTAATAATTATCTTTGAACCGCTGCCCCAAACGTTGATGGTACTGCCGCTGGCTTATGCTCGTTTTGTGCAGGTGCTGCTGTGGGGGTCTTCCTGAAGGGTACCTGCGAACCGCTGTCCCCACCCCCAGCCCTATCCCCACCCCCACCCCCACCCCCACGGCCAGCCACCTCCGTAACCGTCACCATTCTGCCTCCAGCCCCTGGCACTCCTATCCCTGTGGTGGGCTCCACCTTGCAGCTGACTCTAACTATCATCACCAATGGTCTGGTATCTTTAAGCTTCAGGTCAAATGGTATTGCTGCTCCCCAAGGGGCAAGTACCTCTCCTCCACCCCCAATCCCAGCGCCTCCAACCCCAGACCCAAGTAGTCCTCCAATTTTTGGAATATCTGCCGCTGCCGCAGATGGTGACGTTGGCACGAGTGACATTGCTGCCACTGGTGCTGTCCTTCATGGGGACCTTGATGCTAATGCCGCCACAGTGAACGGAGCAGGTGATGGATCTGCGGAGATGTCTGATAATGTTTCCGAACAAAGTGGCGACAAGACTGTGACTGCTACAAAATGGTGGCTGTTTTTCCCTTACGGTCCCAAGGTCAAGACCATCCCCATCTTGTACAATCCGAATCCATTGGTTGTTTCTAGCAGTGGCACTTACAGGGTGACCCTGTTCTTCCAGAAGGCTGGCACATATAAGGTTGATGTGGTCAATGCGCGCCTTGGTCGCCAGCTGAGACAGAGACCGGTGGTTATCAAGGTGAGTCATCTTACCCCCATTGGGGCAGTGGAGGTTTTGGGTGCTTTTGACCTATCTGCTGGACCTCGTGTCTAGGCATATGTTGTCATACATGCTGAAGACCAACCCGTATTCTGTTCCACCTCGCTGTTTTTGTGACAGTTTGAGGTGCGGGGCCTATGGCACTTTTTGCTATGGCATATCATGAAATGTAATGATAATGATCATGCACGATTTGGCATAATGTCTTAGAGATGCGAATGAGAGGTCTTTGGACAGGCATTTTGTCCCTGTGTATCAAACAGCATTAGGCAAGACAAGACAAAGTAACTCGGTCAGTGCAGCAGCCATTGATGCAGAGTACACATCCGGGTCATAGCAATCAACTGTGGCAGCGGTTTCTTGAAGACCCCCGCTTCCTCCTTACCTCCTTTCTTTTCCTATGCTTTGTCTGTGTCGTTAGCCTAGGAGTATCACCAACAGTTAGTTCTGCTGATGCAGTTGCCCTTGGCTTGATGCTTTGAACAAAGCTCTGCTGGCTCCTCCATTGAGAGATAGAGATCGCAGCCACATTCAAAGAATATGTCACTAGCATGCAACTCACACGCACACAGCCATTCATATGTGCGGTTGGAAAGCACAACTTTGCACAATGGGAGCTTTGCCAGTCGCTGCTTGATATGTTAAAGAGGGACCACTGCACAGCCCTCTGGGCCATGCAGCACCCAAGCTAGGCTCCAACCAGTTTCTTAGTGGGGTGGGGTGAGCAAGCTCGAGAGATAGAGAGCCAGAGGGCTGCGATCTTCTAGCGGGGCCTGCCTTTGTGATGGATATACTGCATACGTAACGTGATCAGGCCAGCAGCAGTAAAGGTGCTGGTCCACTGGATCTTCACTCCATTATAATGTGCACCCTTGCTAATCATAACACGGGTGTAACATGCATGTCCGTTTTCTTTTTCACCAAGTTCCACCCTCCAACTGTGCTGCTGCTGTGCTTTGCTCTGCTGCTACTAGGTGCGTCCTGCAAAGAATGGGAAGAAGTAATGCACAGGGCTCAGTGTTCAAGTTACCTGCCATACAGTCATTCCGGAAGTGCATTGGCAGCATGAGAGCTGACATACGGAAGCAATGCCCTCAGTTCAAGGGCAAGGAGCCTGCTGCCCACTGCTTGAGTTTGAGGATCGTTACATTGTTACATCTACGCTGCGGAGTGGCGTACAGTGAAGGAAGTAGGCTTACTACAGTGAGGGCACCCACCTCCTGAACACGACCAATATTGAGGATCGATCCAGATCGATCCATGCCAAATGCCAAGGCAGCAATTGACGCTCTGTGCCGTCAAAACCCGCCACCAGCAGGTGCTTGTGGCCCACTGCACTCCTTGCAAACTGGCCTCTTTTTTGAGGTAGGGAGGCGGCACCACCACCAGAACAGCGGTATTGCCCACGACCCGTGAGGGCGGTCGTTCCAGGCCTGTTTAGTCTGGCGGCGAGTCACACCACAAAACTCTTAATTGCAATGGAGCAAAAAAGCACAGCTACTTAGTTCAGTTACAATGGTTTTGTACCGGCAAGCAGTTGCAATGGATGTATGTTGACTATGTGTGAGCTCAATAAGCCTTTGGTTTGGAGCAGTTTGCTTTTTGGTTTATCCGTGATGAAATCTTCTGGTCAGTGCGCTGATTAGTTTGGTTTGCAGCCACACTGGACTAGAAAAACCTATCTAAGTTGCATGAGCTGCTCAATGTGTGTTGAAGGCAAATCAATGATACAGCCACATGCCCCAAGGGCGCAATGTGAGTGCCCCGAATTTCTTCTCCTCCCATTAGCAGCGCATGGTTGAGTATCATGTCATACGTGCCCACTGCTGCTAGACTGCTTATTTTTCTGCTGATGATGGTTGATGTGGCTGCATCGGAAGCACTGGGCAACATACTTGCAAGGCTGCTCTTGCTTTGATGTACTGAAACTTCCACCCTAAATTAGCTGACAAGGGCCCGCGAGAGCTTGTTATCGGGCTGCTGCTCCAGCTTGACATTGCTTGGAGCCCTGCAGTTCGGATGATGTTGCGGGTGAGTGCCTCAGAGCGGAGCCTTGCATGTGGATACCATACGCTAGAACACAAATGGACTTTAATCTTCTGTGGTATAGCGGCAAATTGAGGTTGAAAGTGAAGGCGCAAGCTTCTCAAGGAGGGGCCGATGCGGAGTGACACCGCATCGGGTACCAAGATGATGTACGTCTAGCAGCACCTCACGCCTTTTGTCCAAGACGATCCAATAGCGCCTATTAATGCGCGCTGCCTGTTGAATGTGCTTATATCGCGGCTGCCTGAACGCTGTCTCGGAGTCACCGCTAGGGCCCAGCGTTAACACGCTGTCAAGGCCCCATCCTGTATTTGTCGTAACTTTCGTTGTGGTGTTTCATAAGCCCCTCAAAAATTCGGGGCAATACAAATAGAGTTATAATAACCTCTTCCGTTCAGCTCAGGCTAAATTCCCATGGCTACACAGAGCATGGCTGCAGGTGATGCTAGCCGTGGCTTATATGTGGTTTTGAAATAGGTCTCATTGTAAACCACTGGGAGGAGTTTGCTTGTCCCTTTGTAGTATGCCGGACAATGTGTGCTGCATGCAGTGCATGTTCGGCTGTGGCACTCCAGTTTAAGCATCAAGTGCCTAGGGATTAGCCGGCTTGGCGCAGCCTGCGGCTGCTGCCTGCATTTCTATGTTGGCACGAAGACTCCGATTTTGTCCATCCCATGGTGGATGGACCGTAGGCTAAGCCCTTGCATTCAGCATGTTCTTTGGTGATGGATACGAGAACCTAGCTAGCCTATTCTGCTTCTGCAGCAGGATTTGGGGCTATTGGCCTTTGTGTTGAGCCTTCCTTGCCCAGGTAGGGGGGTTGTGGGGCTCTGTTGTATTATGAGCTCTGAATGCTTGTGTTGCGTGGTTTATGTATCTCATGCATTTATGCTATGCAGCAGTTATCTGACCTCATCAGGGACACCACTCCGATAATGTGCCTGTGGGTGGACTTGGTTGTCCTTTGGTTTTCTGGAGAAGCATGCCAATGCCTAGTATTTAGTGTTGCCATCATGTATCAGCCGTGTTCCCCGGTGATGTCTGTCGGTATGCCAGCAGTTCTTTTGGTGCTGGTTGAACAGTCTTTACCTAGTAATAATGTGTTGTTTAGTCTTGACTAGCAGTGTCATTTTCGTGGCTGTTGCCTCTTTGTGAGGGGGGGAAGGTAGCTACAGCTAAGAACTATATGTGCGTGGAGCTTACGGTTGCTTGGTACCGTGTGCTGTTACGAAGTCACTTCTTCGACCCCCTAGTCCTCAATCTTTTTACAGCTCTGATCCAGATAACACCCACTCAGTATACTGTTGTGTTGCTGACGTGTGCATTTGTTATATTTTGAGCTAGTCTGTGATGGAATTGAGCCAGTCCCAATTAATGGCACTTCTGTATGGAAGCGAGATACAGAGGTATTGTGCACAGTAACATAACATAACAAACATTTAAGGTGTGGCAAACAAACAAAACAAAAATTTAAGGTGCAACCGCCAAGGGCTGCTAGGTCGAACCGACCAAACACACCATCGGATGGATCCAAAACACAATGGGTTCCATACCACCAAGCAAATGGATACCAGGCAGGTATTCACTCATCTATTACCAATTACCAAATTGGTAATTTGCGGTTGCCGCACCTTAAATTTTTGTTTGTTTGTTTACCAATTACCAAATGGCCCCGTCAAAGCGGGGCGCCGGTGGGGGCAGCGCCACCCACAAGGAGCCAACTTAGGCTCCAACGGCATACTCAAGTTCCTGTCCAAAACTGACACCATGGCTGCCACCAGCCCACCCTAGATCCCTTGCTAGCCAATGTATGTCAGGCCAGCCCATTTCGACTTGCCATGTGCTGACCAGTTGACCAGGTTGTCAATGGTCCTGGGTCCCGTACTGGTCTGTATTTCAGGGTTGTTGGTACACATGTTTTGGGCGTTGTCCCTTCTTTTTACTCATGTCGACTGTCTCATGGTGTGTTGGTACGTTTCTTGCGTTTTCGTCTTGGTTGCCATCATTTGCGTATCCATACTGGGCGTTGGCTTCCGCCCCTCCTTCCGCATTCTCAACGCACATGTTTGCGGTGTAGCTCCACAGTAGTTGATGATGAGGCGCATTGTTTGTTCATGTGTGAACACCCCACAATTGTTGAGGCTAGAGATTTGTTTCTGGCAGCTGTGGTTCCCCCCGTGGCCGCGTTGTCCTCGCTCAGGTATGCTGATTTCTGGGCACTGTCAGCCACTGGCTGTGTCCCTCTCTCGGCCTTGGTCAAGTATGTGGCCGTGTGTGTTCGTGTCTGTTGGTACTGCCATCAGTCCGGTGGTACTGATGTGGTGGACTTACCGGATATCTTGCTCCCGGCAGGTCAATATTTGGATCTGTTTGATTCGGAGTCGGAGACAGATGTTCCTAGTGATTCGTCTGATGAGGAACTGGTTGAAGTCTAGATAGCTACATGTTTGGGTATTCGCCTTGGTTGGTGTGCTGGCCGTCTTGGGTGGTACATATGCGGTGGACTTACTGGACATCCTGCTTGGTTGGTGCTCTGGATTGTGTTTGATTTGGATACACCCATCAGTCTCCTGCTGGTGATTTGTTTGCCGTGTCCGTAGTTGGATGTCTGCTTGGGTATTCCTCTTGCTTGGTGGTATGGATTCCATTGTTTTTGGACCCATCCGATGGTGTGTTTGGTCGTTTCGACCTAGCAGCCCTTTGCGGTTGCCGCACCTTAATTTTTTTTTTTTTTGTTTGTTTGTTTTGACCCAGTCAGCAGCAAGCCAAGCAGTTTAATGCCTTGCTCAGTATCCAATACTGTGCTCAACGTTGAATCGATGTAACAAGTTTTGGCTTACCTAATCCTTCACTTTGATCGTGTATTATTATTACATTTCATGATATGCCATAGCAATAAGTGCCATAGGCCCCGCACCTCAAGCTGTCACAAAGAGCAGCGAGGTGGAACAGAATACGGGTAAACTTCGACATGTATGGCAATATATGCATGCCTAAACATGAGGTCCAGCAGCTAGGTCAAAATCACCCAAAACCTCCACTGCCCCAATGGGGGTAAGAGCCTCCCTCCTACTTGAGAAAGCAAGGAGGGCTTGTAAGCCCGGGTGCAAGCAATAGTTGGTAACAAACCCCATTGGTTGGACCTCACGCCACATCAGAAGGGTGAGCATAAGCATTCCTAATCTTCCAAGCAGCTGCAACATATTTAGCTATACACTTAAATGCATGCTTGAAAGGGCCATATACTAAGCCAGACTCCTCATCGACGTCTACACCCCAGAACTCTTCATTAAGCATGCTATGCAGCTTCTCCTCATCAGATTTGCCATCCAATATCTGACATTTTGCAGCAACATCAGGGTCAGAAGTCAGCTTCTCCCACAGCTTTTGCCTTTGTGCCTGGTAAACAGGACAGTCAAACAAGAAGTGTTCAGGAGACTCAACTTCACCTCCCAATTCAGGGCCAAGATCACAGGACTTGCAGCACTCCCTACGTGCACTTTGCCTGCTAGCGCTCTGCCTACCGAATTTTGCTGTCATAGCGTTGAGAGGAAGAATACCTGCACGCAGCTGCATAATGAGTTCCATGCCTTTGCTCAGAGGGCCTGTGCACAGATATGGCTGCGGCTTGAAATAATTGATATCGTCATTGTAATGCTGCATATATGTCGCTAAAGTAGATTTATTCCTAGCACCCTCCTCCTGAACAGCCCTGTCTCTTTCATATATACTCCACCTGACATATGCCCCGAAGCTAGGTAGGTGTCCCTCTCTCACTCTTGCTTGTAAGGTTTCCTCCTGCATGCCTAGTTCAGCCCTGAGTTTATTGAACCTCTTCTGCCAAGAAGTATAATTCCTGTGGCTTGGCCAAGATGCTTCAAGTGCCTGCCTGCTAAAGCTAGTAGTATCCTTTTGCTGTAATTTGAACCACCATTCAACCTTCCTCTGGTCCAACCAGCTAGATAGAGGTCTAACACCAGCTTCTGCCCTCAATACCTCATGGCAGATGTTTGGCTTGCAATGCAGTGATCTCTTCAAAACCTCTATTTGGATCTTAGACTCTATGGTATTTGTCTGCTGGGATGATGCCCACCATACCTCAGAACCATACTCAACCCTTGGTCTTATCAAAGCCAGCAGCATGGCTCTCTTAACCTCAAAGCTTACATGACGATTCTGGAAGAATGTTTGCAATGCATTAATGGAGGCTGTAGCTTTTTCAATCATACCTGCAATGTGAGCGTCCCATTTGCAATCACTAGTGAAAACAATCCCCAAGTATGTATATGCATCTAGTACTGGCTTTGATCGTGTACTACACATAGATGCATAGAATGACATAGATGCATGAGTTTACAAGAAACAAGGGTATTGAAAAGAGAGCCATTTGGAAGAGGAGGCATGCCAGGTGCCCTCGTGCATTTACTATGGATAGAACGCAAGTTCGATTCCTGCGATTGTAATGTCACTTCCTCTAACTTAGAATTACAAAACATTTACTATACAATCATGGGGTGGTAGAGAATAAAGAGGAGCCCAGTCTACCATAAGTATAAGCAAATATATAGCTCTCAGGCTGCTAAGGCTGAGCTGGACTGTTCCAAAGACAAGGGCTCCGTGCAATCTTCACACCCACTAAGAACCCTTCCCACAATGGAGACCAACAAGAAGCTCTCAGAGAGAATCTCTCTCTCCGTTTGGACTGTTCCCTGCAGACACTACAACTCCACGCAGTTGCGGCTACCCGTCACTAATACGCCGTATGATCGACAGCAGCATTGATGCAACTGCTTCCAGTTCCATGCCCCCAGCTGCCGCTTGCTGCAACTATGCCTGACCCTACCATCCCCTTACACGTCTCAGGTAGGCTACCGCTCTAATAGCAACCCAACACCACTACACACTCGCAGAGTGGCCCCCTCCGTTTGAGGCTCAATCAATCAAAACGCAGACCGGCTATGCCAATGGCCAAACAAACCTTGGCCATAAACACAAGGCTCCTGATCACAATCACGAAGCCACACAACTGATGGTGGATTTGCCACACACAAGCTGAGGCTAGATGCAACGGCGCGCACACCAAGGGGAAACAAACACTCAACGCCACTAAACCCCAAACCTGCTCCACTTCCATCACACATAGGTTTGTGGCTACTTGGTGACTTTGCACTGGGCATACAAAGAGCCCACGATACCCCGCAGGTTATACATGTTAGCCCATCCCAAGGATCAACACTCAGCGCTGCTGGTTCAACACTGATGAGCAGCACCCAGGCAATTCCCACCCATCTAGCATTTCATGTGGGTGGAAGAAAAGCAGATGAACTAGACCCAGCTTGGGACTACTTGGGCAAAGATGCAGGAGAAACAGGCCAATTCAGTCGTCACCTAGGACCCCAGGTACAGGGTTTAGTCAGCTAAAAGCGGGTTCATGCTTGGAAACAGGGTCTCAGGTATCAACCAGGGGGCTTGTGGGCGAGCGGACTTCACTGAACCAAAGGGAGGAGGAGGGGACTTAGGAGGTGGGGATGAAGGAGGTGGGGAGGGAGGTGAGGGTGAGGGGGGTTGTGGCGGCGGGGGTGATCGTGGGCTAGGGGGCTTGGGAGGTGGTGGGCTGGGCGAGGAGGGAGGAGGAGAGGGCTTTGGGGAGGGAGGGGGTGGTCGTGGGGAAGATGGGGGCGGCCGTGGCGAAGGGGGCCGAGGGGGAGGAGGGAAAGGAGGGGGTGGCGATGGGGGTGGTGGAGACGGCGGGGGTGGTGACCGAAGCGGTGGATTCGGTGGAGGGGGGCGCGGGGGTGGTGGCGGCGGCCGAGGGGGTGGAGAGGGGGGCGGCGGCGGGCGCCACAGCTCCGGTCGCGAGTTTAAGTAATCAATCGTTGCCCTGGCCTGCACCAATCCAAACCCATACTTAGGGTCTCGGCCTGGCGCACCACCATCCAGTGCTGCTGCTGTTAACGATGTCCGCAAGTTGCTTGCTGTCAGAAAGGGGAACGCTGACCAGATGACACCCGCAATGCCTGCTGCGTATGGCGTAGACATTGAAGTCCCATCTTGGTAGCTCACTGCTGGCCCTTGAATAGCACTGCTGTTCAACACAGTCAAACTCACCAGCACATACCCATACGTTGCAAGGTGTTGCTTCAGCACTGCCCCTTGACTATTAGTGATGCTCAATGCAATGGGGTACCCAGTCGGCCCCGGGGGACATAGCGATGGGTCGAGTGCAACTGTCACACCCTCACATGGCGGTGCCCCTGGTTTGTTGACTAATATGACGCCCACCCCACCACCTGCCGCACAATTCATGATCTTCTCACACATATTCTGCACCCCATCGCGCCACACCATGCACACCCTGTTCAACGCATTGGTGCATACGCTAGTTGCCGTGCCGCAATCCATGAGCGGCGCCGTTACATTACCAGTCTTACTCCCAGCGACCCCTCTCGGGCTCGGCGCTTGCAACGCTTGCGGGTCTGTGTCCAGGCTCGGCCGCACAGCAACTGCCGCCGAACCTAACCTGCTGCTATCATCCTGCGGTACAAGTGACAGAATCGCGGCGCCCGGAGCTGCCAGCTCAACATCGTCGTTATAAGTCGAGAACTCCGCCCAGTCGCCGTCTGCATCCGTCGAAGAGACGGAGATAAAAGCAGCGTATGCAGCGGGGTACTCCAGTTCAGTGGTGCCTTCATTGCCGGCAGCGCCGAAGAAGAGAGTGTCATTTCTGGTGGCCATGATGTTGTCTAGATAGTTCATGCTGGACATGCTGGGGTTTGGGGCACCTAAGCTCATGCTCACCTGCAAGGATGTAAAGCAATACAGGCAAACAAACTATTGTTAAAGTCTGGGTCCTAGTGAAGTTGAAAGAACAACAAACAAACAAACAAAGAAAAATTTAGGGTGCGGCAACCGCAAAAGGGCTGCTAGGTCGAAACGACCAAACACACCAAAGAACTCACTAGACATGCATACAATGACCGTTATGAGTGGCAGGAGCCGGGCATGTGATCAGGCCCTATCAGCATCAGCATCTGAGCAGCATGGCTGCAGGAATGATATTGTTACAATTCATGCGACCCCAATATAGCACAAATGCCATAGGCCCTGCACAGCAAGCTGTTAAAAAAAAGCAAGGTGGATATCTGCAGCAACAATAGCGGCAACCAACATGATGGGTCCCATTTGGTACCTAATGGCAGCAGCACCATAGGGCAGTGGCACTTGCTCCAAATAACGCAATAGAACGGCAGCAGCATTTACTGCAGCACCATGACGGCACCCCTCACAGCAAAAACAGAAACCCTCAGCCAAAAAGCACCCTTCAGTGACTAGAAAGTCTAATTGAGGCCAGCAGTCATATTATCAGCAACAGCTGCAGGGAGGGCTGAGTTAAGTAGGGTCCGTGAACAGCCTGTGCAAGAACGGCTGATGTTTGCAAGCTGATGGCAGTAGCACGAACTCAGCCTTGGTATGGCACATCTGATGCCTTTTTACAAATTCAAACTTTTATGGCACATCCCATTACTCGACGTACTGAAGTAAGGCATACTGGATTGCTATGTACAAGGGGTAGCTCTTTGGTATGCTACTGAGCACAAGGTCCTATCCACCACTCCATACTTGCCTCATTCTTATCTTGCAACAAATGGCTTTCTTTAGAAGAGGTATTTTAACACAGGTTCATGCAAACCATTATAGTGTTGAAAGAGTATTGGACCTTGCTGAGAGCTCTGCAAAAAAGCCCAGGACGTCACTTACGATCATCTTCATCCGAGGGTTTTTCACCAACGCTTTCCTCGCCTCCAGCGCCCTGAAGCACTCCTCCCAGGCCCGAATGTACTTCGACTCCGTGGTGGTGAGCCCCGGCCCGAAGATGTTGTAGTTATAGATATACACCCCCTCAGCCGCCACCCCCACCACCCCCCTGCCGTTGTGCACAGCCCCCAAGATACCCGCTACGTGCGTGCCGTGTGCATCTGCTGGTCTCGTCCAAGCGTAGTCACAGTTCCCCGTGCCAGCAGGGATGCATCCGCCCATGCTGGGAGGCAGGTCATCATTACTGAGATCCACCCCTGTATCAACAACGCAGAACATGACATTGTTGCTGACGTTCCGGCTGAACTGGACAAAGGTGGCGTCCAATGCTTGAACACGCTTGAGCCCGTAGGGGACATACTCAGAAGAGGAGGCCGTCAACGACGCTAAGTCAATGGAATTTACTGGGGTGGGAACGCCACACTGCCAAGCTAGAGGTTCTGCTTGATCCCCTCCATCATCGTCCATACTGCTGCTGCTACTGCTACTGGCGGTTGATTTACTCCCCCCTCCGTTGTCCACGCTAAGCAGAGCTTTAGGTTGCACTCTGCCTTTGAAAGAGATATCCCCCACCGCACCAAGCAGGTAGGAGCTGCTGCTGCTACTGCTACTACTGGTGGGCTTCTTCCGCCGCTCAAAAGCCCCAGGTCTGAAAACGACTTGATCCTGCTCTACAGCCCGAACCCCAGGCAGGCTTGCAAGCTCTGTCACTGCTGCATCTGCTGCTGCTTTAGCTGCTGTCGCTGCAATTGCTGCTGCACCCAGTGGGGAATTAGGCTGCTTTGCCATCAGGGATGTAATTGTCGGATCAAGGGTCCCGACGCTGCTGCTGCTGCTACTACCAAAGCCCGTGTCTGCACTAAGGCTAGTGCTGATCGTGACGTCTCTGCCACCACGTCTCCGGCGAGCAGTAGTGCGTGTCGCAATGTCAATGATGCTGCTGACACTAACTCGCTCCTCTGTGCCATTTGCCTTGTTGCTGCTGCTGCTGGTAAGTGTGCTCCAGAAGTCGGTGGTTGGGGTTCCTGCTCTGGCTGCTGCTGCTTTTGCTGCTGCTGCTGCTTTGGCAGCCTCTCTTGCTGCTGAAAATGCTGTGGGAGTTTTTTTGTCCACGACAAGCATGTTGAGGCGTTTGTGCGTCTGCACAACACGATAGCCTCTGCTGCGCAGTGAGCTGAGGACCTGTACAGCAGCCCCAGCAGATGGTGGTTACGTCACCGCCTGATTCAATACCTTTCTTTTCAAGCCCCATACTGACCTTAAGGACTTACTAATGGCATCAGATATGTAATGCTGCATCCCGCCATCTCTCTGTTTTATGCTGAGGAGACTCAGAGAGGCTGAAGAGCATGTGTTCATTGTTACAGGGGCCCCGTGTAGGCGCAAAGATTGAGGTACTTGCTAGACAGTGGCATATGGCATGGAATGCGACATGAGATTGAGATCTTCTGCCTAACAGTGAGCATGTGACATGGGGACGTAATGAACGCAGCAAATCCATGTCTGTGCAGATGCTCTGCATTCGCTCCAGAAGAGGGAAAGCTGAGTCTCCATCATGCTGCTGAACCTGCCGGTTGCATCTCTCGACGTACCTACCTTCAAGTACTGATTGTCGTCGTAACGAACCACGTATGGCTGGAGATTCCCCTCTTTGGCACTTGCCACAGTGAAGGGATGAACTGCAACAAGCAGCGCCAGAAGCAAACCCCATGCTTTTAAGCAGCTGACTGTATCACACATCAAAGTCCCTTGTGTCCGGTGCTTCTCCCGGGGCCTCTGATCGTGAAGATATGCTGTCAGACTTATGCAAGGTGGGCATCCAGCTGCTCATTGGTCCGGCTGCCTTCTTGAAGGTATGTGTTTGGAGCACATGCAAACGAATGAAGGCTTAAGCCTAAGTTGCAAACACTATGTCCGTTCTCAATGCTAGCACTTCATGTTCGCCTGTGCAACACAAGGGCACAAGGGCTAAGGAGCTCATGTCACTGGATAGGCGACGCATTTGGTCAAATCACCACAGTGGACGCCTGTAATGCATCGCGCAGCCTTGTGCGTGCTGTAAAATATCGAAAATGCGTGCTTGGCCCTAGCCTCGTCATCCTTAGGTCAGTTGGCTTGTACCGGCAGACTGTTACCTGTACTGCCGCGACCGAAAGGCAGCCTTGGCAGTCTAACTAGTCTCATGATCCAAAAGATAGATATGTTCGGCGCATATATGCATGATGCATAACCTTACACACATATGTCGGTTGGCTATGGTCTTCAACTTGGCTTGACTGACAGCATGCGGAAAGTAGCCCTTCGGGGTGTACGACGGTGTGCCAGAATGCAACGAGGACCTAACACGTTGGGCCTAATGCATTTTTAGTAACCAGCTGGGTGCTGTTGAATGACACTGAAGCTCTCGACTGAAAATTCGGCCGGGCACGGCGGCTCACCGAAGAGCAATGCTATGAGCAGTCCTGGTTACCGATTAAATTCGCTTTGATGATGGCCCTGATTAACCTTAATCTACAGCTTGGCGGTATAATTCTGCTTGGTAAGACACACGGCGAACAATTCCATAGTGGCCATGCATGTAGATAGTAGCAGTGGCTGTCACAGTTAACTGTCCACACTATGAAACAGATAGAGCCCCTGGTGCTAACAGAGGTCCACCCATAGCCCAGAGCGCCATCCCCCATGCGTCCGTGAATGACTTTAGGCCAAAAAGTGCCGGGACTCACAATGGAGTATCCTGCAAGTTTTGGCAGTACGGACCATAGGACTGACTTGTGACCGACTTCTAGCCACCTCACCTCAATAGATAGAACTTCCTTTTACAATGGATGCTTCCCCCCTTCCTTTCACAAGGGATTTCCCCCCTTCTCTGCGTAGTTCTCTCTCTCTCTCTCTCTCTCTCTGCTTCCAACTCACCCACTAAGGCTCCAAAACTTCCTCTTGGCTGTATGTTCATGGAGTCAAGATCCCTCGGCAACCCTCCTACCCCCAACCTCAACTAAATCATGAGGCATGCAGTGATCGGCCGGCACATACAGGATCATACTGTAAAGAAATTCATAAAGGATCACAGCACAGTCCAAGAAGCTGATAGTAGTGTTAAGTTTCGTAGGGCATCACATGCACGATGCAAGACTCATACTTCCTGTCAACACAGGGCAATCTCTTGGTGTAGTGCAAGGGATCAGCCATCATCGCATTGAAGCGTAGCTGGGCGATCACTCAGAGCATGTCACCTCTAGAAGTGGTATCACATACCTTCACACCACATATCACAATGTCAGGACCAGTCAGGACCACACAAGTCATCCCGCCCGCAGTATATGTACTGAAATCCCTAGGTACATTGGAACGATCTACATCGCCCAATTAGTAGCATGGCCGCATCACTACCAACATCCAATCTTGTACCATTTTCAAGGTATCTCTTAAGCAAAACTGTCCATCGAGCGGGTGACATTGGGTGGTTCAACATGCATCATTGCAGGCTTAAGTACCTCATACATATGCCCTACCTGGCGTCCGCTCTGCATGCCTCTGCCATCTACAACTTCAAACAACTTGTTGATTTAATGATAAATTCCTGGACGCGCTGGAGGCGCCCATGCTCATGCCTTGCAAGATCCTGGCTGCCTCTTACCACACCTGCACCTCCCATAATCAAACCCTTTGGCACTGCAGCAGCTCCCAAACTCCACCTCCTTCCCATCTGCACTTGCCTCTGCCCTCCACTGCCACACCTGGTCCCCTCCCATCCCAGCAAACTTCCCCTTTGGGTCCAGCTGCTGAACCGCACATCCGAAGTGACACCAGGAGCTAGGATACTCCTGTGCTCCATCAAAGCATTTTGCATGCTGCGGCCAACCTGCTTTGCCCCAATGGAGATGAGCATTGCCACAGGTAGAGGACCTGAGGATGGTCATGACACGCTGGAAGGCAGTGTTGGTCCTCTTGGTTGCATAGCTGAGGTGGTCTTCCAGGTTGATGTACATGACAGGGGTGCCATAGCTGGGGGAAAGGTAGTGGGACTCAGCTGCAGGACAGAAGGAACAGAGTGATGAGGCAGAGTTAGCAGCAAGCAGCTCAGTTGCTCTGACAAGGCATCAAAGACGGTGATATAGAATGTTAGAGGCACTGTGAATCGTGTGAAGCGTTGTATAGGCCAGGGAAGCCTTGCAGCAGTAGCATCAAACGAGCCGACGACTTATGACTGTGTCTGGCATTTCACTCAGGGAGGATCGCGTCTTGCACCTGGGCCAGAATATTTCTGCAGTGCACCGTTGGGCATTTTCATCCAGATGCCCTTACAGGATCACCCTGCACTTCAGTAGCACCCACTCTTGACAGTCCTCTGCACCAATGTTACATTGTTAGGTTTAGGCTCGCTCCACCATGAGGGGGGTACAAATAAGGAAGTAGGCTTACTGCAGTGAGGGCACCCGCCTACTGGACCCAATCAATATGTCATGGCTCGTCATATCACCACCTCCAGCCCATCCACCTCACTTTTCAATTCCTGCACCATATCCTCCCAGAAGGGGTGGCCTCGCCTGCCCTACGGTTCTCCACCACTGCACCATCACCATACCTACCTGAGATGAATCGGATAAGGGGAGGTGCTCTGAACCCTTGCCAGAGCCTCTGTGGACCATACACCTCCTTAGCCACTGCAGCCATGCAGTCGCCAGCCTTATCAAGAGGAATGGCCACCTCATACTGATCGTAGGCATTGAAGGCAGCGTGCACACGGTTCTCAAACTCTGAGATGGACACATAAGACCTGCATTTCCCAGAGAGGAACAGACGTGAGAACGCAGTATCTTGGGTAGGATATGGTTGCGGTACCGAGTCATCCCGCTCCCGCTGCAGTATAGGAGCCCAATTGCTGCCAAACAGGTGCCCAGCCCTGACACCCCAAGACAGGTCATAGTACGATAGTGGAAACAAAAAGTTAGTAGCGATCCAGTTGACTTCTCAGGCTGCAACCTCAGACAAGGACAGTGCTGGTGCTGCTGCTGCTGTAGTAGTAGCTCAAGACTAGCTACCCCCATAAGGTAACCCCTTTCCACCTGGTTTCACCAAGGAGAAACAATTGGGAGCTCCACAAAGGCCCCTTTCCACATGCACTCCGTCAGACCACCATGCACAGGACTAGAGAGCCCCTAGTTGTGAGCCGGTTTACCTGCGTGCTGGCAGTACTCCAGGCTCCACATTGATATAAAGCAGCCTCTGGTAGGACTCCCCCCAGAACTTGGGGTTTGTTTCAATGCCAGGAGCACCTCCAACTGATGACACGCTCTGCTGGGTGAATGCCCCTGGCAACATGCCATCACCAGACTCAGGACCGCTAGCAGCTTGCACAGGGGGTTCCAGCTCCTCTTGACTGGGGGACAGTTTGGTGTAAGACACATTCCAGAGCTTGTCGTTGGGGACAAACCAGAAGAACTGCAGAATCCATAACACAACAAGTTCTGGTCAGTTTCAGGAGACCAAGAATAGTCAGAGCTTCTGGAGCTCTTAGTTTAGGGTTTAGAGCCAAAATCCCCCGAAGGCTTCCTAAGCAAGCAAACTGGGATAATTTGCTTAATACAAAACTACATTTTCCATAACCAGCTCTGCATGTTATGATTGCAGAGTACTCATCAAAAACCATGGATCAATCTGAACCTGAAAGGAGACCGCAACATAACAGACCCACTTATTGTGAAGCAGATGCTTGTTGTCTGCTCTAGTTTCACTCCATGGCTGCTGGCAGCATCCATTTGTCCTACCTCCTGGACCTCAGGGCATGCGGCATGGGGCCAGCGTAGTCATGTGTCACCATTATACCTTGCTGCATACCAAAGCCAACCTGTATATTTTGCCCTACTTCTAACAGCTTCAGTTGTGAGGGCCTATGGCACTTCTGTTATGGCATATCAGAAAACGTAACTAGATGCATCCGAGTGCAGGCTGCAGACCCACCTGCTTCTCGTCCCATGCCTTGAGCACATCCCACACAGCCCTGCTGATTGGACCGTTGGTGCCATTCCCCCTTGCTGCAATGTACTGCTGCTGCAGCTTCTGTACTGCACTGGCAAAGGCGTCTGTATTGATGTCATGCTTCTCCCTGCGCACAGTCTTGTTGGGCACAATGCGCATGGAAACCTCCAGCATGATGCCAAGGCGTCCAACACTGACAGCCATAGCTCTGAAGATGTGGGGATCAGAGGTGGGAGTCACAGTCCTGACATTACCCTCACCATCCATGAAGGTAATGGATGTAACCTGAAGGGGACCGAAGAACAGCTTAGCCAACACCAGCAGCTACTTCAGAAGTCCTTAAGGCTGCAGGAAGCTGCAAGTGGACCGCTAGAGGCAAACTTGAGCATGTGCTGTCAGCTGCTTGCATGCAGGCGGAGCTCTATCGTGCAGACGTCAGGCAGTACTGCTGCTCAATGCAACGGCGCTTCTAGGGGAGGCAGCAATGTGATGATTCAGGCACCGGATCACCCTACAGGCCAAAACAGCAGTTCTGTTCACCTCTGTACCTGATGCTTGTCCTGGGCGTTGGTCAATAAGACATATGCATCAGGCACAGCATGACTTTGCAGAGTAATAAGAGAAAACATATGGACTGGGAGCTCACCTGGCTTGAGAGCGACCCATGTCTGAATGAGCTGCCGTGGCTGCCTGTAGCAATTGCGCCTGCAATGGTTTGGTCGATGAACCAGGTGAAGGCACCCAGAGTGTAACCATCAGGGGCTTTCTCACTCCTGCACACATCGCATCACATTGGATCATGCAGAATTCTTAAGATCCATACATAGGAAGTGTACAGGGTAAACCCATCCCTTCTTGTTGGTCAAGTGGATCCTACAGAGGTACTGCTTGTGTAGACTACCACAATCCAGGCTGAAGGGGGATAAGAAAAATGACATGCATGTTATGTGGCAGGCACTGGACTGACATCTCCATGGCCTGAGGCAAGGAGTGCTTAGTCATGCCTATCAAGAAGTGGCATTTGACCCAATCCTATGCAAGCCACATCAGTGTGCTGTATAGTCACCCAGCTGCTGGGCCTCATGGTTAAAGTGATCTTACCCTCATACGAAAGCAATCCAGTCTCTTGGTACTCCTATCTGTTCTGTTCAGCTCAAGGTGCTGGACCCCAGGCATATAATGAAATGATATGTCATGGCAGCAAAAGGAAAAACATATGCTCACCTGTAGTCTGCCAGATAGTCCAGCAATGTCCTTGTGGTTACTCCTCCTGCTGCTGTAACAGTCATGTTGCCCTCATGGATTGTGATGGCAACACTGGGCTTGCCCTTCATGCTGTCGGAGTTGGAACAAGGCAGGTTTCAAAGGAGCCCAGAAATAGACGACAGACAGTTTCAAAGTGTATGGCAGTGAAGTGTGGGCCTTTTCATGGGAGTCACAACACAGAGATACAAGAAGTAACGTATCAGAAGCAAAGCAGCATGCGCTTGCATCACATAGACAGCTGGCAGGGTGATCATACATACTTCATGCAGTGCCCATTCAGGTTATCTCTGGTACCACACTGCATGCAAGTTTTACCACGGGCATCATAGGTAGAAATGCAGGCTAGAAACAATGCTCTAGAGATGGCAGACGTCTGCCGATACGATACATTAATGCTGTGCTCATGGCTGTATGGCAGCATGCTGTTTACACCAAGCTTGTCCCTTCACACTGAGCAGACACTGGCAGACAGGAAACAATTATCTTTTCCATGCGCAGTAATGGCTTCCATCACGAAATGAGGCAGTGCGTTGTGTGCTCCCTCCTATGCAGGGCACACACAACATGTCCCAACTTAAAAGTGCTACCAAAAGGATGACTGTTTCAGAGAGAACTTTGTGGAGTTCCACAAAGCACTGCCTGTTGGGCTGCTGCTGCTTTTTCAAAACGCTGTACAGCAATGCAATATGAAAAAAACGCATTTTTCTTGATTATTCTACGCACGCTTACTAATACACATTCGGTGGGCTTACAAGTACTCATTCAGAGGGCTTGAGCATAGCCATCTTTAACTTACGCAGGCAGTGTCTTGTCAAACTCAGTGGTCAGAATGTTGATTGCGCTTGCATTGTTGCCCGCACAGAACATCTGGGACCACCAGCTGTGACCCACTCCTGAAGCCTTCACTTGGTCATACCCCTTCACCAGCTTGGCCAGTTGGTCATAGCTACGAGGACGACCAACCGCTACCTGCTTGTCGCATTTGAAATGGCCTGCAGCATAAAATAATGCAAAAACAGCATGTTAACATCATTTACTCTTGCACAGTGAGCTTCTACCAAACCCCCTTGCTCTTATTAGATGCTGTCTTATGAGCTACTTTTGCAGTGACTGAAGACCATCCAATCCCTGCATCATCAGACACGTGCGTAAGACTTGGTCCTGGGCCACCCAGCAGTGCAGCTTCTTTCCCAAGACTGTGAGTGCCTATTGTCTGTTCAAGCACACCAGTACACATGCCCAAAAAAAACAATGCTTGACCCAGGACGAGTCAAATCGACAAGTGGCTCCCTAGACAGGTTGGATGAGTAACAGGATGCTGCCTTAAGTAGTGGAGCATGCACCTGCCAACCCCATAGAAAAGCTGCTTAAAGGTTGGTGCAATGCTGACATGTCTTTACTCTCGCCTGCATTGTCTTCTCAAGGACATCTTCTAATTTATAAGTACTGTAACCCTTGCTGTAACCCTTTTCAGATGTACAATCACTGTAACCCATACTGTAATCCTTGGGATGGACTGCTTAGGTGACATAATCAGCAGGGGTTGTCTGCTTACCTTGGAAGTTGCTAAGCTCATAGGGCAAACCACAGAAGCCGTGGTCAGAACCCTGCTGCATGCGGCATGGAGCAGCTGATGCGAAGTAGCTCATACATCCAGCCAGAAGCAGCAGGGGTAGCAATGCTTCCCGCACAGTCATGTTGCAGGGGAGGTCAGAGATCAGCTTCTAACAAGCAGCTACACGTAGCACCAGCTTAACGAATCCGGACGTTAACCAGCTGCTAGCCCTGCAGCTTGTTGGTTGTATTCACAGAGGCAAGATATACGCACAGTTTAAGTTCATCAGCAACCTAACTTTTGAGCTGCACTGCTTGACGTGCAATAGGGGGCTTCAGTGCATAATGTTTCAGTGCACAACTGCTGTGGATGCAGCACGACGGCCGTGCTCATGAAGCAAGGCTTATGAAGCTCCTCTTGCGCCTGCTGCTAGGTGGCACTCTGCTGTACCCACGTAGGAAACAGCTCCAGCGTGCTGCAAAAGACGTGGGTCCTGGTGCACGTAGCATTACACATGGGTAACCGAAACCGGACAGAGCTGCCAACCTTGGGATGGGGAGTTCATGATGCCGGCCGACCTGGGGCTGCCGAGGCGGTCGGCCAGTGGAAGTCCATCCTACAAGGTTCCTCCTTAGCACAGAAGCAGTCAGTATAGACTGAGTCTTACTGTACATTTAGCCGTCCGGGTCTCTGTTGTTCAGTCCTGTGTTGTCTCGGTGCTCTCTTGTGCCAGACAACCTTTCTGTTGAGCAAAGTATGTGGGCAATGTCCATGTTCCGTGCAGTAAAAAAGATTCCAGTGGATGGTTGCACTGAGACAAGGATCGGGGCTAGATTTTCCCGAGAATGTATGTAGCATTATAGATAGGCTCCTGCACCGAAACTGTACTTTTGGCTTCGCAATCACGGCATGTATGTGGGACTAGACACGTTTTCAGCCGGTGAAGCCAACGGCTGCAATGCAAAATGCAGCAAGCAAATGCACATTGCAGATTGTGCCTATCAAAACGTGTAAGCTTGCTTGCACACGTAGTGAAATCAGGCAGTCACTCAAGTCACCCACTCCAGCTGCCAGTCACTGAAGCCCTTAATTGAAATCCTTTGAACATCCACTCCACAGCAGCTTAGGGGTCATGCCACATACTGCAGCTCTGTGGCTGCGGTCAGGTCTCAGTTAAGGATGATGCAGGACGGGATGCAGTCATCCAATATCACGCCATCCGTCAGTCAACTTGTCTGCTGACCTAGCGAACACTTTCATACATGCCCATGCAACTAGAACGATAGATTAAAGAACTCTGTAGCACAAGGCTGGCCTACCCCTGGTTAGGCACAGCGTGGACAGCGTCTTTAACGGGACAATGAAGGTATACCCGAGCATGCGGATGGGAATCATAGCGTCTAGACGACGGCGCGTATTCGCTTGAAGGCCTCTGCATGACAATCACGCAGGACCCGTATGCATCAATACCGCGCACCTGCAGAGGCGAATACCCCATGCATAACAGTAGTACACCAGATTGGAGGCCCCAACTAAACGCACCTTCTTCTCGCAGGACAATACGTTCCGCAAGTTGGAAGGCCACAGAGAAGTAGTCCATGCCATCTCCGAGAAGTTGGAAATAGGTGAACGTCCAGCAGCAGCCCTCACATGCAGAGCCCTGAGAACAGCAGTCAAAGACACAGTAGCCACACTACGCTTGAAGAACGCACGAGACACGAAGAGAGCCGCAACCATTGCTGCTCAAGGCCACTATCCGAATGCCACTGGGCTGGCCTGCAGTTTGGACGCCTCCTTGTCACCTCACCTCTCCAGCCTTATGGGATCCTTGGCAAACAAGCTGCAGCACCTCCGGCTGGAAGGCAGCTGCCCTTTCATCATCCCCAGCTATGCGACCATGCCCTACAAGTACAGCCAGCTTCGCAGCTTGGACATCTCCCTCCCTTCCCCCTTGCCCAAGCACACTATGCTCACCAATGTTTTCTCCAGGCTCCCATCCCTTAAGAACCTTAGCTTGACCATCCAGCAGTGTGCAGATGCAGCCCTAATCTCCTTCAGCAGTGCAACCCAGCTGCAGCAGCTTTCCTTAGGTAGCCAAGTTCCTGTAGCAGCTCTCCCCCCTTGCCTCACAGCCCTAACCATGGCATCTTCAGCAGCTGCTGCCTTCCCCTTGGTCAGCAGCTGCCAGAAGCTCGAGCGGTTGGTGTTTGACCAAGCCAGTCTGCCTGCAGCTCACGGCACAGGGCATCACATGTGGACCACACTTCAGGACAGCTTTGACCAGCCTAGAAGGGACCATCACAGCAGCCTTCTACTCTGATGATGCTGAAGACTATACGAGCTGGGTATTTGTCGGATCAGCTGCTTCAGGGAGTTGTGCAGTGCTGGAACGACTAAAGCGTTTCAGGCTGGAGAGCACCTCAGAGCTAAGGCTGAAGGGGCAACACAACGGAATCTGGGTGGAGCGATTTGTGACTCTGAAGGGTGACCTCAGCACCTTCAGCAACCTGCAGGCCCTTGCAGTTTCCGTGCAAGACTCTATGATAACAAGCACCACCTTACCACCAAACCTGAGGGACCTGCACCTGTCCTGCTTCCATGATGAGGAAGGCCCCAAGCTACAATCTTACACAGGCCTAACATCTCTAACTCTAGACCTCCTATGGTGCTTCGTCCCAGAACTGGACATGTCCCGGCTGCCATGGGGAGAGCTGCAGGAGCTGGACATCATCCTAACTGATGACCAGACCATCAGCATGTCCAGGTTTGTCCCAATGCCCAAGCTCAGGCGCGCCACTTTCTGGGGCAGTGTGGAGCTAGAGCCAGGTTCCGTGGGCTGCTTGTTAAACCTGGCACCCAAACTGGAGCAGCTGCAGCTGTACAGGGTCAGAATCAGCCCCTACGATCCTGCTGACACGGAAGAGATCAAGCGCATGATGGTCAACCAGCTGAAGTACATGGCACGTGTGCCTAGGGTCATTGTCTCAGAGCTCGCTTATCTGGATGACATGCACGTGGGGACATGAATCAGATGCAGATGGCATACTTATTAGAGTGGGAAGAGAACCACCCTCCACATGCCATATTCCTGCTGATGTGGAAACAAACAAACAAAACGAACGAACATATCAATTACCAATTACCAAATGGCCCTGTCCAAGCAGGGCGCCGGTGGGGACAGCGCCACCCACAAGAAGCCAACTTAGGCTCCAACGGCATACTCAAGTTCTTGTCCAAGCTGAAAACAATGGCTGCCACCAGCCCACCCTAAATCCCTTGCTAGCCAATGTATGTCAGGCCAGCCCATTTCGGCTTGCCATGTGCTGACCAGTTGACCCAGTCAACAGCAAACCAAGCAGTTTTATGCCTTGCTCAGGGCCATATCAGGTGTGGCAACCGCAAAGGGCTTCTTAGGTCGAAATGACCAAACACACCATGAAAACTCCGGCAAGTCCCTGCCATGGTCTACCACACCTGCATCAGCTGCCAACAGCCATACTTGGTTAAGAAAGATGCCATCTTAGAGTCATCTTAACCACTAACATGTCTTTTTATAGTGGGGGGTTGCCCCGTAGGGCTTAGACCTTGAAGGAAGTAGTGCAAGCGCTTGTCACCTACTGAGATAACGGTCTCATCTCTTAGCATGGGCACGAGCAAGGCAGAAGCCCGACTACAACCAGAGCATTGATAATTATACACAAACACTAACTGTCTACATTGCCGCTTGCCAGTCAGATGATCTCATCACTGCCGTTGAAAGTCAGATCAGAATAGCCACTCCCATCTCATAATGGTTTTTTGTTTGGCATCCCAGGTGTCCGTGGATACTTCTGTGCTGTCGCCTTCTCTTTACGCACTACAACTGCCGTGCGTTGACCATCTGCTGACCAGCTGTCCACTCGCTCCACTCCAAGTAACTTCCCGCCAAGAGCAGCAATGGCATTAGCAGCACCAGCAACCTCCTCCTGCATGATATCAGGACACAGCACATGCCGTTCATAATATATTTCCTGTTACTAGTCACAGGAAATCATGTGAGTGGGCTCGCCGCCAGACCATTCGGGCCACTGCCCTACGATAGGCAGGTCCTTATGCACAAATGCATGGCATGCCACATGCTCAGAAGAAAACATGACAACAGACATATGGTATGAGTCTGCCAAAAGCAGACCTGCAGGTGCCATTGCTGATTTAGCATCTCTTTGGTCTGCCCATTCCTGCTAGAACTGCTGTCTCCATGCTGACAGCAGCTTGACTTCCCATGGCGACGTATGGGTATATTGTTCCAAGTCCAACTTGTCAAAAATCAAACATGTTCAAAAGGAACTTGGCCCTTGCCATTGAGCTTGCCCTTGAGCCCTTGCCCTTGAGCTTCGCAAGCAAGCACATGCCATATCTACCAGTAGCCAGACTTCAGGCTCTGAATGATGTATGCCAGCATCGTCACTACCTTACCCTCCGTCTATGCATCCTCTCAGAAACGCCCTGTTGCACTGGCCCCTTGAGAGAAAAACCTCCATTCTTGCTGTAAACTTGTAACATTATGTTCTCGGCTTGCTAGTCTGTGATTGAAGCAGCTTTGCCCTCAGGCAAACGATAAGGCACTTTTCTTTCTTTTGCTCCTTGAGAGGAAACCCTCCATTCCTGCTTAGAAAACATGCTCCCATGCCTCCCAAACAGAAGCATGCTCGCAGTTCCTTTCCCTCCCTATAGCCGCCCATGCATGCACAGCGGAATGACCATCCATGCGATCCAAATTGTCATATGGATGTAATGGCAAAGAAAGTGGCTGCCTAATGCTTAAACCCTAAACCTAAACCCTAAGACCTAAAGCCTAAAACCATTGAAGAATACGAGGAACTGCATACCTCTGGATCAGGTCCCTTTGCAGCCACCCAGGCCCCTCCCACTCGGACCATGGGCAGACACAACTCAGCCAGCACACGCAGATCAGCCACAGCACGTGCTACTGCCATATCATATGCCTGCAAACATGGGGGAGGGGAAAAACAACTGAAACACGGCCCATGGTTACCAGTAGTTAGAGGTCTCAAACATGTTACCGGTAGACCCGGCATGGACTGCTGTACCCTTTGCTGGGCAAAATGTTCTGGAGCAATCCTTTTTACCTAACCAGAGAGCTCATCACAGCAAACTGGGAATTGAGACAGGCAGGCAGGCAGAAAACAAACAAACAACAAGTTTAAGGTGCGGCAACCGCGAGGGCTGCTAGGTCGAAACGACCAAACACACCATTGGATGGATCCAAAAACAATGGGGTCCACACCACCAACCAATAGGAGTACCCAAGCAGACACTCCAACTATATGACGAGACCGCAGAAATCACCACAAAGGGTACAGCAGAGTGGGCGCACAGAAGTCAGCAAACCATCTGGGGCTGGGCTTATCGTTTCCTCACAAGTAGTGCACTGCCAACACGAGGCCAAGCAGGGTGTTTAAATATATATGCAGATCTGTAGGCAGGACTGCAGCAGGAGCAACACCATCTGCTACTCATATATCTGCCAAACAAGCAGCTTGACCAAAACCAAATTCCTTTTCGTGGCACCAAATTCATTTTTTTTCAAACAATGGCCCCTGCGAGACGACGACACCTAGATTTTCCGCCTGAGAAGGAGACACATTATGTATTATTATTACATTTCATGATATGCCATAGCAATAAGTGCCATAGGCCCCGCACCTCAAGCTGTCACAAAGAGCAGCGAGGTGGAACAGAATACGGGTAAACTTCGACATGTATGACAATATATGCATGCCTAAACATGAGGTCCAGCAGCTAGGTCAAAATCACCCAAAACCTCCACTGCCCCAATGGGGGTAAGAGCCTCCCTCCTACTTGAGAAAGCAAGGAGGGCTTGTAAGCCCGGGTGCAAGCAATAGTTGGTAACAAACCCCATAATTATGTATCAACAAACAATATAATATATATATATATATATAAACATAATGTATATATATGTATGTCGATATCTGCTCTCCACATACTAACAAACTGGATGGAGTTATGCCGCGGGTGCTGCACGGCCCAAAAGCTGTGCAGAAATCTATCTCATATATTATGTATCAACAAAGTACGGGCCTGAAGATGCACACGACGCAAAGAGCAACAACATCTAATGCTAGGGCCCCACAAACTGCATAGGACTCAGCTTACAATACTTTGTATCGCCAGCACGTATCACCGCTATGGCGCCCACACAGGAGGATCAAAACTGCACTGGCCAGATCCCTTGGCTCGGAACAGCCGAGTCACTGCTACCAGCACATGTAAAGAACATCATGCAGACTATATCATGCATTGCATAACAGCCCAGGGACTTATGATGGAATCACGGCAGTCATGGGCAGTGTCTAATAGGAGATTGAAAATTATTTTTTTGGTTTATGTTTTATTTTTATCTTTATTTCTTTTTTAATTAAAAAAATCAATTATTATTTTTTGATTTTTGGTGCATGAGCATAGCAGTGCAACTATGTATACACAGCAACAACAAGCGCCGCACACCTCTCTGTGCTGTTGGCTCCTCCCGGCGTCTTCTGCTCGAGACCACACCACCTCCACATTGGTAGCACCTGCAACGATTTGCAAAACATGGGACTGCCTCTTTCAAATAAACCTACCTTAAACCCTAGACCTTAAAACCTAAGGGATTACTTGCCAGGAACTCAAGCAGGCCTGCTAATGTGGCCGGCACAGTGCAACTTTATTATATGTCATGACCTGACATAGCAAAAGCACTCTGAACCTGTACCCCGAGCTGTGGACACTGCAGCTCGAGCTGCAGTGCTTTAGGCCCTGCCATCCCCGAAAGAAGAGGAGCACAGTGAGCTCCAGCTACTATTGCCCAAAGCTAGTCTGCCACCCACGTGCGCACAAGTGCCATGTTCCCATGATGTTAACGATCAAACCTGCTCTGCACTAACAACCTCCCACTGGAAATAGCTTCAAACTATCAAACACCAATCAACACTGAAGCCAGTATGAGCTCCCCCCAAAAGGACCCTATAGAATCTGTCGAGCTGCCTTGCCCGCTCTAGGACGCTCATGCAGTTGCAGGCAACGTGTTCCCCCAAAGACACCCTTTCGCATCCGTCGAGGTCTCTTGCCGCATCTAAAACCTTCTTGCGAGTTACAGACAACATGCCCCCCCCTTTCCCCCATACAAGACACCCTTAACTGCGTCAAGGCGTCTTTCCTAGTCTAGGACCTACATGCTGTCACAGGCAGCATCCCCCCAAAACACACTCTTTTACATCCGGTCACCTTGCCTTGTCTAGGACAATTACAGGCAGTTTCAGGCACCCCC